>JTDE01000131.1:240411-268589 GCA_014338405.1 Paragonimus skrjabini miyazakii
CGGAGTTTCAGGAGAGCGTTCGGATGGCCGAGTCTTGTGGGATCACAGACATCGAACGGCTTGTCGGAATTGCACAGCGCCAACTCGTACGGACGCAAGTCGGACGACTGGAAGTCAGGCAGGTCGAACAGAAAGTGGACCAATTGACGAAGGCAGTGGAAGGTTTGAAGACGAATATGGAACCAAGAGGAGAAACAGCCGGCTTGCATGCTACAATATGATTGCCACTGCCGGGACTTGAACCACGGACACGCTGTTCAGGAGGCAACCGTGTTTACCACTGCGCCATTGAACTCACGTTAGGCACGACCAAATTATCATATGTGAACGCTCAACCACTTTCGCTTGTGAGTCATGATCAGGTTGTCCGATCGCCTCGAGAGGAGACTTTTATTGCATTGAACATAAATTCACAGTCAGTGTTCAACTGTGTCCGATTCTCTAAACTACATCGGCTAAAGCTCGCAAACGGCTGTCTTTATCTGGAGAATGGAATGCAAGCAATCTATCAAGCAGTCAAAAATAATAATAACAGACATGGGAATGTCGAAAGCGAAAGTCACTCAGCTGTACAGCTTTGAAAAATGACTTTACATTTAAACAAAACGTTGTGTTTAAACAAACAGTTACCGCGCGTGCACTCTCGAAACGGACATGCCTTCAAGTTAAAGATTACTTAGAATCGTTGAATTAAGTAAGTTGCGTCCAGCATGAGCTTGTACCAAGCCACGAGCTAATAATAAATCATAATGACAATGTGTGGCGAGTGCGCCGTATTTATAGTCCAAATTTTTGTTCGTGTCAGGACTAATGACAAGGTTATACCGCGGTCCACGTGATTGGTAATAAATTCTAAAGCAGGATATAACTCGAGTTGAACGGTTAGGAAGAATAAGATTGTCCGGCCCAAATCGGCACTATCTGTCCTTAATCAAGTGTGATTTATAACGAAGGTCCACTACAATATTTATACTTTGTTAATAGTTGACAAAGTTATTTCTGTGTTCGAATTGGGTAACCATAGTTTTCTCTCACGCAAACGGTAACTGCATACTACCTATGACTCCGTTAAGTGTCTTCTTTCGAAAGAAATTTTCAACCCTGCTCATCTAGTAACCTACCGCATATATTTCGCCGAGATACAGCTCCTTGTACGGTACACTCCACTAACATGTTTGACCGTTTGGGCGACTAAGCAAGGGCTTTGGGGTGCGTCCATTTCCAGGCACAGTAAAGCTTTTGACACGTGTTGATGCTTTGATCTCATCAATTTTAGCAACTGTTCTCAAGATCACTATGGTTCGAATAAGCTTTTTGTCCTGCAATTGTAGTCGTAGTCAATACAGAACAGAAAACACGAAAGCCATCATCAGTGCTGTTTGGGATAGTATGAATTGATTATGTGATGCAGTTTTTTCAACTTAACTGGTAAGTCACTATTCACAAACTGTCAATAGAGCGTCAGTTCGACATGGTCAATTGTGTATTAAACTGTCATTCTGTTTGTAAGCAAGCAACACAAATTAAATGGATAATTCAACTTAACATAGTGATGCTTGTTTTGACATTGCTTGAACGCTTGAGACACATGTAACTTAGCATACTCTATTACTACTCTGATAAACTTTCACAGTTTCATTATCCAGAGTATTTTGTGCGTCATACGATGAAAATATTTTGATAAAGAGAAAAGTCTCGGTAATTTGCTTTTGTTGCATGGTTCTATTTGAATAATCTAATTTCCTTGCATCCATGTGCATAAACGTCATCATGATAATTTTCAGTGCACAGTCAACATGATACAAGCTAGACTATAAAAGCATTGTTTTTCCGTAATTCCATGATAATTTCTTATGGGTGCGCTGGACTAATCTTAAGCATGTGGATACGAAATATTTGTATTGTCATCGTTGAAAACTAATTAATAGTTAACTGTCTTCTTCTTTACACTATGGTTGTCAAGCCCATCAAATTTTCAGCAGTCTAACAGCAATGTACCCGTATTTCTCTGAGTTCGATCGCCCGAAGTTAGTCTGTCGTTAATATGACTGAACCTTATGTGCAGTGGATGGATCCAAACAATTGTCGTCCGATTTCCTTATACCGTTTCCATTATTGGGTTCCTTTTGACTGGGCAGCAATGTTCTTTACCATCCAACGTCTTCCTCGGCCGGTAATATTATCATTTACGCATTATTTACATTTACAATGCAGCTTATCTGTCTGTGTACGTGCATAATGGAGAAATAACACCAAATAGGGCGAGGATAACCAGTTACGTTCTATGGTCGCAAAGCATTCGTCATCGTTTTGTGGGCCGCTGGGTCGATGAATGTGTCTGTGGAAGATTAAATGTTTACATTCAAAACTTTCCAATTTTCTGAAGCGGGTTCTAAAATCTTATTTTTGAGTAGTGTGTGTTGATCAGCATGGGAAGCTTCTGGCACTCCGCGCAACAATACACGGTAACGTTTGTTTTGAACGCTCAATGGCCCTGAGCATAAGAATATTAGAACCGATAAAGCAATGTTTATTTCTGCGCCTTTGTGCGACGTTATTAACGTTTTTCTTGACTGTTTGAGAGTAACCAACAAAGGATTTGTGTTGGGACGGAATGTTATTGCAAAATTGGTCCGCCGATTATCACAAAACATCTACCATAGCCTGCAGAATTCAATGGATAGTGTATGTCGTAAATGACACCAAAAACAAACTTCTATAAATCAATTATCTCAGGAACGTGGTAATGTTGACAAGCTTTTCTACACAAAAATATTCCGCTTGACTGTTGTCCTAACGTCCTGGAAAGCCTTTCGATTTACTTGGAGGCCAAATAAGAATATAGCGATCAACGTTTACGGGTCTCTGGAACGTCAGTTTTCAAGCCTGATTGGGCTGTGTTATCTAGGAACTATGTTCCTGTATCTGTAACATGCAAGCCGGCTGTCTTTACTCCGGTTGTCCGTTGCGCCTGCGGACCAACGTTAGGGGCAACATAGAGACGCCGGGGGACGGCGTTCTTCCGAAGTAGGGGGTTCCAGCAACAATCCTGTAAAAGGAAACAACACGAACAAGCAGGAGCCAAAGGCCCAGTAAGCCATGCACACGACTTACATAAACGAAAGCTAAAACGGCGCCGACAACACAGCAGCACACCCCGTTACACAAATCAACCTGTGCGCGCTTGCTGGTTTCGACCGCACGTTACATTTACTTACATTGGGCGCCAAATTTTGAATGCTAGACTGGGTCCCTTCGGATAATCCGCATTCCAGTTTTCTCTCTCCTTTGGTTGAACGTCTTGGCATGCCAAAGCCGAACTGCCCACCTCAGAGATCTTTTTTTGCTGAAACTGGCAAGAAATGTTAGTTTGTGACATATCACCTAGTATATCTTTCTTGCCTAGGTGAATCTAATTCGGGTGGTTTCAGCGCTCAGTTCATAAGTTCTCACCTGGACTTGATATATTATAAACCCTTACTCTGAACTGTGGTCCCTTTAGCACCCTTCAGTCGGATTATTGTGGTCTCAACTAATGTGCATATCATATCCTGAAGTTCCAACTCTCGGATTTTTGAGTACACCAGAGTTCATGGCTTTTGCCTTGAAATCAAAGTAAATGTTCCGGGACCTATGTGGCGAAAGTTAATATTTTCAATTATTGACGTCAATGAAAATTAAATGAAAATAATGAGCAGATTGTGTTCCCTTACTAGACGACAGCCAATCATCTGAGCAATGAATATATATCTTTACGTGACTGAAAACATGCAACTGGGCAAGGCTAATTTTCTTGTGTTGATTCGTATGAATGAAAAAGTAACCCGGTCTCAACTTAACACATTTAGGCACAATTATTGAATATGTTCAGCATGCTCCCATGAGAATGTACATTGAACTATTCCAACAATTCCAACTATATGAACGTAGTAATCGCACGTACGCTCCTTTTTTGAAAGAAAATCGGAGTAAGCAAAAATATTTTGCACTTTCGTCTTTTCTGTTTTGTCTGGAGCGGTTGCAGGCAACAAAGGCGACATAATTTCTGTAACTACAGCAGATATAGCTCAATCTGGGATGAAATTACGCTGGAAACACGAAAAGTAGTTATACACCGACTTTTCTTGGAGCTTTTAAGTGTAACATTACGGTAATCTCCAGGCGTGCGCAACGTTGTAAACGGCACTCACGCTCCAGTAAAAACAATTGTTCTAGAGCATCTATAGGAAATTATTTTAGTCATTAACCAAGCTGCAAACCGTGAAGTCTTCAAAGAAACACGTTTTTGCTCTAAATAAAAAGCAATATTTATTGGTCAGCAATATAATCACTTCTTCTAGTACTAACAGTTCAACGAACACAAAATGTTTGAATATGTGGCAACTTTGAATTCAACGATGTCTGGCTCTCTGACTAAATTGAAACAATGTTGAGACTGTCCACCAACTTTCTGCTGTCTTTTAGTGGAAAGTACCAAGTTAGTGGTTAAGTTCGAATACTGGTAACTTTGAACGACATTCAAGATCTTTCTGTGTCGTGGGGAACTTGTAGATCGATGACATAAACAGAATGCAGCGTGACATGAATCACATAATATTTCCACAAAGTTGCATATAGAAAACCATGCGGCGTAGTCTAAGACAATAGAAGTTTGGATGCCAAAGGTATTTTTGCTTGGACTTTTCTTCAAACAGTCAATGCTAACTTGCAAAGAGGAACGGCGTGAATTCAAACTAAATAAAGGTGGTCACAACTTCAGAAAGGTTACTTATTTGAGACGCTCTAACCAAAACTCTCCTAGATCAAGGCCTCAGATAAGAAGTACTGACTGCTGAATTTCTGCCACAAGAAGACCAGTTAGTTTTCAACAATGATACATCCGGCTTAATTCACCACCTTATATGATTTAATTAGAGATGGTTAATGGACAGTCTTGATTAATTTCAATAGTTCACGGTCTAGCTTTCACTCTAGACTTTGATAAAAATGGCATGAAACATTTTCACCACCTACAAAAGTTCGGGGATTGATTTTGCTTCGAGAAAACACACAACCTACAATTGGTCAAAGCCCCCTCGGTTAATTTAGTGATGGCAGTAACTTCAATCCAACTGAGGGATCCTGATCGCGAGGCTGTCAACTCGATTGAACAGAGAGTTTCCATCCATCCTACCTTCGATATAATTGGACTGACTGAACATTAGTCATATAGGGTTGAGAGTGAGCGTTTGGAAATAATAACATCCTTCAATGTTGTAATCTTGTTGCTGTCGTTGTCAACACGCCAGTCTTGAATTCATAACAGCCGAGGCGCACTTTTTGTACCTGACAAGATTATGCACCACTAATAAGCTCCGATAACATCACATTTTGAATCTAGCGGTTTCATTTCAAGTGAGTTATCCGAAAGGCTTGTCTGAAGGCATGGACTACTATTATGTGTGGCTTGTGTTCAATTTAAAATATTTCTATACTTTTGACACTTTTATTTAACAGGGGTTATAATGTGATTAACATGTTAATAATTAATTATGTAAGGTTATTCTAACAAACCTGTTGATGATAAGTAGGAATTGAAAAAATGTGCCTGCCTGGTCGATTTAAATTACGGCGTCGGTTAGTCGATATCCTATCCAATGTGCTCAAAACAAATCTTTTCGTAACAGTTTTATGGGTTGGAATGCTTTACACTCAACTGGTTTACAACAAACACAAGTAAAATTGGGGCGAACTATGTTCAAGCATGAGTTGAATGATGTCACTTTTTTGTGTACCTTGTTGATATTTGAAGCCGGAAACACTTGTAATTTTCTAATCTTGATGACATCGTTTGAGCTCCATCGGTCTATTTGGTATTTCAATCAAAATATGTATAAGACATGTTTATTACAATCCACGGCACAAAATTGTACTGCCTTGCTTATTTACGAGATTAATCGGTACGTTCCGATATCCAGGTAACCACATTTCCGTTCATATGATGATTCACTGTTAAAGCTCAATATAGTAACTACAATTAGATAGTTCCTGACCAACATCTGCATCACAAATCACTTATGTATACAGGTACCTTAACTTCGTGCTCGCACGATGTGCAGTTTCTCAGAAATTGCTAGGGAAATTAACTATGCTACACAGCAAATCTCCTCTGTTTCGAGTGAAGTGCATCAACAACAGTAGCAGCGCAGCTGGCTCAGAAGCTTGTCCAGAACTTCGATCAATATGTGATTGTTAATGCACATTTAATGGAATGCTGGATTCCCAGGCGATACTGATCAACGTTTATAGCGGCCAGTTCAAGTAAACTAATCTATCTTCCTGGTTACCATGGAAATCTAAGACAAAAATGCTTTTAGGTTTGGGTCAGGCGTTGCCCTTAAGGATTTTTCCAAACAACAGATCATTTGCAGTTCAAACAAACGCCTCGTTATGTGGAGATAAAATGCACCTTGAACGAGCCGTTTCGTTACATTTAAGAATTCGATTGCGTTCGTTTTAAAAACTATTTGTCGGTGGCCAGTGAAGCTAACCTTATAAGCACATGCTGCAAACTGACTGGTAAAACTGCAGGTACTGCATAAAAATGAACAGACGAAGGAAAAGTTCACAACCACTGCTAATGCTAAGGCTTAAAACACAAAATTGGAATGTGGCCTTTAGATGTTCTCAAGAGATCCGAAGAACATTTGTTGATCCATCCACATTCCCGAATTCCAGTAAAATCTCACATTTGCATTTCGGTATGGCTGTGTTGCCAAGCTTGCAAAAGCCGGAAGAAAAAAATCCGCTACTCTTATTTCATGATTTGCTTTTGTGCAATTACACTTTACTTTCTTACATATAGTAAGAGAAAGAGTCTGTCGGGTGACATTTACGATGGTCTACCGAGAGGAAAAAGTATCGATATGCAACTGGGAGGATTCTATGTATTATAGGACAAGATTAACGGGTGTGATTCATGAAATGTGACAACTGTGATAAGGCTACCTTATTATTCTGATCAACATGTGGGGTACGGAGGCTCACTTATGTGATGTGGTGTAACTTCTAACTAAACATAAATAGAAACATATATCGAAGGAAACTAGACTGAACATCAATCCATATAAACTTTTGAACTTGTCAGATGAAGTGACACCGTGGCGATGAAGTATGTTACAATGTGTAAACATGATATATGTGCATAGTCATTTTAAGCCTAATTCCAGATTACTTATCAGTAGCTTTGGAGCACATCAAACTAGATGCAAACAGTCTTGTAATGTTTGATACTTTTTCGTATGAAATTAAAAAACAAGAAATTAAGAATCGCATCACACGGGATTTCACAATACTTACTGACGACATGCTTTATGCCAGTAGATTTAAGCGTACATTTTAATGAAACAATAATATAGTCGATAAGAAGTGTTGGCTTGTCTACAAAGAAAGATTATTTCCTTTCAACTAAACGTAATTCATTAACATTATTCTGCTCAACATCAAGAACACAACAATGTGAGGAACGTACTTTTCAGTTTATTACTAACACAAGTCAAGATATAATGTAAGATTTCTATGACAACGTGGATAAAACAAAGGCTAACTGTTTGAAGCATTGGACGTTCTTCAACCGTCTCATCATAGCTGACAGAAGATATAGTGAAATTCATTATTTAGGGTTACATTATATTTTCATTAGAACAGCACATCACTCACTATGTCAGTTTTCCCTATTCAGAATAATTGTACCTATTCGAACCTCGTAGTTACTTGGCCGCATTAAATAAAATTTGAATACACCAACCAGCCTTGTGGGCAAAAATAATGATTCCCGTATCCCTGGATATATACTATCTAACGTGAGTTAATACCTGCCTTTTTACTCAACGTATGTTTTACATTTACGAATGATGGAATCGGACCAACTGTAAACACTTCAAAGCATACGACTTTTTTTTCTCTGAAAAACTACCAGTGAGCTAGTCTACTTGGTCAAAACACCTGCCTAGTCACCATAACATATGAAGCAAATAAAGTCGAAGTTTGATCAGTGATGGAGTAGATGGCACGCCATGCTGTTTGCAAGATCGACACAAACCTATTTTGGGCGCGCCATGTTTTATCATGTAAACTAATTCCGATTGTCTCAATTATGAGCATAATTTGACCAGTAACCTTCTGTGTGCAAACGTTGTTGAGTCAACCCATCAATTGCCGTCATGTGAATATGCGATTATCTACTCGCCACCTGTTTGCACTGGATCAACGAGTACAAGCAGGTTTTACGTTTGAGAGTGATCAGGACCAAAAAAGCGTTAAGGTCTTGCAGCTAATCTGCTTTCTTCTTTGAGAAACTTATCTCCCAGTTATGAAAACCTGAAACAGCTGACAATGGGAAGTGGTTAGACCGACAGAAGGATTTGTAACTAAAAGCATTACTCAATGTAGTTCGATTCTGCCTGCTGTGCAGCTAAACTGACATTTACTGGACGAATATGACTTCATTTGTTAAATCCTGCTTTTGCCGAAGATTTATGAAATTGTCAGCAATCTGCAGCATGCCAATTACCCAGTAGTACTGCGTGAACCTATTTAAGTTAAGGTTGTGGCGAACGTTGCAAGCCGATTTATTAACAGGAGTATAAACCATTTTAATTCAAGTCAACTACGAATAATCGTCGGAAGAAGTCCTACAAACGCTACTGGGGTTTCACTGAAGTAAAAATCAGGTGAACGTTGTAACAATGCTGGAAATCTATTAGAATGTCTCAAGGTAAACTTGAGTATACTTACGGTAGTTGGAACAACTGTTGTCCCAAGAAAGACAGATTCAAGAACGTGTTTCCATTAAAGTGTGAGTGGATGAGTGTAAAGAGGCAACGTCTACTATATATTTGAATTCAAATAGACACCTCTTCAATGTTCCCCGCAAAATTTTATGAAATATGTAAACTTTTATTTAACTGCATGGTGAAACTGAACAGTTGCATTTGGAACCGCAATTCCATTTTGATTACAATATGTCTGCGTTACTACATGTTGAGTGGTTAAAGTTTGTGCAAAATGACTTACAGTACTAATAGCAGCACAGCAGTTCTATCTTACTACAATTCCTAGAAAAATAAATTATTATGACGGCGAAACGTCAATGTGCAAATGGAAACTTTGTTTTCTTAATCCATAATAAAGAACTAAATACATCTACTAGAAAAGGTACGCTGATTAATCGAAGTGAAACTCACGTAAATAGACGAGTTCAAAGCCGAGAGAGGTTCACAAACACGGAAAACATCGTAGAACTTACTGTAGTTCACGAAACAAATGGGAATAATTAGCTTTTCTGTTCTGGAATCTTTTGATTGGTTGTTGTCATAATTCGTAGACATCATAGCCCACCGGACGTTCACAGTGTTTATATTCTTTTGATTATATGAAACAAGCAAATCGCCTTACCACTTGTTTTTTGAAGAATATTGCTTCTCTTTAAGGCTGGTAGGTTGAGGGCTTTAAAACATGCCCTAAAGGGGTCCTTTGCATTAGCAAACGCAATCAACATACTTTACATAAACGGATTGAAAGTTTTTGTTGAGGTGTGAGTCTTTGGTTACAAAGTTTTGTAACTAGAGATGGTAGAACGTACATGTAATTATATCACCCACCCAGGATGAGAACGTGTCGAAACAGGTTTTGTTTGCTGTGATTCTTTGTTTCACTGTTCTTGGTAAATTCCATTATTGTATCCCCTGGACGCAAGTAAACATCTCTGTCCGTTGTATTTACAACGTACCTTTAATAGACAACGTGACGGTGAATAATTTAGTGGCGGGTTGTTTGTGTTCATCAAAGGTGAACAAACAACAGACCATTTGATTTACGATGCGAAGCCCATCCAACATAATCACGCATATTGTGTACTCACACAAAGTATGTTACCACGGGGGGTTAACGTTGGCTGGCCTGTTTGTAAACCAACGTGGTTCTCGCTCCCGATAGTCTAAACAATTACTTTTGTGAGTTCGCTTTTGGAATGGGTTGTGTAAATGCAACTCACTCATCGGGTAGTCGATTTTTACATATTTATGTCATGTTTGCCCTTCTGAATGAACACCGCAGCCAAGCCGCGCGTTTGCACAAAAGTGACCTGGAAAGATATTATAAAGTTGATTTGATGAAACTCATACGACGATATGTGTCACGACGTCTCTCTGCAAGACGCGGATGCACCCAAAATAAATAACAGTTTAAGAAGTTTTCAGCGCATATGTGTGAATAATTAAACAGCCTGCAATATACGACTATCCTGATTCAAGAATAACGGTAGTAAATGTGTCGGTATTAAATTTGCGGAGTCAAAACCATGGAATATACAAATAAAATGGTTTACCACTCCTCCAAACAATCAGAATGCTACCCACACCTAACCCGAAGCTCCATTGTCTTTTATTTTAAGAATGCTCACGGAGTTTTTCTCACTAAAAATTTATGCGCCTGCTAATCATTCTGTGAGCAATCGTGGCAATCTGGTCCAGGCAGGCATCGTGGATAAATGCGCAGTCTTCAGTAATTAACATGAAATCGTTTGACAAAACTGAATGAACCACAACACTGTTTTATTTAGCCTAGAGGAGTGGGATTCCAGCAAGTGAACAATTTATGCTGACTTGCAAACAGTTTTCAGCTGGCGCTTGATGTTTCATTTGCCAGATTATAACAAGAAATCTGGTAGTATCTATTACATCCATCGATTTTGCCCTCCGTGCAAAACCTGTTCGACGCGAGCAGGGACACTATTGCAAAAACCTCCAGTCATCTCCACGCCAACCCCATCATCCCAGTGTAGCTAAAATCGGCCCATATGTAAGTGTCCAATTAAAAACGCGATGGCCACCAGCGGCATGTGAATAATTCCCCATGTGTGCTTGGCAAACATGCTAATCCAACGGATTTATTCACCATTTGTTACCAGGCCCACGGTGTTGTAGCAGGTTCATTGCAAATTGGGCTTTAAGACCAACCAACTTTTATGAGCAAAATCATCCGATGTAACGCTTTTTGGTCAACTTAACCTGGAGTGCAAAAGCAAACCGAAAACTAACAGTACGTCCAAATCCACAGCTCGATTCCCCAACTCATAAAAAAATCCCATGAATGTCTTCAATGAAAAACCCGGATGGATCAATATACGAAATTTAACTTTAAATGTATTGTTATTTTTATTGTTTGTTCTAGAAAACTGACAAGTTGAAACACGTCGTAAGAAGTACCATGGAATTTGGCAAATTGGGGGTCGAATACTTAAACCAAAAGAGAAGAATGTGCATTTTACTGGCGTTCAGAAGTGATACTGTCATTAAAACCAACTCAACAGGACCTAAAGTTGTTGTCACCAAAAGTTCTACACTACTAAATTTCTTTTGGAACCTATGGAGCCCGAATTTGTAACTACCCTTTATAGAAACCCACTGCTTTGTTGAATTTGAGTCATTTGTAACAAAGGGGGCGGACGCTGATTTGAACGTTTACGTGGATACCACTCAATCTTGGGAAATACTTATAAAGAAGTACTCGTAATACTGACTAGTCCTTTGGGATATTGTTTACATGAATTGCATCTGACTCATACTTTTATAAGAATTAGTACGACTGTAGTATTCTGGATAAAATCTGTCAGCTCAAAATGTCTTATCTGGCTTGAGTCGCGCATTGAAGGCAAACAACTGAAACTGAGATATTAAATTCTAAACCCGACAGAAGCCAACGAAATTCCGTTGCGTAACAAACTGGTGTGCTTTTGTTGGTTCAGGGTTGCTGTTGCCCATTATGCACTATATGAGTTGTTAAACTTTCATGATTACAGGCAGGTCACAGCGCTGTCCACAAGCCGACTCATTTTGTAAACTAAACGTATTTAGTCATGTAGACTCGATCACTGTCAGATGAGATAATTTGGTCAGTCTCGTACGCACCCAGGACTAAGAACCTTTTGTTGGTGCAAATTTTTCGATTATATCTAGCTTCGTTCTTGGTTATGTTGTAAATCGTGACCAACTCATAAGACCACCTGGACCCTTCCGTAACAACAAATCAATTTATGAGCTCATCATTGTTTTAACCTGTTACCACAATTGTACAGTACATGTGATTCGTTTTTCTAATTCTTTGAAAGGCTGAACGGATCGGTTATTAGGAACTAAGCTAAGTGTTCTAGTACGACGAACATTTTTATTTGATAACCTCATGGGAATTGTGAATTAAATAAGGAAAGATAGAAACCACTATGGAACACATTGACCTCCAGAAATTGGGTGAACGTTTTACCGGCCGATGTTTTGAAACAACCAAGCAATTTTCTTTTCATGCGTTATCCCTGTGAGTGTGAACGCCGTCATCGAAGAGATTTGTGTTCAACTCGATTCAATTAACGTCATGTCCACTAATATATTCGTCCAAAACTGAAACTACGGCGTTTTTAGATGGATGGCTTCGAAAGGCCATTATGTTGCTGTTTGGAGTTTGGATGGCTAATTTGTTCACCAACATACACTGATCAGTTGGTTTAGTAAAATCGCTTGGTTTAACCTAACCAAGATGTGAGCAGTTGGCTTACCGCGAGTGTCTATGCGCTTGGCAGAAAGTACAAACGTGAAGATGAGTACCGAATACCACTGATTATAGAAAGCTAGAAAGCATGTACATAAGGAGTATTTTTTTCCTTTGCGACAAAACCAACAAAGTCAGCGGGCAATATTTACAGCAGGTTTCGACAAATTCTTGTGTTTTGCGTCCGGCTTTAATAACCAGAGAATATATGCGTTTAGACGAGAGTATATTATAGAAAAGGCGAATACATACATATTCCTCTAAGTGACCCAGTAAGCTGGCTACATTTTTGTGATGACTTAGCGGTAAGATCAAATGTCTCACAGCCAACAAGACAGCAAACTATACCCCCATATATTTTCTGAATTCAAAACTGAATATTGCGATAACATCTCAGTAGTACTCCGAAAGGGTAAAATGCGGAGAAAAAGCATAAATAGCAAAGCATAAACCTTCTAAAGTGCAAACGGGAAAGTCTAGCCGTCAAATCTAACTCACTACCGAAGGTTCACAAATCAATCACAGGGCCTAGTGAACACCTGTGGTTTACAGTGCAAGATTTAGGAAACTACAGCAAAACAACTATCTCGCGGTGTTAAGAAGAAGGCGTTGTGGTATAACATCGTTGTTTTTGACATCCAACGGGGAAAACTTAAATACACCAAGTTTGTGTTGGCTTCTGTCACCCGCCCTAGTAAGTGTCGCCTATGCAATTAAATTGATAACAATTAACCTGAAAAAGTGCAAAAGTAGACTGTGTTTAATTTTTACGTTAATTAGAGAATAGTTTGCTGATCGCTGGTATGTGGTGGACAATGTGTCAGATGCGTTTAGTTAAAAGAAATGATTAGGAGGAACTTCTAAAAGATTATATCAACTGGTTAAATGACTGATTATATACCTACACGTTTTAGGGTAACTAATTTCACCGTTCCCTTTGTGATTTTATACAAATGAGTCTAACAAATACGCCCAGATAAATGATTGTCAACCAAGCAAGGGTAATAGCTGTCAGAGAATGAAATGAAAAAGATGAAGTATAAAACCCCTTCAGCATTTTATTGTATGCTCGTGTGTTGTAATTTCTTCCCAAGTCAAAACTGCTGATGGGTCTGTTCTTTGTTCAAGTTTGGTTATAAGGAACGGTTTTGGACAATCGTCATTTCAGCACAAATTCGTTTGATGAATTGATAAAAGAATCACTATCTGACTGATTAATGTCTGTGTTATCTGATATAGTGAGCAGAGAAACCCTATGTGAAACACTCAAAGTCAGTTCTGAAGTCCAAACGATGAAAGTGGTACAAAAAAGAGGACAACATTGTTTGAATAGATACTTGTCAGCTGTCAAAAAAAACATATAAACTATTGTAATTTTAACTTCCCAAACCCTTTGTAAAATACAAAATTAAGCAGTCAGTCTGTTACGTTAATTTTTTGAAAAATATATCACGGTTGACATGCCCTAAACGAATTGCCACACTAAGACTCAAGTTGCTCCTCCGCACTAACCGGTGATGTAAATAAGTCGCCAGTAGGCAATTTTAATTCAGATGGACATAAACAATTCAAGAGCGTGGTTCCGTAATGGCTTATAATCTTTATACGCCTAAAAGAAGCCCAAATCCTTGTTGCATACGTCACAGATCACAAACCCGTTATCTGTCACTATGTGCGACTGCGTTCAACCTGTTTATGCTAACCGGTAATCTAAAGACTGTTTCACGCATATTGTTTCATATGGTTTCAGAGTAGACGAGTCAAGTTACTTTTAATTAAACAATACGCTTTATGCACTGCAGATTAGCTTTTGAGCAGCCTTAGTGAATATAAGACAATTATGTAACTGTGGCCAAATCACAATGATAATCTACAATCTCGTGTTAACTTTAGAAAACAGCCAAAAGCAACATGCATGGCGAAACCATTAATTTAGTTTCTTATTTAGTTCAGGAATGAGGACCATTTTTGATTGAGTTCAGCTGTAGGGGAAATAACGTAGAAACAAAATTACGGAGTGTATTTGGACACGTTTCCTCCCCGATATGTAAGTGAATATGTAAAAGTACACAGAAGTTTGACATTAGTGAACAAATTGCGTCTGTTAAGGTTTCTAGTGCTCATGTGTCGTGTACTATAAAATGAAGAAAACATTTAAAATTGACGGACTGCTCCAAAATTCCACCACAACGGGTTAGATGCTTTCGGGTTTAATCCAGAAGTATAACATTTTTTGATAGTAAACCAGAAGAAAGAACTGTGTAACATAAGATCCATTGAGAGCGCAAGCGGACAACGGCAACTTACCTGAAACATTGAGGTAGACTTAAGAAAGGATACGTGAGACTGATACAAAGACAGTTTCTTATTGAATCAAAATACAAGTAGCACGAAGTCACATACAGTGTTTCTACTTAAACAACCGCAGATATGTAAAAGAATAAACCAAGGTAGGATGCACCATTTGCCTTAACAGAAGGGCTTGCGTTAAAAAGTTTCTCATGGTTTCCGTCCATGGACAAAAATACTTCCACACCTCTGATTTTTAAGGACACAAACTGCAAGGAACTGATAGGAATTATGACTTGTTTGAAGTCCTCAGCAGAGGGCGGAAGAAAATCATGCTAAACGTTTGATGGTCGGCACTAAGTACTCTGCATATCCCAACACAAAAGTGTGCCGGTGGCAAGTGTGTTATTTACGTGAAAATAAAACAGGCATTACAACACATTGTAAGTTTGCGTGTTATCATAACACATGGCATGCAATAGTGAGATCAAACAGTGAACCAACAGGATTGGCATGATTTACCCGAATGGACTTCATAAGTTAGATGACGTTACCGGAGTTTACAAAAGCGAGACAGGTGATAAGTTCTCAGGTCATTTTGTTTTGCGGGACTTCAACCGAATAGCATTTTTGTAACCTTCAGCCCGCGGTCAAAGCAATGAAATTATTGTGTGAGATCTGACAACGAATTTGTTTTTGCAACGATGAAATTACGACAGCTTTCTTTGACACCGACAACTGATTTTTGGAAAAAGACTTCAATCCACTCGGCTTTCTCATGATCTGACAGATATCGCGGCGGTTTAATCATCCAATACTTTTGAAGTGTATTGAATCTACGCGACGTTACTACTACCTGATAGACCATGAAATGCATTTCACTGAGGAATTAAATTTGACTTCGTGGGTTCCTTCCTTCTTCCTGTGAAATCTGTTTAGACACACATAGGGGAACTGAGTGGTATGGATATCGTTTTTCCTAAGTGTAAGAGCTATAGAAAGTCAGAGTTAGGTAAGCATCCAACTGTTTACAACAGATAGACGGGACGTCCTGAACAAACAAAACTCAAGCCAGGTGAAGATATAACTCCCGAGCTTGACGACATCTGATCCTACGATCTTCGCAAAGGGTTGCACCTTGTAGCGTGTCTGACTGTTAACCACAGAAGACAGCTTAGTCTTAGATTGGTTAGAGTCACCTGTGAACCGCAAAAGTAGTTCTTCACTATAGAAAGCATAATCAGGATGTTCATCCAGACGAGCTAAAGCTAGTATATTGTTCTAAAGACGGGAGGTTCCAGGAGAGATCATATCAGATCGGTTACGTTCAACACGTATCATATACAATGGATAAAATCCAAAAGCGTTATTAGCTAATCATGACAACAAGACCTAGTAACAAATGTAGACTTCATGCCACAATTAGAAGAACGACACGAACGTATATAACCGTCGACTCAACAACTAAGCAACCTGTGTAAGCGTTAGAACACCCCAACAAAACTCGCTCTGACGTCGAAGATGCATCACTAATGTAAGTAGTGAACCACTTGCCACATTTTGAGCAACATAGACTTTGAAAGTGTCAAGTTGAAGTTTCCTGGTTTCAAACAAACAGATTTCTTGCAACTAGATTCCATTTTTGTTGAGGTTGTCACTAACGTGAACAGTATTATTCAATTCAAGTGTGGTAAAGGATAAGGAAGGAATGCATCCACTTAGAACCTAAGGTAAACGCATTTCGGTAATGTTACGCCTTTGGGGCGCGAATCTTCATCACGCAGGATGCATTCTGACATCGCTGTTCTGTCGGGTAAGTCGCCAGTTCCCCAAGGATATTGTGTGACAAGAAGACTAACGAAGTACAGTCGTCAGCGACTTTTATCGTTGGTATAGTCATGTACGTCCCCGGTCTCCACGATCTTCCTCAGCCATCGTGACAACTGTTGTTATCATCCTGACTACACGCCTAGACTGAACTGTCTGAACTTTCGTCTTGTCCGTTCTCCTTAGCTTTACTTTGTTGCTAGTCGCAAACCTTATAAATATGAACGGGTTTGTAATCACGTTGTCTTCGGGCTGAGCGACATAAAGAGGCTTTGTTTGAAGGCCATTTTTTGTCCTCTGTTCATGCGGTAGCCTCGGGTGAACGGGTTGCATGAGAAGAGACTAACTGACCGCGTATACTCCGTACTCCGTTGGATTGTAGGCCGTAGATCTAGTCACAACACATTCAAATACCAATATATTAGCTTCGTTCGTTTTCCACTGTTTTGCTCAGGGTTCACATACAAAAGCCCGGAAACAACAAACATGTTCAGCCAGTTCCGATATTATAATAGCATTTTGTTGTACAAACAGTGATATATCTTGTATGAACGTGGTATTTGTTTGAAATAGAGCCAAGTGAAAGCAGAATACAAAAGCACTGTCACAACGAGTTCCTACGACATTTGTTATGCTTTCCATTGTATTCTTTCTGCTCAGAAAATGGGGCAATTTGTGAAATAACCGCTAACAAAACCAGTGGCATTATCATATTTACCAGTATGCTTGTTGTTTTCCTAAACCCTTTGAGTACTTACTCAGGTGGTGCAAAATCCTTCTTATAATTCCATACTTCTCAGCTTAAACGTGGCTTTCTGCCTTAGGCATATTTGCACTCTGGAAAGGATTCTGTCATTTGTGTTCCCCAAAGAAACGGAACTTCACTTCTAATTTGATTTCAAATCAGACTAATATAGTTAAGTGAATCTACGTCATATTATTCTGCACATGATAAATACAAGTGTTATAATACTCTCACCCAAATATTATCGTTACTGTCCGTAAACGCTCAAATTGAAACACTTATTTTGGCAGACAAAACGAAATTCTACGTAAATGGAATTAGATGCTTATACCACCGAAAATTACAGAAATAGGAGAATCAAACAAGTCATCAGTTGGACAATATGTCGCTCCTAAAACTCTATTTTATGGAACGCTAAGATTCCCGTATTGTCTCCACACCATCTGCAATATTTTTATAAAGTGGTCAAGTGTTTAACAGGGCAACATTTTGTTCTCACTTTATCATACAGTTTTCACTCTTCAATCAATTCATGATCACTGAGTTTGTAACGTGTGTTCCTAAAATGAGGACGGTGTGCTCCAAGCTCATAAGAACTCTCGTGTCACAGAAAAGGGACATCATGCAAACGATACTAGAGTGCTATCGATTTCCCGTGGCCCCTCCCCTTTGGTTAAGGTGGTCCTGTCACACCACCTTCAAGTGACAGTGTATGGCAAAGCTAGTTAAACAGAAGATTAATTGCTGTGTCATGCGCAGCAAGCAAACACATCGTTTCCGTGCAGTCATTTCGTTTGTTTCGGAAGTAGAAGCAAATATTGTTCCAGCTAGAAGTGAACTCGCATGGGTAGACGCTTGGTTTATTCAGTATCTAATTTCTTCTTCAAAATTTCTGGAAAATTTTAAGATTGAACGATTTATTAATTATTCATATCTACACAGGAGAAGAGAACATTCTCGAATAACAGATACTGGATGAAATAAACGGCCCACAACAGTCATCCTTTATTTGCCCCATGAAGTCGCTATTAAGTAGCAAATTCTCTGGATTCTCTGTTATTGATGTTTACATTTTTGTTAGCAACTAGAATTCAGTTTGCCAAGTAAAGGATATGCCATTATAAAATGGACCAGAATCCAGCATACTGTTGTGAGTAATTACAGAATGGGTATTTGGGAAAAAAACGGAAGGATCTAAAACTTTTCAGGTATCAATACTACCTCAGGAAATCGCTACAGAGCATAACATCAGTGTAGTTAGCCTGTTCGAAGGTGTTACACATTCGTAAAGCCCTGAAGGCTTTAGTCCGCGTAATCTTTGTGTACTTGACCCTGAGGCAATTAACATAAGACGAGCTTAATGTGTATAACATATTTTTCAGTAATATTATGGACGTTTTTAGTCAGCTACATGTTTGATACGCCTCGAAAGTAAGACCATTAAAGATTTCAACTATTTGTGTTATACAAACGTAAGTTTCAAAAGATTACGCACTATTCATTAGAGAACCACTGAACTGCCTTTTAGTAGATGGGATGTTATCATCTAACATTACGTAACATTAAAAACTACTTGATTAAGGGTTGCGAACACTCAACATCAGAAATACACATGATTGTGTATAAAACCTGTTCCTGAAAATTTTGCCGGATGCTGTTGCCAACAACAAAAGTAAAATGGAAGAGAAAACCTCCAAACAAATATGTTTTGGTTAAAGAGACTTTAATAAACGAATCGACCGTAAAACACCCGTAAATCTAGAGAGGTACAAACTCTTTAGATCGATGAGCTTCCCGAAATGAACGGCTGTGGAATGCGGGATTAGTGAGTCTATTCCAATGCAAACTGACCGCGTGAATGAGGAAACTGCTGAGATCGCTCATGTAAGCTGTTATGTTCTAAATAATAAACGACAAGTTTGCAGTCTGGTTTGCCACAAGACCAAAATATCCAGGTACGTTTATCAGCAGGTTGCTAGTGCGAGCCAACTATCGTCTTAGTGATATCGACTTACTGCTTATATTAATTGACAGTTGAGGAGAGCTAACACGAGTTAAGAGTTTTATCAAGTGCATTAGAACTATTGATGCTATTTTGCATCCGAAACACGATGATTTATTTTAAAAAATTTAAATAAAGACAAATTGACGACGAAGATATGGGCAGCAAATCATATTTATTTTGGCGGAGGCTTTTATAGTATACCTTCAACACTGTTAGACTAAGATTGTGCTGATGTCTTGTAAATGATAGACCAGGATAAAAAATAGATAAGATAACGGACGGATAGCATCGGATTTTTTTCCATAGCATCCAAATTCATTACTCACTTTGGAGCGAAGGTGGTGCAAATGCATACGGTGTATGACTGAAAACTCTGCCCCCGCACAAGCAGTTTAGTATTGGAGTCAATTCATGCAGAACACGTGAAATGACCACTAGATACACCTCAGCAGTTTTGTTACAAACCGCTATTGAACATACGTGGTGAGAACAATGCTTCCTTTGTGATTATGATCCGTGTGATACCATCGATTATCATATTCAAAAAGTCATGCGCAGAAGTTTGAGGAAAACTGGAATGCTCGTGTTAAGTTTAAATTACCGAATAGTGCATCGAAAGCGAAAACTTATCCGTAATCAACATTGAAAAGAGACGTCGGTACATCATCATCAAACGGCTAAATTGCGCACTGTAAATTCAACTGATATGCAGTTGTGTTCAGCTCTTCAATCTTTCCAATTCAGATTCTAGCAAATTTGGTCGTCAATGTAAATACATATCGACCATCTGCATCAGCAAAACAAGATGAAAAATGCGCCGCTAAATAACTCACCACATTCGTGAATGTGTCGCTTGTATATTAGGCCAGGTTTTCAAACAAAATAATCAACTGCCTTTCAACCGACAACTAAGCAATTTCGCGACATAACGTGGAATAACAATCACGAAGTTAACGATAATGTGGCCTTCCCCATCGTCCACTATGCTAACAGAATGCCGTAATCAAAATTTCAATGACTATCCCAATTAAAAGTTGACACGCTGTAAGCTAAGTGAGATGACTGTTTGTCTCATTCTTTCATGATACCCGGGTTGAAATGATCTACATTGTATTTGTAGGTTTGTTTCTAACTTCTTTGTGAAAACTACCTTCTTTATATATTCGTGAACAGCTTAATTTTCTTGAAACATTATGTTAACCTAGTGCGCACAAGAAAACGAATATCTCATAATATCACCTTATAAGCTCATGAAATTATTGAGCCAAAAATAAACACACATCAGTCCGGTATTGTCGAATGATACTCTTAGATTATTTCTCTAACAAGCCCTGCCATTTCCGCGCTGTTTAATGCTTACCGTTTTATCTAACAGCAAAAGATATGAAGCAGCATTCTGACAGTAAGCCTTTAAATAAAAACGCACGTCAAGTCAAAATTACCTTCCGTTGAACGAATGAGAAGTAGCGCCTAGCCTGATATTAGACACTGGTTACACAGTACAACTTCCTATCAGAATATTCTGCAACTTTTCAAACCGGAAGCCATTCATCTTTATTGCAACAACTAACCAGAACTGAGAAACAGAAAGTGGACGTTTCTGATTGGATAGTATTACTTGACGTCTAAACATATAATTTACTTCAGATGCTCTTTCTGGGAAATTTAGTCAACAAAGGTGCAAGTTATCTTTTTTTATTCAGTGTGGAAAATACCCAGACGAACAGAATATTCTTACCTTCAACTTGCGAAAAAGCAAAATGGACGCTTAGTATAGTGAAAGTGTTATTTATTGCTGTGATCTAAGAACGCAAATAGCACAATTGTTGTTTATTCGACAAAGCAACACATGCGTTAAGCATTTAAACTAGACCTGAAACAAAACCACTCATTTGCACGCGGTATTCGGACCCAGACGGTCTCGGTTGCTGCAGACGTCAATGCTCAGTTCCTTTAAGTAGCAGGGACCATTATGGGCGATGACGCACTCTGATGTTTCTTTCTGCATTTTTCCTGCGGCTTGTACGATGTCAAAATATATGTTCCGGTCCTACTACCGAATAGAAGTGGTATGAATAATATATTGCGATCGCTCATCTTGAATCCACTACCATTATCCTTGTTATGAGAAACATACGCTAATGGAGGTGCCGATTGGTAACAAGTTGTTTCTTAGAGTTGAGCTTCAAATGCAATAGGTCAATACTATTTGAAGACACTTATCTGTGAACAGTGGTACGTTCGACTGGTGTAGGTTTATAGAGCTTCACTCTCCAGAAGTCCACGTATTTTCCCAAGTGACTGTTATTTAGTAGACCTTTCAGCTTCATTTTAATCAATTACTGTTTTAACGAAAATTCCAATGCTGCGACTTGCGTCATATACTTGCACGAACAGTTGAAAGCAATGTTTCCAATACAACCTTTTAACGAAACTTCAATGCGTGAAGAAACGTGCAAGCAATGTTTATGTCAACAATTCAACGTTTTATGATTTCTGTACAGCGGTGATAATTTTTTGGAAAATGCTTTGCCCCGTTTTTGCTACCCCTATTTTTATTAGAGGACATTTTTTAGATTCCACTATTAACCTACACAACCGAGAATTGTGATTCCATTTTACAATCCAAGATAAACAAGTTAATTAGTTTTTTGACATTCTACCATAAAATCATCAAACAGTTGTGCAGAAACTTCAATCTCATTTTCTGGACAAGCATTTCACAAGCCCAAAATGTTTGAAAGTCGATTCTAATCCTACTCGAGTGACCAAGAAATACATAAATCCACAGTGAAAATAATAATAATTTGTCAACACTTGTTTATTAAACAGTCACCATATCTAATCATAAGTTTGCTTCTACGCACTGACACAATTGTAAGTAACCATTTTGATGGCCGTACTTTCCTGCTTGTCAAAGATTGTTAATATAATTATATTCATATATTAAAGATAAAATGTTGATTGATCACCTCCTTACTCATTTAAAACTGTAGCGTGGTCACGTTTTTGTTTCAATATTTGAGTAAAACGTCACGGTAAATTACCACGCATTTTCTGAACATATATTTATAGGTGGTGTTTTTCTAAATGGTTCAGTTGTTAGCTCGCGTTGTAAGCATCCATTGATGTAATAATGAAATTCAAAATTGTATCAAGAGTGGTTTGAGATATTTTTATGGAAATACGTGCTAGAAACAACAAAATAATGCCAATCTCATGAATATTTTCCAACACGTGATAAGAAGAAATGGCTGGATATAGATTAAGCACTTTTTCGTTCATCAGAACATTAATGACAAAGTCAGCTACCATTAGAGCTCGTCAGTAGTGCATATCATCGCCACTGCCGGGATTAAACCACGGACACACTGTGTCCAATAACCCCGTGATTAGGACTTCCTAGACAGGTCGAGATATCCGATCTCATTAAACCTGCCAGGCGATATTTTAGATTACTGTCTAGGAAGTCCTAATCGCGGGGTTATCGATTGGAGTTAACAGACAGTAACTCTGTCTCCTCTCGTGGCGATCGGGCAACCTGACCATTACTCACAAGCGAAAGTGGATGAGCGTTCTCATATGATAATTCGGTCGTGCCTAACGTGAGGTCAATGGCGCAGTGGTAAACACGGTTGCCTCATGAACAGAATGTCCGTGGTTCAAGTCCCGGCAGTGGCGATGATATGCACTACTGACGAGCTCTAATGAGAGCGAAATTCGAGTCTAGTGCTTCTTTTCGAAAGGGGCCGACTGGATAGTCTACGGGAATACGACAGCTGCGATCAATTGTGAGTGATGTTCAATTTGAAAGTCAGCTATGATCAGGATCACATTGGAAAATGAACCATTCACCTTCGAATATAAACATTTTAATTCAGGAAATCGGTGGAACGACAATTTGGAAAAATGTTCACTGAGTGAACGTTTTAAAAATGGTACTAGCAACATATTTTTAGGTTGCGTGGTTATCACCCCAAACAACTGGGATCGTTTGCAGAAAACTCAAGCATCACAACGTGACGTCAAGGCCCCATTGTTTTGAAGCATTATGAAGCAAATTTGGCTGAAAAACTAGTTGCCACAAAGTTGGCATACAATAGTGAACTGGAGTTTATTTCCAGATGTTAAACGGCTACTTAACTCACGATTATTATGGCAACCGTGTTATCTTTTTTCATGAAAGTTAAGTGGAAAGGCACCTGAAGATTTTGAATTGCTACTTAAGATGATGGAAAATAAAAGTCTGTTTCCGAATTCGTATTTTATAAGCCTCAGACAAATAAATGAAATTAAATCTGAAATCTATATGTTCACTTTATTGCTGATGGCTTTCTTAGAGCCATTTCAGCCAGGTAAACCGCGTCCATTAAAATGGCATCTCGACAACAGTTTTCATTTCGGCATCGCCCAAAGAACTAATTCCCTCAGTTAATTAGCTGTTACTAAAAATGGCTCGCATAAACAAGTAACCATGTTCCTAGCTTACAAACCTTCTAATATTCCAAAACTATTATCAGATGAGGCGAAGTTTACAGTCAAAAATTTTACTTTCACATTTACCAGTGTTATTTATATGAAACTCAAAACGGGTACCGAGATTAAATTAGTTCAACTTTGTCTCAAATGAGAATGGAGATAAGAGTTCAACATCATTTTTTCCCAATCTTAAAACAAACCAAACCGTGGAATTTTAGTCTGTCATGTTAGGAATGGCAGGTGGTGGCGATTACACCGTAAGAAAACGTGTTTTTAATTGAGCGAATGTAAATTTTTCAGTCAAGCTCTGATCGAATGTGTGAAGGCTAAATTTCAGCCCTTCAAGGCTTCACAGCTAGTGCCTTTTTTGGTAAAGTATCAAAAGGTTGTTGGATGTTCAATATATAAATTGAAGCAGTAAGATGTGTTACGATGGCGTTTGCCATTATGTCGGCAACTCCATTATTGATCCGGTCTGAATAATGTCAAAGGCAGACTCAATTAGGCGTCTATTCAGCAGGCCCACATAGCCAGTTCCAAAGTAAGAGGTGCGTGGATATACACGAAAGAAAACCAGCAGATACGCGCACACTTTTAATTATACATAAAATGCTGGAGAAGACAAACAAAGGCGTAAATTATAATGGAATGTTACATTGATAATGCTGTTGCGTTTTTTGATTGTTTTTACTGCAAACGCGTTACACTGGAATGATTACAAAATTAGGCTTTTTTCCGCTAGTCACACTTTATTCGTGTTACCAAAGTGCAGCGCAAACTTTTCTGTTATATTTTAAGACAAACACTTGCTGAAAACACCTCATTAAACCTCTTATCCAAAGCTATTCGAAGTTATTTTGTTCAAATAGTATTTGCGAGCAGTTTTTGAACCTGAAGTTAAACCGTTAAAAACGAGGAAATAACCGTAATCATTTTCACTTCTATAGATTTTGTGTTGAGCAGATGGATTAACCGAGTGTTAAAATGTGTGTATAACAGCTAAAAGGTTGTTGAGTGTAAATTGTATTGTAAACGCTAGAGAGATAAGGACAGAGTTGAAAATAGTTTACATTTGTTCAACTAGCATTTTCACCAGCCAAACGTGAGGTTTCGTCGAAACTCGTTTATAAACACTACATTTAGGAATTGCCCCCTCAGCAGGTCGGTTTCAAGCTCCGCCATCTGCATGTTTGCAAACAGTAGTCACACCAGAATTAACCGTGCTAAACCACCACTCCATCCGTGTGTTCCCAGTAAATTTCAATTGTATGTTGCGAAAAAAACAGTTTCAGTTTCCTTGATGGTAAACGAAGAACTAAGTTATTGCTAGCGTTGTTGGTGTTCAGTTAATGACTGATCAACTTTCCCCGACCCCGGTTGCGTCATAATTATAACATAACTGTATCCAACGGTTTCCTTTATTTCTGCATCACCTGATCACCATATAACAGTGTCCTCATCTGTCTTGTTTTCAAAGACATTTCAATTAGACCTTTTCGAAAAAAAGATACTCGAGTTTTGCCCTAAATAAAGCTCGTCATTAGTACATATTCTTGAAAAGGCCGGGATTAGAACTCCGATCATAATTTCACAACGCAACCGTGTTCACCTTTGTTCCATTGGCTTCACATCAAGCGATTTTGTATAAAACATGTTTTGTTTCAGTTAAATGTGTTGTTTGTTTAGCTAGTCTCATAAATTAACCATCTGATCGGATACTGAGTAAACGAAAAACGAGCCTGCCTGCTGTATTATGGTTATAATGATTACTTCTGGAATGTTCAAAACATAGATTCACATTGAAATCTCAATCAATAATTCGAAATGAAGGTTTTCAACCAACTCTTCGGGGAATGCGTCGAAAGTAAATTCCGTTGCGAAACAAACAGCTGATTCTAACCTTACATATACTGTTAATCACCTTCTATGAACAACCCTAAGCAGCAGTAGTGACACACATTCCGTGCGTTTGTTTTACTTGCATAAAATTTACAGCTATGAAGCAAGAAGTATTAATCGTTCAAGTTGACTTTAAACAGTTGCAACTATAAGAGTTCACGCTGTTTCTCCTCATTTAGGCGAATGGTTACGGAAGGGACTGTGCGGTTGATGCACAAAGCGATAAAAATTTAACGTCATATTCGTGCCAGTTTACCAAATTAACATGGGTTTTGTTAATAATCTCAAGGTTGTTCCACAAATAGCGACCTCAGCGATTAGTAACAAAACCATATCGGTTTTCAGTAAGCTCATCATAATTGACTTTGCCAAATCAGGATAAAGTCCGAGTTATCGGGGTGAACATTTCTGGAAAATAATCGAATGAACTTGCCTGTGCATTTCCGATGTGCTTTTCACGAATGTATTATGCCTTAATTATTACGTTGTGTAAAAAGTGATAAAAAATCAAGGCGCTGAAAAGTTTTACGACCGCATCCATTTAGGTTACACAAAGCTTGGACGAAAGCGTATTACTGCTTTCTTAAGTTCAGTTATGTAAGTTACTTGGTGGAAGAGTGAGAAGTATTAAGACTACCTATACATGATTACAACCAATTTCAGAAATGGTAAATTGTAATACATAAAAGGCTCAGCCTATCCTTTAAATCCTAAAGATAAGACCAAATTCTTCGGTCTCATCAAACATTCTGCCTGGCTAGCAAAACGTTTCCGGTAATGGTGGAGTGCAGTACGGTTTGATCATAAACGACTTATTGAAAATGACGCAGCTTCTGAACTTTAGGTATCGTGGACTAGGTAGCATAAGTCTGAAGGCCATATTGTCTCGTTCGTTTTGATCATCCGCGCCATTTAGTTTTAACCAAATAAATTGGGGTAAACTCCGGTTATCGGGTTGTCATTAAACAGGCGCGTCCTGTTGCTGCCCGCGCAATAAACCGGTGCACAACATTCAACAATTCCACCAAAATTGCCGGTGAGAAGTTGCTAAATCATTGGTGTGTATCGATGTATACTAATCTGAGCTATATCTGTTATATGGGTCTGATTTTTCCCTAATTCAACTCCGGCGCTTACACACTCGAAGTGTCGATGATATGACATGTGACCAATATATATTTCACAACTGATCACAGGGTTTTTTGCAACACTATAAACCTAGCCGCTTGGCTGCCTGTTTTATTTCATCATTCACTCAGACAGGTCCTCAATCTTTTGCAGTATAAAAGGAAATCCGTTTTGCCGACCTCATTGCAACTGAAAATGAACTCCTAGTTTGCGCATACAAGAGAATGCCTAGGTGAAGTCATTCTAGCGTTTTGAAAATGCGTAGCAGGTCAAAATAAATTGACAGGACTGGACAAAAAAGTACATGGAGTTCAAGTTAGATTAAAACACACGACTGATAATACTGGTTAACTGATCCTTACCGAAAGGCATTAATCTAAACAGCGTACGTGAGATTACCTTATTGTATATCTTGCTGTGAGGACAAACAGATTTTCAAAAATAACTATTTACCAGAAACAATCTTATTCGGCAGACATTCCCTTGCACCGTACAGTTCTTTATAGTCTTGCTAGATCACATACTGAAAGAAAAACGTTTACAAGAAATAGAATAAACGCAGATTATGCCCACACTAATGAAAGTGAAGGTTTCAGCCCGGATAAGGAAGTGATTTCCCGAAGGTAGATGTGTTTACAACTGAGAGTTAATTCACGATAAAACGAGAGTCGATAATTTAAATACATGATTTGTGTACATCTATGAGTATCGAATTGCCGGTAATTTTGTCGCATACGTCTACTGGTGAACATGAATGTCATGAGTGCATCCAGCTACCTAACAAACGAAAACATTTGACAGAAGTTTCAAAGAGAATATAAAATTACAAGAAGATTTGCGAAACTATCTTTTATTTGTGCAAGAAAACGATCCTGCTATGGCGAGATATAATATTCAATCATTCCTATATAAGTGAACTCAGCCGTATTCTCTAAGCGCAACGACTCTAGATCAGTGAAAACTGTCTGACATTGGGATAAATTGTTTGGAAACAAACAACCAAAATCACACCAGCGGAAAATAAACAACCAAAACCAATAGGAAGATTGTCGTTGGACTCAACGAAACGTAAATTATTAAAATTTATAGTACATAATTTTTTCAGAAACTTTTGCTGAAAACATTCATCACCATCAAATTCATTTTGTGAGCTTGTGTCAAGGTGAACTTTTCGTTGTTAAGAAGTCAGAATGTATTATCTTCGTACTACTTCAGCGTAACTCG
>JTDE01000131.1:274298-286883 GCA_014338405.1 Paragonimus skrjabini miyazakii
AAGACCTCAGAAATGGTAACTGTAAAGCCCAATACTAATCGTCAAATGGATTTTTCCTACAATTTTACTAACGAGTGAAGACTTTTCCTTTGGGTCCATTTCGTGACTGCCTGACATTTTACGAGTTTTTTTCCACTGGTCGCCAACGGGTCTGCATAATTTGCGAGTAAACTTGCATGAATGGTCGCTTTCCAGAAATCAAAAATAGTTGTCTTCTAAAACTCGGTATTCATCAGCTAAGTAGTTGAGCTATAAACAAACGGACTGTTGGCTTGGTTTTCACTATTTCAAATCTGGCGAAAACTCTGGGTTTACTGATTCTTCGAACACGAGAAACGTTGCGTTTACAACTGAAACGGCAAAATGTCTACCGCAGAAGGGGAGTTTGACCGTAGCTCTCACTCAGCAAGATGCAAATGTCATACTTTTCACATGCCGGAAGGCCGTCCGAATTTGGTTCAGTTGACATTAATCACAAACACCACCTAAGTTAGAAACCACTTTCTGACTGTTTATTATCAAAAAATAAAGGGCTGCCTTCATCTCAGACAGGTAGCTAACGTCTGTCTCAAGTTTTATGTTTTGTTCAAAGTTGGAAATTGTAATTGCCGCAGGTTAACCAGTATACAGTTTTGATGTTTACATAAACTATCAGTTGACACATTTCGCCACATGCACAGTTTTGTCAGTAAATGAGGTAAAGCTACTCGGTTGATGACCGCATTTTTCGAGATCTGACTTTTGAGACGTTTTCCAGCTACACAGGCGACTACCTCTAACTTTCCGCCTGATGTGCCTCTAGTTAACAGGCTGAAGATTAAAACTGTGTGAATCCGTCTACCCTGTCTGGAAAATTTAACTTCAGTAATACCCGACAGCCAACCTGAAAGGCAAAGTTCGTCGTAAAAAATTCCTTTGTCTGCTCGCTTTTTACCGTTGAAAAGCCAGATATTTGGACGACGAGGTGCTCGTTTAGGTGAACCAACGAACATGCTACAGCACGACTTTAGACTGGTTTGATCAAATTCGCTTCCAACGCAGCCGTTGCGCCTCACACCTATACCAACCTACTAGTTGATCCAACCAAGACTTTCCGTGTAGTCTGCAATGTTCCGGCCAGTCATTTCGAATAGCTTTACGGACAAATGCTAGTTACCACTAACTCATTTACTTATTAATTAAGCAGTTCGATTCGTTGACCACAGAAGAAGCACTAACAAACTTCGCAAACTGTCATAGGCAAAGAGCACGTTATCAGAGGCGAATTATTTGAATATTTCCGCTCCCAACTGGGTGACATAGCTTTGTGCAACAATCAAGCCATTCACAACTACTGGTAGTGGCACGCAAGTTCATTGATTACGCCGTAATAGATCTGACTTATGAGCCGCTTGAAACACTAATCAAATAGCGTTTAACATGTTTAACCTTCATTTTGTTAACGTTACAATTAATCACATAGTTTACTTAAATATTGGCCTTTAAAACATTGCAATCAAAAGCGCATTAGCAAATAAAAAGGATCACGTGGAAATTACTGCGATCAGGTCAACTTGATATGCATTGAAAGTGGTTGACATAATTTGGAACAGGGGTGACTGATGCCGGAGATTAGGATAGTCTAAGTTTGGCCTCACTGAATAAGTTGGACTATTCAGTAGATAAGGTTCGGTAACACTACGGTAACATAAGCGTATTTGTTATAACTAACGTGAGACTGAGTACAGAATACCTCCTGAAAGAAAGGCTAACAGGTAAAATCCATTTGAGTCTTATTAAAAAATAAGTTGTATTTCGTCGACAGTGCGCGGAAAGTGATTATAGAATTGATCTGAAGCTTTTAACTTCAGCGTACGTCTGTTGGTGAACACTAAGCATTTCTTTGGCGCAAAATGGCATGCACTTACAGTCACATGCTAGTTTCTTCTGTGCGAATAGCGTCGCGATCGTGGCATTCTATCTTATAATTCCAGTTTGCCTAAAGTTCCTTAAATGCTGATTAATTCCTGTTAGTCCAACATAGCGTTAACCGCCCAACATACTATCGGGAGTCTTCTGCACCATGCATCATAGGCTTTTAAAATCTTCTACAGCTTCTTAACGAATACGACTTAGATCGTTTTTGAGTAGAACGACAGCATTAGGGCAACTGCGAAGCATATTTTATTTTGAAGTATCGATCGGCATAAATTATGCTCTGTTTTGAATAAGGACTGATGGGCTTAAACTAACGATAACAGTGAATTTCTTTCCGTTGCGCAGAAAATCTCGAATTTCTGCTGATAAATCAATCAGACAAAACCGTTCAGAAGGTTGAGAAAATGTTCTGCATTTGCGATTTTTAAGGTCAACAGATTGGTAACTATTGGAAATTTTTCTTTAACCTTAATGAACACTTAATCTAATAACCCAAGTGGAATCTTCTTGTTCTCTTCTGATTCATCAATACATATGACGATCTCAAGTAAAACCACACCTTGATCCGTTTTCAACCTAACGATTCATATCATATCTACCTATGACTTTGCAAAAGCGTTCCGGTAGTCGATTGCAAATGTTAATGTTGTAGAAATGAATAGCATGTCTGATAGTCAAAAATAACCAGTTTTTACCTCAGGTTGTTATAATCATCCTAAATTTATTGTTATGCATAAATACCAGATATTCCTACATCTAGTTAACTATTCACTTTCAGATACACTGATTATAATTTTTCTGTAGTTTTGCAGATACATTTAACAGAAACAGCAATGCACAATTGAATGACATTACGAAACTAGATGAATAACCTTCTATTTCTTTATCAGCTAAAATGCGATGATTGCACCTGTTAGGACACAACTCGGCAAATAATGCAAACATCTTTTGTTACGCTTCTGTTCATATAGATTTTCAACCGTTGAAAAAGATATGAGGTCAAAATATTTTGGCCTAATGTTTTCTCTTAATTCAAGTCAGTCACTTTACATAAGTGATCTGTTTTGTTAACCGGTAGTGAAAACAACAATGGGCATTATTTTTTCGAATTAAGAGCCTTGACCGTTATACCGTCTTCACCACTGGTGACACTGTTTCACTGTTGTGCTTATCAATCCTCTTGCTGAAACATTTAGGCAGTACGTGCTATTACTTGCCACACTAATTAGTTGTTGTGATAGTCTTGAGAAGACAAAAACGTGATTTTTGTGACCTACTACGAAGAGTAACTAACTAGTGAGTTTCAACAAATTCATCAATCCTCCGGACAGTTTTGTGCGGGTATCTAAATAATATATGTCCGCTTTTCATTAGTTGTCCCGCAGTCATCGTAATGCATATTTATACATTAATATGGAGTAAAACTGTCAAGTTTTTTGTTCAAAACAATTCTGGGGCAACTAAGTAAACAGAAAACGTTTTTTCTCTCTTCAACTTTACATTTAAACGTCCTGTCTTTTTACTGGATGAGCACTCGAAGTTATAACTTTAACCTGTAAGGTACAGTCGAGCTCGCTTCATCATCCACAGAACAGATGTTCATTTGGTATACCAGTCAAACATTTAGTCAAGTGTGGGTAGGTTTTCTGTAACCCAGCTGTACAGCCGTTAAAATTGCTCCGAAACCTTTTTGTTTCTGTTGCAGTTCCCAACACAAGCCAAAGTATTATGTAATCAGGAAGCAATAACTGCCGATAATTGGTGCTCCATTCTACCTACGCTCACAACTTTCTTCCGTCTTTTCGACAAAACAAGTAAACTAGTAGTACACTTGTATAAGTGCTGATTTTTGGTAGGATGAAACATCACAATGGACGTCCTGGCAACTTATCATGATGGGTAGAGAGTGTGCAACTTCGAGACATGCGAAGTCTTGCATTCTCGCACATGCCCAGCAAACTTCTCCCACAATTATTTTGATAACTTCTAGCTAGGTATGTTTGTTATGAGAGTAGGGTGAAGTATCAGGTCGCTTATTTCAAAAGCGCATTGGACTCAGGTCAGGTTTCTGCAAGAATTCGGTTAAACAGTACACCATACTACTTATATTATTTTGTAGTTGTGCAGTTATTATAACTGTGGTCGATAATTCATGAAATAATCCATCGATATCATATCAGACAAGATAAAGGGCTCACTAATAATCATACTCGATTTTACGTAGACGTCAGTTACAAGAGCATCTCGAAACGAGACAGAGACTGTCGGGTAAGCTCCATTCAATGGTTCGAAGACGAAAACACCTCGGTTGTGATCAAACGAATGCATTTGTTTATCCTGATTAGCATTCTATCAATAACCGTTTGATGGTTGAGAAATTGGTTAATGAGGATATGTAGCTGTAGCGAAAATCGTTCGTAGAATGCTACACCTTATCCCAACCCTTATTCGTTTAGATAGTAATAATTTTGTGGAAAAATGCATATGAATTTGCATAGCAATTTGCTTCATTTTGATTCCGTTGGTTACTCGGACAACGAACATTCCGAGGTCGACAAATTTTGATTGCTGTAAGGAAGGATAATCCCCAGAAGACAGTTAACTTACGGTTGAAGCAATTTTGAGTGAAAATCAATCGTAATGTGTGGTAAAGTTTTGGGTGAGGATGTCGAAACGAATCAAAACTGCTGACATTCAGAGAAAATTCTCAAACGGAAAAAAATTAGCTTGATCAAAAACCGGTTGGTGACAACAGAAAAACGATCATCTGAACGGGGACAATTTCTAACAACAAAACAAAAGCCGGTTTGATGCAGAGACTTCTGTTGAACTAATCGTAGTAAATTGTAAACTTCACGTTATTTCATTTCATTCCATGACAGGAGTATCTGAAACATTAAGTTCAGTGCACGCAACTTGAACCAACGGAACAACGATGTATGTTGACAACTACAAACAGTACTGTTTATTGTATACTATACCGTTATATATATCGTTATATGCAATACTTTATTTTTATATCAAACTTTGACTTGAAGTAACCTTTGTGCATGGAATAACAATGGCTTGTGAATAAACAGTAAGTCAGTTTACACTTCAACCTTCACAGAGAAAACCAACTAAGTAGTATATACTTCACTGTAGTTTCATTGATAGTTGGGGATTTTGAACTGAGTCTGCGTAGCAAGCACTTGTATGACTTGTTTGGTCAAGTCATTCAAAACGTCCCAGAAGAGTGACTAATGGACGAAAAGCCATAGATCGTTCAATGACATTGTAGACGGCAGCCCCCGGCAGGATTATGCAGAATATATGATCAGCCACAACTATTTAACAGTCATGTATGCATGTAATACGGCACGAACGGATGCAGGAACCAGGCAGTCGCTCCCTATAACAGTCATTGTGACTGTAACTGACAACTTAATTAAAAACAAACTGGATAACAACGTATATTACTACTACATCGAATAGCCCAGTTTATTTTATCCAGCCAAAAATATAACCTCTAGTATGTTAAGTGCGTATCAGGGCAGACACCAGCGACCGACTGTAGCTGCATGGTGATTACCTTCAGATTCGCACTTAGAAAGGCAATGTTTTTCTGCAATATGGTGTGCAATTATTGATGTGTTTGTCTTGCTGAGTAGATCCGGCGTATTTTAAAAGTAATAAACCGTTAGGCTTTAAATGTTGGGTAGCTATTCGCCGTCAGTTTCGTTTTAACTTGATAATTAATTGTAACTATCGAGGAGCCATTTCCATTTCCGACTGGAAAGCTGCCCACAATCAGGGGAACCAGTCGATAAGGATTTCAGGAAGCCCGCATTACTTTATTCGTACTTTTCAACCGTGACAGAACAAAAATCAAACAGGACAACTAACTCGTCAAGCTCACAAACGTGAAGCTGTACGTTAATGTTTTGGAGGTAAGCGACGACAGTGCAACACGTATGCAGCACGTCCTCCACGACAAAGTTTTGGCCGGTTTATTGTCAGAAATCTACAAAAAGTGGCTTTTACACTTGACACCGCAAATCTTTCTCATTAGGGGCTTGGTGATCCAGGAAGATGGCTTGCACTGTCCAGGAAATCCGCTGCCAAATCACACACCCCGGTTATACACTGATGTTTTTCGGGATATATTTTTAACTGAAGGCATCGATTATTTATACTAAGATAAGTTACACCCAATTTGTTCGTTTACATCCATTCCGTTTAGGACTCGAACCCCTGTTATACACTATGTTAGGCACAGGTGAATATTACGTGCAGTGCCAAGCAAAATTGGATCTTTGTTACTGTTACTTCCTGCTAACTGTTTGCTGAACACATATACAGGTGTTATGGGACATGCGTAACAGCCGGTACTCGGACAAGTTCGTTTTAAATAAGAACACAATTTGTACCATTTTTTATTTGAAGGGAGTCTCAAGGGAGTTGGCTGCTAGTTTGTTAAATTCAGTTATTTTATTTTCATAATTGGCAGGTATGTAATGGGTCCTACTTTTCTTCTCATGGTCTAGTCTTACCAAAACTTCAGTTTCAGACATCTACTTAAAAATTGGGAAGGTTTCAAATCACAGCATGGTAGCCATAATATTCGTTGTCCAGACATGTGAAATAGTAGTTCGACTGCGTTTGTATTATATGTTGTTCATACCAGAGCGTTGTAAGATTACGACATATAAACGATATTGTTGAGCGAACTAATACAGTGTACGTGTACTAATAGTTGTGGACATTTTAAAATAGCAAATGGTTAGTTTAGCCCCTTATATTGGGTAAATCATTACTGGTAAAAATGGATGGAACACTGAGTAATCCTTCGCGCTCAGCTTTGCTTATTAAAGACAGCAGAATTTCGAATATTAACGTACTTTTGTGAATGCACTTTATTCTGAAACACCTTACGATGGTTGTGAAGTATAACTTGCATCTACAATATGTTTTATCAACTGATCACCAATGATAAGCTGAATTGCGTGTACTGTCATTCACTGCGTCAGTCAGTGACACTAAACAATAGGTTGTCATGGCAATGATGTCACGCTAATGTAAGCTACAAACAGCGTAGTTGGAACAGTTCATTATAGGAATTACCACTTCACTGTCTCAATCAAGTTGACTTATTAGGTCAACGGACCAGAAGTATTCTTCTCCTTATCTTCAGTGCAGTTTGCACTGATCTAACCATAATTCCCAAGTTAGAGGGTGAAAACACAGGTTACTTGAAAATCCACATGGCACAAGATGAGGTTTCGAACAGAACGGAAACCTACAATTTTGTATTTCTGAATCAAGCGCTTTATTTCGGTCAAAAAATGTTGACTGCAAGGTTGTAACAACGGTTCCAAAATAGATTGTCCAAAATGTAATGACAATCTTCTACGAAAAAAAAACGGAATGCCCAGTGTCAAGCAATTGATTTTTATCAGGTGTGAGGATGATTGAGCGGTTTGTGCTTATCGTTCACAGGGGTCAAATGACTCACACTTCAAATAGCGCTCTCAAATCATCACTGTGCGTTTGTTATTAACCATCATGATGTACAATTCCATTAGACGATCATGGGGGTACCACCAAACGATAGTTCCGCAAAGGAAAAATATTCTGCTAAATAGAACTCGTGACACATTAAATAAAATCCTCAGTTAAGAATCACAGGCAAATTTCTGTTTAATTTTGGTTATATTGATGAAACGTCGCTGAGAGCTGATTGTAAGTTAACAGTTTTCGCAAATTATCCAAGCAGTGCCCATACCTTAGCACAGGTAGATTGCAAAACTGATGCGGTCATTAAGAAATTTACTTTTGAAACGCCTAGCAGATTACCGAAAATAAAATTCGAAAAGAACACGATACGAGAAGAAAGCTTTCCCTGTTTTCATGCGTAGGTTTATAAGATATTCACGTTGGCACGTGCTTTGATAACAATGTTGAAATCTTATAACGTCCCTCTGTAATCGTGAAAAAATGTGTGGTGAACTAAGTATTGGAGGTCTGGTTTGTTCCTAGTATGGCTTGGTGTAATGTTGTAACATGTGGATGACAGAACTCAACATGTCTACTAGACGGGTTGCGCTGTCTTTTAATATAAAACCGTCAGGTAAGAAAAGAAATTTGTCTATGAATATATGCAGTTCTACAATTGTTCGTTAGTTTCAGTTTCTTAGTATTCGAAACGGTTATTCAGTTAAAATGTCTTGTCCCCCACTTTCAGAACAGCGTAGAATCGGGATATTCAAGTGTGCGATAGACTTTTACATCCGCGTTCTATGTCCTTCAGTGTTCAGTGAGGTCTTTTTGCAAATATGTTCTGTAACCAATCGCGTAAAGCAGCAGTTATTTTAGAATGTGGTAAGCAGACGCCATCATGTACACTGCGGAGAATTTCACACAATGGTTGGTTCTATCTTTCCTTGTCATCGATGCTTGCGCCAACAGCTGAAATTAGTAAGGGTAGTCTGTGCGGTGGTGGTTAAGAATGATAACATAAAGCCAAATGAAAAATTAGATAGTTAGATGGCAAATATTTTTCGACACTATATTGTTTGCTTGAGTTAACGTTCAGGAAATGAGAAACCTACGGGAGTTTAGACGTGGCTTTCACTCCTGTGTTATGTCCTTCCGCCATATAAATAAAATTTTCTGAAGGTGTCTTGTGCACAGGCCTGGTATGTGAGTATGCAGAAAACCCGTCTGTTGAGCGAACACTAATGACGGTGTACGAAATTTTTTCATTAGTCACCTTAAAGATCTGCACTGGTTAGCACAGCCAGTGTTTCCAAAAAATAAAAACGTAGTTTAAACAATTCGTAACACCGAGTTCCCTGTATTCATTTCTTCAAACTACAGCGAGAATATACAAGACAAGTTGCTAACAATTTCACCCATTCCCACTAGTCCCCAGCGTGAAACCAGCAAAAGTGACACAAATTGTATGTTGCAGGAATAAGTGAACATGTCAACCAACTGAATTCAATCGTTGATGCATAAGCGATCTGATTATTAGCACGAGAAGGACACTGGTTGCACATGCAAAACTGCTAGCTTTTGTCTGGTTGGCATCGATTCACTTTACACCGTCCGTTTACAGTTATGATTATGTAACGGCTTGATGAAGGACTTAACCCGCCCAGCTGAGCAAAAATTGCCAGGATGTTTAATAATTAATGGGATCGGACCTGGTGCGTTTTCTTCAGTCAACAAGCCACTGGCAAAAAAGCAGTTTGCACAATCACAGTTAGAAATGCATTCCATAGGATCAACACGTGATTCCGTCGAAGAAAGTAAACAAGCTAATTGTTCAATCTCAATATAAGCAGTAAATAAAGGCTTTCACACATTTGATCAAAAGTTGTGGGCTAGCATTTTGTTGAAATGTTCGGTGTTTCACGGCAGTTTCTATCTTCAAGCATTCACTAACAGTGTGGTTTGCATTCAACACAATATGAGACCATCAAACAACCGTGGCAATTGCAGGATGTGGTTTTGCTCAAATATGACACAAACGTTGGTGCTACACTTTTAAAGGAAGGTGATTTTGCGATGGCAGTTTGCACGGTATGAGATTATGAACGGAAACTCAAAGTTGACTGTGGACCAGGTTATTACATTCCAACGGAAAAACAAATACTGAAGAAGCTTCATGGCTACATGAGCGACGTATATTAAAACAAGTGAAGCCGACTGGTACCCGTACACTGAGATAGTGGAGATCTCGAAGACTGAAAATACCGTGTTCCTTTGAATTATCTCCTAACCGTGGAGAGTTTTTGTCTCGGCACTCTTTAGTAAGCCACATCTTCAGTGTGAGTTTACACTTAGAGCTTTGAGTGGTCTATTAATGTAAGTAGATGGCTTTCTCTTAGTTTTGAGATTTAGCCTCAGAAGTGGCTCCGTTTTTATATCTATCAAATTTTATACAAGTAAGTCGATTGTTCAGCATATCGCTTGTCATATTCGGTATAATAGCATTGTCCGCATGAAACTGGTCGTACAGTTGATCGCTAGACTTGCTTATGTTGACAGAGCTACAAGTAAAACTTTAGTGAATGAAGCCATCGCGAGATATGGTTGGCGGAGGCTCTGTTTAATGAAACCCATAAGTTCGCTGATAATATCTGCCACATTTGCAGGCCGAACGTCCATAGTTTCTTAACAACAGAGGTGAATGGTGGGGCGTTTTTCTTAAACTGGGATATATTATAAAAGCGTGTCAGTAATTACAAACAAAAAAGAACCTCGTTCACCTTCTTTCTGTTACGACGGATTCAGTCAGGTGTAACAAGTATCCGAAAGTGTTTGCAAATTCCCTTGATAGAAGAGCCGGCTAGTTGGAATTATGTTCCGACAGTTTGAGACCTAATAATATGGCTCACAACTCATAAATGACCCAGCGTTACATGAATGAAATTTGGTTGACTTAAGGTTAATCACCAGCGTATGCAGTATAGTTATTCAGTACACGTGAACAATTAAACTGATTACTGACACCAAATACTGTTCACCACTGCTAATTGGTGTGAAAAACTTTCAATTATGAAGCTATCCAGTTGTGAATAATGAGGGTCTCAGCTGGTTTTAAACTAGCGGTCTTATTGTTTGTGTTACATGTGAAGATTTCACCTAACTATCCAATAGCCGTTTGTTAAGATTTTCTGAACTAGTCAGCGGAAATAAAAGTTCATCTACTCAGTCAGTAAACAACAGTCCCTTGTTTTCTATCAGAGCTGATTTCTCATTCAGCCCCAATGGGATGATTTGAGGCAACCCGTGTGTTTAAGTTTTTGATATGATTGTTAGATTGCTGCAATGACGATGAATCTTTCCTTTTGCTAATTGTTTAAGTGTATACAAGCTTTTCAACCAACCACTCTTTGTAACATTTGGCGTGAAACATATGAACTCCAAAAGAGCAGTAGGGAGATCAATTTACGTTTCTTGCAGCTACGAAGGGACAACTATATGGAATTAATCCTACTTTTGAAAGCAGTAGAGTTTAGATAACGTACTATAACAATGAGCCACCATGCTATATACAAAATCAAACACACAGATGCAATACCAACTAAGCCAGAAGGTAATTAGATGGTTGGATTGTGCCAGTCGTCGTGTGCAAAAAACATTTTATTGATGTTTGAAAACTAGACCATGGAGCTGGCAATTCATGGCAAGCTCCCTTATCCTTTGTCTAATGTTATTTCCATAATATTTATTGCTTACCTTGGTGCGCGTACATAGAAAGCCTTGCTGCTCAAGTCCAACAAAGAAAACCAGTCAGATAGGTCAAGGTCAATCATTCATAAAGACTATCTATAGATGCGTCTATCTTAGTCACACAGTGCGTCGCACATGCCAATTTACTGAGGTTTTGCAGAATCGTTGGCATTGCACTAATATCGATGAAGGATACTACCTTACTTCGAACAGGTACGTGCGCATCGGTGTGTAACGTCGTGTAACGTTACAAGAGGATCATACCGTTTACTTCAATTACTACCAGTGCAAATTCATTGTTATCTCGCTCGTCCATTTTGACCAGACAATCTTGATGTATCTGGATGGCAAATGCAAATTATTCAGATTTTTTTGCTCAGCATAAAACAAAACACTCAGGGTTGAGTCCTATCCCATAACTGAGGCTTCGCTTCAGACCCTTACAAAGGTATACAGATGATGCCACCTTTAGAAAGTCACAAATTTTTAAATCCTTATCTTGTTCACAGTCGAATTTTTCCATGAGATTAATCCGTTCGTTTTATACATGCTAATTATTGCGAAATAATTTCTGTTTGTAGAGGAGTTGAAAAAAATATCATTGTCAGCAGAGAATGTCTCCGCTTCCGTGGTGAAACTTGCGCTTTGGGATTTTTCGTCTCACGTTAATTTCAGTTACATGTAAAATGATTATTTCCTTGTTAAACGCACGAAAACATTCCTTATTTCACTGCTTTTTGGTTCCTTTTTTCGGTTTTCTGACCGACCAGTTTGCACATCTCTGAATCCGGAAAGATATTGGTAACGGAAATGAAGTGTATAGTTTTAATCTCGACTCAGTTGTCATTAGACAGTAAAACTTTTTTCAAGTCGTTTGCATCCTAATTTCTTTTCGACTTTCGTTTTTTATCCACACTAATCTCCATGCGTGTATATTCATATATTCAACTAGATTGTGGCTCAAGTCTATATTCGGCGGCTCGCTTGTTGTTTTTCTATATCCTTTGTTATATTTAGTTTAGCACGATTTCTTGCTGCTTCCCAGAGTTGGCACAGAAAGTGAATGGAAGTTCGAAATTGCAGCACTGTTAATGTTTTGCTTCCGGAAGAAGTAACTTTCTGTTGAGTCTTTCCTCAAGTCAACGCAACTATTGATTTGTCCCCTACTAAGGCAAACAGAGTAGTTGTTGACTTGATATGGCTTGAATCAACAGTCCGGTCATGTATCACGCATCTTCATCTACCACATAATGTTAATCAACCATTACGGTAGAATAATTTTAAGAGCGACATTTTATGAACCATCGAAATCCGTAGTTACTGAAATTAAATATTAACCAAGCAATATTCCTAAGTGATTCAAAAAAACAGTTTGCCGGACTTCTTGTTGTATCCACTTCGACAATCTATTAGTAGATCCTTTTCGACCTGCGTGTATCTTTTAAA
>JTDE01000131.1:287298-298845 GCA_014338405.1 Paragonimus skrjabini miyazakii
TTCAGTAGCTTGGCTCCGGCTTTGACCGACGACTGTGTTGGTCACCCCATGACATGTTTCAGGGTTGTTGTTCGGCCCACGCATATGTCCTGTCTGGTGCACTTGTTTGACCTTTCGGTGTGCGCCGTGATGTTCGTCCCAACTAAGATCATTTCGTCTCGAGCCGTTCGTGACACTGCTTGATCTCTCTTCTAGACCGTCTCTATCTGATGAGTTCCGACAAAGTCAAAACTAGTCACGGAAATTTGGTTTGAGAATGAGCAGTGTGGTAAGACAATGCAATATAATTGTCATTTTTAGACCCTGACTCTATAGTTAATACAGGATGGCAGACCCACCTGGGCTGTGTCCATCACAGATGGTTGTGTGCTGACTAGCTGTACTTCAACGATACAGATAATGTACTATTTTCTAACTTGTCAACCAGCACTTGACGAAATTGTTCCGACATTACGCAAACCCAAGCAGAATTGCGACCTCATGTATCTTCTTAAAACGTTTTACTACTCGCAGAGCAATGAGTTGAAAAAAATTGTAAAGATAGGATTTATGTACTCGAAACCATCGTATACGAGTGGTAAATTTACCGCCAACTAAAACGGCGTCTAATCATCATTATTTGCAAATTACTTCAAGCGGTTCACTTATGACATCCTCCAAATATATTGTTATTATGTCTGCCAGAAGCAGCATCCAGGACGGCTTTTGTCACGCTTCCCGTTGTCTACAAATTGTCATGTAGCCAGAAGAATGGTACGCTGGAAGGAACAATCCTCTGTTTGTGTTGGTGAGCATATTCCAAAATGATTACTTACTGAGCTGGAAGTAGCAGACGCATGATTATTAGCCCAAGGACAACATCCAGCATACTCGTCCTCGAAATGTCTTACTAAATCGGACACAGACCAACCCTCAGATATTCTTGGCGTGGTATTCCGGAACACAGTTAGAAGTATCAACAATATCCTCTGGCGATAAAAACTGCCGAATGTTTCTTCTTTATATTTTCAGAAGTTATTTACCTTGATACTGAGCCTGTCCTAATATGTGGGTGACTAACCAAACTGGGCACAAACAGACTGCTTTCCACTCACTCCGTAATTAGTAATTTTATTGCTGGGTTGCTTTTAAATCTCCTTTCTCCAATTCGACATGTGTAAGCATCCAATAATCAAGCTACGTTTACGAAAAAGTTCACGTAGTACACAACTTTGTCTCGCGAAGTAATATCAGTATTAGTCTGCTGTGAATGAGAACGAACAGATAGCTGTTCCGAACAGACAATTACGGATGTCGACTGTGAACAGACTAGAAACTTTCCCCAATATGTGTAGGTCTTTTGTTCCCATTGTTCAAATCGTTGAGGGAACCGGTTATCTTAAATTTATTTGTCAGTCTTTTATGGGTAAACAAATGACCCTTCCTTTTCATCGAATAGAAGTCAAAGATAGTCACAAAAGCTGAATCTACAACAATCCCACCAAGGAAACACGTAATGCTACTGCTGTTTAACCAGAAAGTAATCTGGCGCATTGAATGACTCAGCAATAAAAACCGAGAGCTGAGAGTATACATCACTCAGCAAAATCGTCTACATCAACTGAGACCAGTGAAACGTTTCTGCGCTCAGGTAATTTAAAATTTCAATTGCTGATAACCCATAAAGCCGTGTGTCAGCATATACGACAGAACGATTGAAACAGGAGTAAGTTAATAAATTCCAGAATGGCTTATGGGTTGGCATTTTTAAACAATTACCGAAACCAACTGGCGTCTTTCCAAGAGCGCTCGTCAATTATTAAAAATCTGATGATGAATAGTCGTTCTTACAGGCAGTACTCATAGCAACGGGCCATCCAGAGTGGTTTGTAAGCTGTGATGTGCATTACTGGAACGAGATGGATAATCTTTGCCAGATAGAAGAGGAAGCTGCGTGTACCAAGTTACTTCTTAAATGTGACGTGCCAACTTAAACCACTACTTGAATACTCAAACACGATCTACTAAACCAACTAAATACTTATCTTACTTCTTATTTATTTGTCCACAATCAAAACAACAAACTCTTCCGGCTCATCATTGTGCATTTGTGCTTGCGGTTTCAACTGTGTTGGTTTACTGAGCAAAAGTTTACCCAATTGGCTCCTTAAGCACCATGCAACTGAGCTGTACATCAATTGGTTGAATCAACCAAACTCGTCAATGAGAGTTGCACATTTTGCTTGGCCTACCTGGTCGAGGGATGTGAAAGTGAAACCTCGCAAGCCTACGATACTGTTATCTATCTACATTTTGTTACCACACAAAGATGATAGCCCCACTGAGAAAACAATTTGCAGTTGAATTATTCGTTCGATTTACTTCCACACCAGTTTTATATCCCCAGCTGAATGATGTATTGCTTGTATATGCTGCCTGTTTTTGTATTTACTGTTTCGTTTGTTTCTATTGAACGAGTTACAAAGACCATACAACACGGCAATCTTCCAAACGCATCCGGGGACGTCCTCCGCAGTGGCTAGCTCGAGGATCGATAAAACCTTGTTCATCAAGGTACCTAGGCACTTGGCCGAATCAAACAATTTAATCAACCCAGTCGGTTCGTTTAAGTCGATCTGTTGAGTCTGTGCGGTACAGGAGTACGTAATAGATAGGTTACTGGAAATCTCTCAAGCTATTGTAATTCCCTAATACACCTCTATTATGCTGACAAATAGGTCTCGACAGGGCACAACCTACTGTGGCCATGCATTCATACCTCGGATAGGTCTGTTCACATAACGTGCTAATTACTTCGCGAACATTTGCAACCCACGTGACTGATGTTACGTAATCAGGATTCTTGTCCGCAGTTGAGGCTATTGGAATTCGTCTGTATGACCCACCTTGGTTTGCCAGGAACGTGCCAATGCCCCCCCCCCTCGAGTACCGGGACTAGTTTTGCCAATCCACTTGCATGAAGCTGTCAGCATCCACCAGTTAAATGGCATTTAGGTCAGACTTTGACGTTGACTTGTCTGATCTAATCGGCGCGCCCATTCTGTTTGCCTAGTTAATACTTGCTTTGAAAGATTTTTATATTGATACTGTGTATCCATCTTAATAAATACTCGCTGAAAAATAGGTATTCCGTAGTACTGCTTTACCCTGCCTAATTTAAATTAAACGTTAAATCAAAGTAAACTGGTGTAGTCAAAACAATCGACTGCCCAGTCTTTTGGTATATCTTTTGAGATATAAAAAGTAGCATTTAATCATAACGAAAGTTGATTTGCCGCCGAGTGACTAAACATCCAGGCGATTGCGAATGTCCTTGAAATTTGCCATTTTGCACTCCTAAACGTTTGTCCGCAAACATGAAAAGTGTCGAAACCAAACAGACAATGACAACTGAATCCGGTATTAAGATAGATATTTTGAAACATTTCAATGGTTGAAAGCCGAAATAGTGACTTAAGTGATAATATCTGTCAAGCAGAATGAAAAGCAATTGTCCTCGAGCGCGGTACATTTGATTGGAATAGGCAATAAATATTAAATCCATTATTCTGTTTCGCTGGACACCGGATTGCAGCCTACACTTTTTGGATCATTCGCAATCGAACGCACCAACTCACCTGTGTGTGTCCATGACCTGTTTGCATCACCGTCCCGGCAGGTCAACAACATAAATTTATGATTTGCCGTAAACATCTGTCTGGCTGTTTATTATCGTTTCGACAATATTATTCCCTTGATGTCATTGCTACTCTCTGAAACGGCTGGATATGCTTCTGCGCTCAGACTGTTTATACTACCAGTTTGTAATATATTGTTCAGCGTACATTTTTTGGCAACTTTGATGCAACCCTAAATTACCAGTTGTACGACTTGGTGAAAACATCACAGCTAATATGATAAAAGATCTATCAAAGGACTTTAATTCCTAATTGCTTAGTTGTTCAGCGATTAAAAGGAACAATTCAGTCAGCTAAGTGACAATCACGCATTCGTCCCCCACTGAATCGGGTTGGAGTCCAGATACTTATTCAGGTCAGCTTACACTCTAATGAGCCAACCAAATATGTTCATTGCTTCTTTGTTTAATAGAGTGTCAAAGGTAAATGTGGATGTATAAGCTGAAATATATCGTGAGTCGTGGTCAAAAATAAAGTTGTTGACTGTTAATTTTGCTAGTTGTTTTCCAACTACTACAGTTCAACCAATTGTACCCTTCCACAGGTTTTCCAATGTTCACCACATTGTATGAGCAGAAAAGTTAATTGAAGCAGACTGAACATCTGTTATCACAACACGAATCAGTCTTGTCAATAACCAGCCTTGAAAATATAATAAAACGGACTTTATAATTATGCTTCATATATTGCTATTTGAAATTACGCATTTTTAAATATAGAACCACTTCGGGTTAGTTAAGTTTTATATGGTTACTAGAAAAACTTATGCCCATGGCCATCACTTTCTTTGAAATAACCTGAAAAACTTTAAAACAAGGTTAAACAGAAATAATTGTGAATTTCACAGGATGCAAGACAAACTGATAACGCAAATGTGTTATCAAAAAGAGCTTGTACTCCAGGCAGTTTGTTAGTTAATTGATGGAAGACATTATTTATTCATTAGCCAACATATTTTTTAGTTGACTGGCGGAAAACTTTCCTATGGATTATTCTGTTAATAACATCAGGAATAAGTGTGTACTGTTGCTCATCACTCACAAGATAAGTAGGATTGAATGAGCAAATTTGTCGCTTAATTGGCAAGCACAATTGAAATTTTCTCGTAGATTTCCTTGCTTCCAACTTCATTTGAGTTAACGTGAAAAATACCGAACTTGATTCAAAAACTCACATCGATCTGGCTGCTCATGCAAAGCATTAACAGCCTTCAAGGTGACAAAATTCGTAACCACCCCATCGGTGACCACAAGTGTAAAGAACATGGTTATCACGCATTAAGTTGTGTATGTTTTCACATCGGCAAACCAGTGTATTAGTACACCCACCAATCACATTGGTTATATCTAGTTGAAAATGCCCGTCATGTCTTTGCATCACGGTTCAATTTCAACTCACTTGCAACAATAGCAATAGCATTCCGCCACACACCCGTCACTTGAAACTTCTACCTTAATTAAACTTTGCTCAAAATTCACTTTTGCTCAACCGAGGTTCACTTTATATCTTATTAAATTGCTGCAATTTTCCCTCATAAGATAAACTGATTAAGAATTAAGGATCGTCTTGTGGTTTTCGTCAACCACGTACGACTGGGCGTATTCAAACATGAACACAATACTCCATCACCAGAATTTATGTTGTAACTATATACTGTGCTACTATCTTCCAAACCGTATTGTTAAACGATTCGTTGTTTGCAAATCCATGTATTTGAAATACATCATTCCGAAATAACTCGTCCCCAGCTTTTGCTTACCTACTATTGCTTCTGACAGCCTGCCGGTTTCGCTTCGGTGCAATAACTTTAGCTTCAAATCTGTTTTTCTAATTTATTCAAACAATTTCAAGTGAGAATGAATTTCATCTGCTTTCTACTTTAATGAGCAAAACAAGTTATGTATGTTTCTTCGGCGGTCTCACTAATGAGATAGATTTGTAAACAAGACCATACAGGTCCCTTATATATTTCTCTTAGAGGGGTGGGGTACTAATATATAATGGGTGCGGAGTGGTTGGTTGTGTCTAATTAGAAAAACTATGCACCAACTATACTGGGTGCAATTTACACGCGGGAATTATGAGACGGTGGATCACTTCGAGGGAAAACATATAAGTGCCGGTTAAAGTCTTATTTCTGTTATTCATCTCTGCCTGATATTGGCTATGATAGTAAAAGTCATAGTGAAGTGACAGAGTAAGAATAAAAACCACAAAGTACAAGCAGCTTTTTTGTGAAGTCAATGATGTTGATGCCAGCTGCGACACATAGTTCTCAACACGATACGCCACCTTGGCCTTTCCAGATAGTAGGGCAGGAGGCATATAAACTGATGACAGCAAATAGACAGATACTCGTAAACAAACAAACTGAAGTCGGATAAAGACACGATTTTTTCAGGCACATCGTGGTTTTCGGGAAAAACATGTTGATATCTGATTCTACGATCTGCACAAAGAGTAAAGTTGTTATGGCGTGTCTTGCTGTAAGCAGGTGAACAGGGCATCAAGATATGGTGGTCGGAGGTATCAACTTGGGCACGCCGCTGAAGGGTATAGTCAAGATTTGCACCTAGAAGTGTAGGCAAGGCCAATTTGTGTAGGCCGAGTCCACTAAAAACGGAATAGTAACTCGGCTGAAATCAACACGAACACGTGATGACGTATTGAGAAGATCCAAATAGGCTATTGATTGCCGATAACAAACTTTTGAATATGATTGATAGAAAATCTGGGATCTAGATCATGACTTCATTTTTGGACCGAATGTAATCCCCTTAAGAATATCAGCCTGTATGCGATAGTTAGGTTGCTCGTACAAATGCTGAAATAGGTGAATGGAACTTGCAAGGATGCGCATAGTGAGGCATACACTTAAGTGGTATCATCTACACCACGACTTTTGAAAAACACAAGACGCGGCAACACTAAAACCTTTCAACTTGAAGGACTGTTTCTACGACGTATTCATGCAGTTGTTTTTGCTGCAACGTTAAAAAACCCAAGTTGCAACTCCGCAACCTTGCATATAATTGTTTGCTTCAATTATGTTACTGAGTGAAGGACGGATATTTTACACTTACAGGAATAGACAAGTGCGTTATACCGATGTGACACTTACGGGGTGCAACTCCTCGTCCAAATGATGTTTTCAATATGCTCCTCCGATTTGTCCTATTTTTAACTATCTTGTCACTGAATTAGAAGAAGCGATAGAAAACGGAAATGGTTTTGCCAAATGGTTTTGAATAATCTCCGGAGTATTTTAGCACGACGATGTTCACAAAATGTTGTTGGTTAAAGGAAACAATAAAATTTAAAATGATCCAACAGTGTGTTTTAGATTAAGTTGACAAACAACGTCCGGAATAGTAGAGATAAATCGTCGCACGGTCTAGCAAAGATATGCTCTGGTTTTTTGTACACGCTTCACTTTAAACAAATTAACAGAAGATTGATAAGAAATACGGAATATCAGAATGTATGGATTTATACATATCATTAGGTTGGTTCTCACTAAATTTAAATTTCAACTTGACTGTGTAGGTCAAAAAATAAATAATTCAAAATGTTCACATGCTTTATTTCTTAACTTACAGTTGCGTGCATGCTGTAGTTAATAGTTTTCATATACCAAGAAAAAACATTTCACTACTGAGTCAAGGAATGACGCTACATATCTGTAGTTTCTGGAGAAACTTCAGGTCTTTCGCGCATGTGAGAGCAATAGATACGTACAGGTTGTAAATGTTTGCCAGGTTTTAGTCCAAAATCAGCTCGTTGTTTTCTATGTAGATTGATTATCATTCCATGTTTTACCCTTGCAGGATTATCTAACAGAACGAACGTGCATTTCCACTGTGTTACCGTGGGTGTGCGTGAACTATTTTCTCTACACAGTGTCCAACATTTTGCTTTTACTAAAAAAACAATTCTCTGTCATTTGAAGCACCACAAAATTCTACTTTACTGGATCCAGACGTTAAGCTGACTTTTCTCTAGGTTTATTTTTGGTAAACGCTTGATCATTACCGATGAATTCCAATTCTTCATCAACTATTTCACGAAACGCCTAAGCTTAACATAGCCATATTGAAACTCATAGGGTTCCATCATTACGGATTCACTGTTCTTCAGCAATAAAAGCTTGTTTTGTTATACTGTACATTAACAAGTTTTTTCCCATATTTTTGACCACAACTAGTTTTACAAAATACACTTCTCCCAAAAGCTCTTTTCAAGCTGTTCTAAAAGACACTTACAATTGATAGCCACTTCTAAGGGTCCAAGAAGGCTGTTATGCATTGTTCAGTTAACTGTGGCATAACCTCCTGTCTTTAAGCGTGATGCAACCAGCGTTTCTACTCAGGAAACAAGCATTCAAATGACTTTACTTTGACTTAAAACCTCTGAGCTATACATGTTGTTCGAACACATTTTCAACTGTGTCAACGTTGCTGATATACGTCAATAAAGCGTATAATTTTGAATATTGTCAAAAAAGTATTATCTGCAAGGTTCCCGAAGTATAAGTTACAGTTAGTTGTGTTGTTATTAGGTGTACCCGAATATTTTGCCTTTACGTCACTGAAACACTTTATGCTCACTTAACTAGGCCTTCAATATTGCGATCGTGGATATTTCTGTCCGCTTAAGATTTTCCTAAGTTATACTTGATGTCGTACCTTAAGATCAAAGAACCACTGAGTCTGGACCTGAGTGGAGCTTAATAAATTACAATTCTGACGCTATATTTCTCATTTTCTGCGAACGGATTAAAATCCTGCTTTGCATGCTTGCACTTTGTGTGTCGGAACATCTCGGTAGATTGCTTCATGTATAACAAACCTGACAAAAGACAGGGACTTAAAAAACTATTGGTATCATAATTTAACGATTCCGATTGTTTGAGCTTTACGCTCATAACCATTTTAGTTTAAATATGTCTAAGTTACTGTCTCATTTTATCTGACTGGGCATACTGAACATCCTAATCTAACTTAATTCTTTCTCATTCATTAGCATTGAGTTGTATACTTGAAAACAGTTTTTCTCGGTCTTCTGTTCTTGTATGGCTGCGGATTTTTGCCTCCAATGTGCAATTTAAGTGTTGTCGATATGCTTACGGAGATGCACATATTGCTCGACATTATTGAGACGTAGCATACAAATAATCAATTAAGCTGTAGATTGATTGTAGTTCTTTCAGAGTCCAAAATGTATTCCGCGCTATATGAAGGCTTCATTAGTGATCCGTCACAAATTCCATACATGTAGGTTGTTTGAGTAACTTGCGCCAAGCGTACTGACATCGACTCAACAAATGGTTGATTTTGTGATTATTGATTGGTTTATATAGGAAATAACAAAGCCTATCATTCACTGTGTGTACATGTTTTACCTTGGACAAAGCACTCTAACAACGCATGTAACATGTCGACAACAAACTATTCCAGACAGTTAGCCAATTAATAAAATCTCTGTTTTTCCCCAACGGACGTCAGTTGGTCTAACGGGATAAAAGGTGACACCGATCGTAAAAATAGGGAAACTATATATCATCAAACCACTACACAGTAAGCTATTCCAGAATATCATTAGTCATACAAATTTTGTAAGGATATGTCCCAACATATTTACGGAGGGTCTAAACAAACTTATAACTGTTTGGAATATCTACACTTGTGGAACATTTTCTGGTAACCTAACACAAAACTAGTTCGACTATAATCTTAGCAAAAGTTTTATCAATCATATTTTGGCTCGATAATGGCAACTGAGGCAGATTAAGGCAGAACGGAAGTTTCATATTCGATGTCGATCGATAGTCATAACCAAGGTTTACGATAGGTCTTATTAAAACAACGTTTAGTCATTTTCAATTCCGTGTGATTCAAGACGCTTTTTTAAATACTCAGCTTTCTTTTCTAAAACTAAAATTCTCAATTCACTTCGTAAAGAGATTCACAGTCAGAATTACGTAGACCGTTTTATTGTACTGTTTACTTAACCCTAGCCTATTATTAATGTATAACACATTCCAGGTAATGTTGCACTAGACAGAGTCACTCTAGTTGAATACTCCCCACAATAGTTTTTCAGAGCATTTTACTACTTTTAAACTCACGGCAGGTGAATGATCAGCACACCACTAATTTTGGCACACTAAAAGTGAACGCCTTCTCTCATGTAGTTTTTTCTTATCGTCGTTTTGCACTTATAGCAGGATGACATTTCCGAATGTTTATATGTGGTGAAGAAAAGTCCTTAATGGTCTCAAACTGATGCAGCATGTAGTCAACAGTATATCTTAAATCCGTAAGAATGTGTGCGGGTTGAAAGGACCTAAGGTTAGTTTGTTTAATTTCCGTTTCACTTTACAAGAAAGTGCGTAGTATATGACGTTATTTGCACATGGACTGATAAGTAAACATTAACTACAATGCGCAAAAGAAACTGGAGAATACATGTGGAATATGTCATTCTTGCGCATATTTAGATAGAAAATAAGGTTTTTTATAAGTTTCACTGAATTCAGTTATTTCCTTTTGTTTTGCATTATCTCACCTCATTAAATGATGCTCAGTTGTAGATATATCTATTACAGGTCAAAAATAAGAGAACGTACTAAAAATATATAAGCAAAAATAATCAATATCGAGGGTAACTGATTTAATTTGTAAAAGCGTGGTTTATAATCAAAACTTTAACGCAGTTTCCCAACGAAAACCACGTTTATGTTGCGTATTTTTGAACACAACTTGTAAATCGTTTGCGGTTATTAGAATAACAAGACAGGAGAAAAGTGTTTCTCTGAAAATCGCCAACAAATTAATACACACTCGCATTTCTGACGTTTTTATACGGCTTTGAAAGATGTTCAGTTCTTAACAACGTTTTGAGAATGGAGCAGAATAGACAAAAGAAATCATGAGGCAAATATGGCAAACAAATTTACTTAGACATTTTAAACAACGCGTTGAAGATTGCGTGCTGCGTCCGTTTGCACGTTGGTCTAAAATAATTACACATTCTAGTTAAATTTGCGCAAATTCCCATCACTGTTTGTCCTCATCAACCCAGTTGTTCCTTCCATTATGCCAATTGATAGGATTTCGGACTTTTGACAAAGAGTTACACGCATTCATCTAAACAATTGGTTGAATGAGTGTGTATCAAGGTAATAATATGCTCACAGCCCATTGTGTTAGATTTATTCCAATCCATTCTCTGAAAGAGACTAGATAATATTCAATTTTGAGTTGTGCTTCAATTTATTTTGAAACGTGTAGGCACCGCGAACAGCGTAAACAATGGAGGCTAACCTGATTTATTCACAAAGTAAATAAATAATTGAACAGAAATAATGTACGATATTTGTCACACACGTTTAAGGAAAATAGTCACCATCTTAGATAGTTTTACCCTGCGTTCAAAAAGTGCACACAACTCTACCTAGACCTTATTGAGAGGTGTAACAATCCGTTGGCAAACCCGTTTGTTTACTCTCTTCAGTCACGAACGTAAAACATTGGAATATATGGGACATGCGGATAGCAACAACAGTAGAAACAATCAACGACTGGGTTTACACAAAACAAGACGCTTTTTGAGATACTTAGTTTTTTTTTAAACCTAAAATACTCAATTTAATTCGTAAAGAGATTCACAGTCAAAATTGCGTAGACCGTTTCATTGTACTGTTTACTGAACCCTAGCCTATTATTAATGTATAACACATTCCAGGTAATGACACGCGACGTAATGACAGGCGATCATATCGCAAGTCAAAAATTACAGTCTGCTCTAACTCGTACACACCCGGCGGCTGAATTGCGGTTGCTACTCACAACCAGGAGTGTCGCTCAGC
>JTDE01000131.1:317061-352677 GCA_014338405.1 Paragonimus skrjabini miyazakii
CGACTTGATTACTGAAAAATCGAATACAACATGGGTGTAGTGTATTCGCTACAAGACATCTCTATTACCATATTTTTCTTTTCTTTTTCTACTCGGCTTGATCAAACGCTCCGTCTTGTATGCTTCAAATTATGTTGACGAAGGCACTTCTGAAAAGTTCTTGATCTATGAAATCCGGATGGTTTAACTTTTGATTGAACAAAAAGTGAATATTTCTTCTTCGTCCGCTTATAACAAATTTACTGGGCGCTAACGATTAATTGGCAACCTGAGACTTAATTTGCAACTGTTTGCAGCGAAGTATACCATCAGGATGGAAACCCACCGACATTTATTTCAATAATATTATCTGATTCAAAACATAAACCTATACTTCAATGAGCTGTTATCTTCTACACAGTTTCATAACTGAGTTGAGAATAAAGGAGAAAATAGCAGCCTGTCTTCGATTGTCTAACTGCACAGTAAAGTGTCTTCAACCCTCGCAGTGTCCAACAGCAAGAATCCAAGAAACTTGCGTCATTATCCAGATCCCTGGAATGTGTTTCTTTTGATTACCAAAAGAACATGTATTAGAATATACTAATAACTGTTAGTTGCTTCATCAATCAGCTACAACTTCACCGCGGTATTGATGAGATGTAAATCAGCTTCAGGTTGGTCTTTTCCCCGTTCGTTGAAATTCGGTTTGCGTTAAAAATAAACGGAGTATCTGAGTGCGATGTCATCTAAGAATATAATCAGTGATAGAAACGAAACCACTTCAGTCAGAATATGACATATCCGCTTCCAGGTAGTGTAGTAGCACGTAGGATTAGCCAGCCTGCCCAGTCATGCTGTACGCGATCTGAATTAGAAACGTTACCGTCTCCATATCGGTGGTGAATAATTTCTAGAAGGTCACCTGGTTCCCGTTGATTGCATCCGTGACTCGCGCAAATGCCTGTCTAGCGGCGGTTATAAGGCAATTGGTTCGTCTGCTTTACCAAACCCTGTACACTGCATTGTGCGCTTATTGGAAAGGGCATCATTAAAAAAATAACGTTGTTAGATAAGTGTGTTTTCAAAACCCATCACCCTTTGTAATAAATTTTTAACACAATCTCTGCACGGACTGTTAATCCAATCCCCCTAATTACTGAACAGGTTTCAGGTAAATGCAATTACAACCAACAAAATGTTACATCAGTGTATTGCGTAACCGAATGTTAATTTACTTACACCAACACTATCTAAACCAAGGTAATATAAGGCAACCACATTGCAATGGATGCAAAATTGATGATGTGAGCTGCCATCGTGAAATTTCCTATCGACCCTGGGAAACTCCACCGAAACACTACCCGTTAGTTCGCAGACCATCTCTTCCTGTAAGATACGCGCACACTGCTCAACTTCACCACCCCTAGTGAGAGCAAGTGTGTGCAATCAGCCGAAACCGAACAAATCAAGCAGACCAGACCAACTACTGCTAGTATCTCTGGAAGAAAGCAAAGAAATCCTCAGTGATTTCCTTGCAGACTTGCCTAATTACTGCCCTGCCGGGGGTAAAATTCTAGGTTGGTGAAGAACAAATGTAGTCTGTACCACATTTATAAGACTATCTATTTTTTGTCCAAAATTTTACTCAATTTGCATAGCGTATCCTACAAGATAAGATAAGATATGATGATGCAGACGTGAACGATACCTCATCACAACGAGGTTTAATAAAATATCAAAGAAAAGATTAGTTTAAAATTTACAATACTGCAATTATAAAACCACTCAACAGCTCGACGCTACTTTGTGTCTGAGCTAGGAGTATAGAAATATTTAGATATTGAATTGTGCTCAGACCTAGGTGGTCGTAATTGTTGTCTAGCGTAGAGCGACGATGATTCAGAGATTAGTGCGCAAAAACTGATTTCGGCAGAAAATCGACCAGCAGCTTGTACGAACACCAAAGGGAGTGAACTTGATAGATGTTGAGCTGCCTGTATTTCACTGTTGGACTAACTGGAGTTAAACAGGAGAAATGAGAGACCTTTTCAATAAATCGAAATGATGATTATTGACCTTAACGTGGGTATTAATGACTCTAATGTGAAACAACTCTGGGGAAGAATAATTTAGACAATTCCAGCCAAAATGGTTGGTTTCCATGGAGGATGACACCCTACGCACAACTGGGTGTCATTTGAGCGTAGGGTCTTTTCAGAGTCATGAGACGTTTCTTACAAACTTGCTGATTAATACGTTGACTATTACATTGTTGATAAAGCACGGAAAAGAACGACGGTACCTTGGGCTAAGAAACGTATCAGCAGAACCGAATAGCGGTACCAGGTAAGAAAACAATTCATAAGACCAAGAAGGTTAAAAGTATCATATGTTTGACTTACAATAATGGTTTAATGTCTGAAGTAAATAACCGTTGTTTTACAACTAATGCTGAAAGGGATATTTTTGCATGGAAAAATAATGCCACACTCATACACAGGAAACCCCTTATTTTACTTCTATAATTTGTGAACCCATATAGCAATAAACTTCTTATGGTTCAACAATGAAACACTGATATTCGGAAGAAGAAACAATGGTTAATAAGCAACATAGCCGATATGAAGGATTGACCATCTCCAACCCCAGAACTCAACCCAATTAACAATGCGGAAGATTTCTAACGAGATATGTACGCTGAACAGTCGAACTAACCAGTAGACGTAGCGGCTTAACACGCTGATCGGAAACTCTGAAATGTGTTGAATGAAACAGAATATGAACTTCCAGTCACTAACTGGATTGAACACTGTCATATGTTCATGAATGTAACTGGAGTTCATGTAACCTCAGCCTTTAAGCAATGACAAAATGAAAATATGGATTAGCCATTTTAACTCATTCGCAATATTTCAAAATGTGTCCAGCCTATTTTGACAAAATGTATTCCTTCTAAATGCTATCACTGGTTACTCTGGCTGCTGCAAAATGTCGACCGATCTATTTAAGTTCTATGAGCTTGTGGCCAACGTATGTAAACTTACAAATGTGGGGAAAATAACATTATTGAAGCTGTTGGAAGTGGCAACGAGTAATTCTAGAGCACTGTCTGCGCGGTCCTTATTTTTAGTGTTTATCAGTGTAACTTGAAAACTGCATTTAAAGGTCTCTTCAAGTCTGCGTGTTCTCAGTCATTATATATTCAGAAGCTCTTGCCCAGTTATGCAGTTATTTCTGTGGACAAGGTGTGAAGCTTAAAGAATGCCTTCAGGCATACAGTAAAACTTTTGCTGCCACCCAATAAGCCGTTTTTAACGTATAACATTCTAAACAACCGTTGTTTGTGAATGTCTGACCACATTCTCCACTACTGTTCTCCTTTATAACGCTGCTCACTCAACACAATTAACAAGTGTATTCCAATTTTCAGCTTACTTTGGACCTATTGCACAGAGGAGCACATCCATTTTCACATCCTTGTCAAACTAATTAGTTTTAGTGTTTTTCTTTTCCAATACGTCTATGACATTTTTTTGAAGGTTTAAATTCTAACAGCTACTTATCTACAATTTGCAAGACGGTTCCACAAAATCCGCTGATTGATTTGTTCCTAAGTTTGTTAACGTTAGTAGTTGTAAATTTCTAGTCTTCCTAAGTCTGATGTTACTTTCATCACGCTTTCATGAAAGAAAATCCAATCCGTTTACGCATTTTGTCTCAGATGCTTGTCAACACGTGACCAATTCACTTGCTTACCCCATTTCACGCATTCCACCACAGTGACTGTTCTGGTATCTTATGCTCCGCTATGCTGCTTACAAAAGAATGTCTAACGCTCGTGGTGGATGTACTCAATATAACTTACAAACGTAGTGGAATTTTTCTACATTACTGACTAATTATGTCCTCTCTGAACACTTTGTTGAATGTGACAAACTTACCAGGAATCCCAATTTTCTAAAATTGCTTCAAGGCATTTCAGTGTCTATACTACAAAATGAGTTGTCCGTTAGTTACACTTATTAAAAGCAAGACAGTCCGGTTGATCCAGACCATCCGCATCTAACAGTTCATCTATATTCACATTTGAAAAGTCTCTTTGTTCAGGTTCTCGTTAATGTATACGTTATCATTTTAGTCTACACGGTTATGACTACGGTTTCATCACCAAGCGTGAATTACGATGTTGAATTTCATTATTGAGTTGTCAACTACAGCTGTTCACTGTGGCATCTACATTTGGTGGGCTTGGCGCGTTATCTCAAGACACATGTACTATTAATTATAGGTGTTCATAAGTCAGGTCTAACGCCCTTATACCACAGCCTACTCAAGGAGTCTAGAAATCATCAGTGTTCCCTTGCTATTAAATCCCGGTGTGATACGCTTTGTTGCAACTTACGACATGTCAAACCAATCGTTTGTCACTTTTCACGTGCACTCGACGGACACCATTTGGCACCGTTCCTTCGCGTCGTATCCCTTCAAACCCTGCCTATGATAGTGATTTGACCTTTATTCTTGAAGGTAAGAAAACAACTAGGATTCGTGTGTAAGTTCCGACTGGAAGTGCACTTCAAACCTTGTGGCAAGAACTACACTGGCAATTCCAAAACACGGGTACCAGTCAACCATGACCTGATCTACTCAACCCTCATGGCCGCTGTCTAGTGACAAGACGGCATGCCCACCATAATTAGCGTCGAGTGAGTGCTTCATGTGCAACATTTTCGCTAAAAAACTGCATCAGTGTTTCGACAATGTTTGACACACTAAAACGCACAAGCTATCCTAACGTGAGCGATTTAGTTAAACTCGTCATCAAACAGGCGCGGCTGACCCGGAAAACAGAACTGCGCACTACGAGGCTTACACTTGTATATCTCTTTAGCAAGTCAAAGTACAATGCAAATTATTTGTTTTCCTCGGGTTATCTTTCAAATAAAACACTGGTATTTGGAACTTGTTGGTCTTCTGCTACCGTTCACTGCATATACCAGGTGCTGATCATCTCAATGGATGGGTCAACGACACTCTTGGAGAATCAATCTTACAAACATTCACTAAACAGGAGCCCGGAACCGTAGTCATCAGCTCAGAAGTTTTTGTTTCACTGATGCAAAATAGTACAACGCTCTAGTTTTAATATCAGGACCCTCCATCGGACTGTATATTGAAGATGACCCAGGGCATCGTTCAGCAATGTTCATCCCACTCGATACAGTTTCCAAATATATGAGCAACTTTCAAGGCCCTTCTGCATGTCGCATGCGTCGGAATTCACCAGAGTTAGCTACCACGTTTTTTGTGGTTGTCCCAGTCACCATGGACATCTGCCAGTATGACGTCATATTCGCCAGACAGTCTAATGTGTACAGGCGCAGTCTTTTCTAGGAAGCCACTGGCAACCGACTCAAATAGTGCTCGTTTTAGAAGATCCTAATTGATACATATGGGATTATTTACAAGAACGTGGCCCACATTTGTCAATACACAACTATGAATGACTTATGAGGGATTTTGGAAAGGATTAACCTTGATCTTCCTTGATCTTGGGATGTTTGCATGAAAAGCGTAATGGTCCTATGGTCAAATAACACGAGACTCCTGAAAATCTCCCCGGCATCTTAACGACTAGTTGATCGTAGTGTCCAATGTAAGAACATTCCGCAGCTTGGCAAAAACATCTTCGAGGACTGTCTTAGCTGCCATGTCTTATGGAGAAAAAGCGCACTAACAAATGAAATTATGTGACCAGTAGTACTTGATCATACGGTAACATAGGCGACAAAACCTGTTAAGTGTAGCAAGGAATCATATGGCCTGTGTAACTTATTCTCACCCGTTAGTATGAATGGACATAGTTTATCTCAGCTCGCCCATTTGTATAAGCAACGGTAGCAAGAAGGAAAAATGATGTTCATACTGTTGGAGATTGCTCACATGACGGGTGTGACCCTCGGTAGGATTCATAAGACAGAGACAGTCATAGTGGAGATCGAACCGGAAACTATTCACATCGCACACCCGAGCACATATTCCCAATACCATTAGTCCTGAAGTGATGATTGAACAGCTCACAGACACGATTAGTCCTGCATGAAGTTGAATATCTCAGCACGGCATTCAGATAAGATCGAAGCTTACGCCGAATGGATCAGACATAATGTGAAAAGAATTAAACGAAATTGACCTAGTAAACGAGAAATATTAGAAGAGAAATCACAAGTGAATACACCAGCCAAATGAAAGTAACCGGGTGGAAATGTGCACGATGTTCAACTGCAAGCCTCGATGCATCGTGGACTGGAATTCCGGTTCGTCAACGAGACTACAAGAGCGACACCAGGATCTATGATTTGGGTAACAACGATCTTTTTGTACATAATGAGTCTGTTGTGACGGGATATGTATACAACTGCTGTGGTTAGCCCAATCCGGTGAGTCTATGTAGAGACGGATCCAGTGATGGAGTTTTTGGTTTAAATGTGAACAGCACGAAATACCACAAGCACTACTAGGAACTCTTCCGGGGGTATCCAGTGCAAATGGACAATCGGGGATGGACAGTAACCATCAACACTGACAAACGCGGCGAGTTATACATCCATTATGTAAATCTCCGTCACAAGCAATGCTCTTAGGACTAATGATTGAGCCCATATGAACTTCGGCTCGCAATGTAAAAGTGCCGCCAGTTCGACCCCCATCCATTCAGATTATCGCTAATTGACGAGTCGCCACGCAAGACAACACTGATCGTGGACTGTTGGTTTGAGATCACCATCGTGGAATATTATAAATAAAAAAGTTCCTGAACGACTTAAACTGTTCTTTCATTTTCCAACAACTAGTTGATGTAAGGCTATTTGTTACTGAAAACACACTCATCTACTTTTTGTCTTTCTTCAGTGTACGCACTTAGCCTTGAGGAGCCTAACTACGCAACGCAAAACCGGCTCACGTCCGTTTACTTCTTTCATGCGGCTGGGCTTCTGGTGTTCCGTCAAATCATGTGTATATTCTATGATGATAGTCGAGAATCTGATGGAAACCGTCCGTGGTGGATATCGACCGTTATTAATCCTGTATTATAGGATGACCGTTGCGTAAGCGCAAGGCTGGTTTCAATTACGCATACAGACCAATTGACCACGGATGGCTTTTACATGGAATAGCCAAACGGTGCCATTTTTGTAGAAAATGTGATAATATGTTAAATAGTTGATATTACGCATTAGGTTGACTATTATTGCACATTCAAGCATGTGCGACTGGCATGAACCGTGATATACTTCCGGACTAACTGTTCACTGAACACCAACAGTTGGCTACCTATGTAAAACAGGATTGACGTTGTTTTCAGACGCATAGAAGACCTCTCCTCACCTTCAGCTAGCATATGGTCTGACTCCACTCACTGCGGTACTTATATAACCTGCCCCATTTGATACGTGTTTGAGGATTGAGGTACAGCGCAGCACCAATTTCAACCACACTCCGGCGTTAAACTGCCCGCAAGTAAGAACATTACTCAACACTGACATTTGCCTAGCTTAGCTTTCAACATGTTTGTACCAGTCCCTTTTGAGGTGAGACTGTTGCAAGCAGAAACACAAAATTAATTTATAGTATTCCCAGAAAATGACGACTAAGACCGACAGTTTTTGCTGTAGCATTGAGTTCTCATTCGAACAACAACGAAAATTTAATGGAGGGAAATAAAATATTTGTAAGTACAATTACGTGAGTAATCCCCATTTTCCGTCTGGAAAAAATAGAACTGCCTAGTGAAGAAAATTGTATTTACATATGTGGCACAAATAAATCCCGTAGGATTGAAAAATTATTCACACTGGATTTCCCAGAAGCGCTCGTCGGTAATTACATCGTTATCATTTTTGCATTCAAAGTAGATGTTTATGATCATTGTACATCACTTCCGTGCATTACTGCTTTGTTTCACGAAAGGAACTGAGCACAAGCAGATGTATCAACTGAATTTCGGTGTCTGTACAAAGTATGTGATAAGAATTTAATCAAAATAGTGAAGTTGCCCTATCGGAAAACATATTTACATGGATATATTTTGTCTATAATAGTTCCGGAAAAGCGACAACTAGCCAAAAAGGTTTTTTCTTAACCGAAAGAGATAATTCAAGAGACAACTTTATACTTGCACCAATACTAAAATAGGTCAGGTTGTTGTAGTTACGGCTCCTCTGAAGCGGTTTCTATTTTAATCCAGTCTTTAAAGGCGATCGAATTGCAACTGGACACACAAACTTTCCGACTAACTGGCGATAGCACGTGCGGTATCTCGAGCAATTTCATTTCGAGCGCGTCTCATCGGTCACTTTGGCCTAAACAACGCATATATTCAACAGCAGAAACAAGTAGCAAACCGAAATCAATACAATTGTAACTGAGGTAGTCAATCAGATGACCAAGAAGAAGACATCAAGATGCAACTGAGACATAAACATCGATGAGGAACACAAACTTGATGCAATGTGGTCGAATCGCTGCAAGTCAAAGGGTATCATGGAAGTAGAAAGGGGAAATTGTGGTTAGACTATTCATACAGATAAACTGGACGGAGTAAGTAATGGTTGGAAAATCCATACAGACGAAACAGTCACTAAATGTGTGTACCCCGGTTAACACTGATTAAAACGACAGTACAAAATGAATAATCAGGGAATAAAAGTTGTCAGTTATTAGATCATATGAATAATTAACCAGTCTGATATACTGGTCTGGAAGAGAAGTTGAAAATGGGATGAGGGTGAGATGTAACAGACGCATACCTTGCCACTAAACGAAAGGTTGGTTTTTGAACGCACGGATTTGGATTCACTTGGTCTGTTGAGACAGCCTTCGCGCTTACTTTATTTTGGAGATCACCCTGAAGGGAATGTGACCATCCAGCGCTTTTACGTTGTGAAAACACGTAGCCTCAATGGGAAATCTGAAAACTGGCAAAACGCTTTACTTCGCTTGTGAAAAATACAAATTCCTGCATTTGCCGTACTGAAAATTCAGAAACACGGGTTGAACTCTGAAATCAGAAAGTCAAGAGTGACAGAAGGATAAACATGAAAGTGAGTGAACAAAAATAAAGTTAGTAAACAGTACGAGTTACAGTCAGGTATTTCGAAATTGTCCATCGTACGTATAATTTAGGCGGAGCACAGTCGGTATCTATACAGAGTTGCACAAGATGTTCCAAGTAGCCGAGTGCAGATGATGGCATGCAATATGAACATCTTACTGCTTTCTCCATGACGTCCCACCATATTCATATTATCATGAAACTGTTGTCAACATGAAGTACCAGTACCAATGACTGTCCTTAAATTATCCATGATGTCTGCACGGACTGACGTAGATCGAGGGTCCCCAGTGATACACCGGCTAAAAGATAACATCGTGACTGAATTGTGAATGAAGCAGTTAGCCTCCTGGACCAATGGTTAATTTCGTCTTGAAGTACAATTTTTATTACACTATGCTTCAAGACGATTTATGGACAAATTGATTGGAGTTGAACAACCCCCACTTCGGATAATCGTGCAGTGAAATGTTATTCTTCGATAAACCTGTGAACACAGCACGAATGAAAAGACATCCAAATGAGGCATTCAAAATATGTGGCTCCTTTAATGATTGAGTTGTATTCCTTACAAACTGAAGACTGTTTTTTTCCAGGTAGTAATCAGATTAATTCGTATTTTGATGTAACACGCTTAATCGCTCATCCACAACCGAGAAAAAGAATAGTTGCGGCAACAGCGCTTATTTGAAAGACAAAGCGTGTTCCATTAGGCCACAGAAGCTCTAAATTTATAGGTCCAAAGAAGTACTAATCACGTTACAGAGGGGCATTAGAAAGTGCACTCGTGAAAACAATTTACATAATGTACAGGTATTCGATGGCGCAGCTGCAATCTGATTAACTGAGCGAACTTGACTAACAGAGTGAGTTAAAATCACATAACTTACAGGCATTCAATCGCGCAGCCGCAGTCTGATTAACTGAGTGAAGTAAAACATATCAATTAACTCGAAGCCGGATCGATCAATCGATATGACCTGATTTGCCTTTGCTGCTTCTTTAGGAGATGCGTCTCCTAACGAATTTTTAACGGTGAGCTTTAGACTTTGGAAAAATAACCCAGGCTGAACACGGCACAGTTGACTTTTGTTAGGCTATCCCAAAGCAAAGTTGTTCTCGCTAACATTTTCCGCGGCGTTTTTTCAAACCAGGTTTCCTGTGTATTCTTCAAGTTAATAAATCATACGCACGAAATGAACCGGTTAATTTTTTTCTCTCCAAAAAACGAACATCTATCTTGCTTTTTAAATTGCCTACTATCTACCCAAAGGATCTGTTTCAAGATAAATAAGCATAACATTGGATCTCGAACTGTTTACTGTGTATGATTCATTACTGTGTGACATGTGAACGGTTTCGCCCGTTGGTATTTGAATTTTAAAAATTATTCAAATCTACCTCAGCATTCTTGTATATTCGTACACAGCAACTCGCGTACCTAGAAAAAAGACAACGAAAGAGTGCGGGTAATGCAGTGATGTTACTTGTGGTTATCAGGTTTGAAAGATCTAGGATTAATCTGAGCTTTTTAAACATTCATTCATTCCAAAACTAGGGCAAAGAAATGCCATAACTTTACAGCAGTCGCAGTGTTGCGGTCGGGAAAAATTTCGCTTAGTTAGCGTAAGAACTACTAGTGAAGAACTTTTTGTGAATATAGGGCCAAATTCACGCAAAAATTACAGTAGCTGTCACATTCTCATAAAGTGTTCAGCTATCCTCTTCTAAAAGAAGTAATATATTTGAGTTCTGTCTTAGGTGTTTCTCAGTAGTGCATGTTCCAGCAAAGTCCAGAAGTTAATTACTGGCCCCGCTTTCTTGAGGCGATCATGTTGACTACCGTACCACTGACCTTACCACAGACATTACTTAAACATCGCACGCAGACGGTCGGCCACACTCACCTGTGACCAATGCTCACATTGTCCTTTTATCTCAAGAGGAGACTCAGTAACCGTTCCCTTAACTGCAGTCGACGAGTTTGCGTACGACATCTAGTCACACACAGTGCGGGGGCTTTGGAACTGTAGTCAACACGGTTGCTTTCTAGAAGCGTGGCAGGAGTACAGATCCTTTCCGTGGCAAGGGCATGCATTACCAGTGAGCTCTGACACAAATGAAGCTGAAGTGTAATGGTTCGTTTTAGAAGGGGCTGGCTGAAATCTCAATCGGAATGCGGATGTTGCACTTACCTATGACTGGTGTTAGACTTATGTCAAAGTGTAAAGTCTTAAGCATCAATATTGATCCGAACCACAACCACTACACCTAAACGTTCAGTCACTTTTCTTTGGAAGCTACGGAGTTCCCGTGGTCCAACTAGCCAGTTTCTAGGATATTAGACTAAGATTTTTTATTCGTTCTCTACCTCCAAGTTTCTTGTGGATGATAACAAACTGCGAATATTAACTCGTCGAAGTGTAACGTTTACATGCAAATAAATTTTAAATGGAAAATCTTTATAAGAATTTGTCTTGTACGCTATTAACGAGGGCCATCTGTGTAAAAATTTACCCTTAACGTCACATTAGGTTGAACACAGGGCACAGTCTTTTTGACTAAACTGATGTTACATTAATTTGGGATACTCGCTAACTGGTCGATAAGCATCTACAATTTTACTAAACTGATATAGAATGTGCAGCAGAGCTTCATCGATTTAGTGAACGCTGTTGTCCATGAGCGACAGCAGTTTAGCTTTCAATATCGTTTCGTAAGTTGATTATTTCTCTCCCCACCATACACAATCCACGGGCTCAAACCAGAAGAGTTCTACAGGAAATGTCTGCTTTGGAACCCAATGTAAGATCTGTCATTTGTTAGGCGTACAACGTTTGGCAGCTTGCCAAAATTAAGCAAAACTCCGGGATGACCGGTGCAAAAATCACAATCCGTTTGGTGTGCTATCTTGTAGAACGTATACCAGTGAAACGCAGTGATCCATCGCCATTCTCGAAAACATTATTTGCTGATTAAATCGAAAACAAACACTGACCTGGTAATTTCCCTTGGCAATGATCTTATCTGTATTTAGCCTAAACACCATAGTAGTATTTTCTCACCAGGCAGCTATTCGTTCACGTGCGCCTGTTGGTTGGCATTCACCGGAAAGTATCTTATCCCGGTCGGCAGGCCGTATGCAATGTTTTGCGCCACCTTGTTGACCTCTAGTTTCATCCGTCATAAATTGTTTTTACACAAATGAAAAATATCGTTTAAGCTCCTAAATTTTATAAGAATAGTAGTTGCTTCTAGTGCTGTTTCGTTCTAATTTCACTAAATCAATTTAGTTTCCTCCTCTGTTTGACTTCATCGTGTTCATAACCTGCCTGATAGCCGTACGAGGTTTTCGATCGCGTGTCGTGTGCCACGGCTACTAAAACCTTCAGATACGGAGTGAACAACAGATAGTAGACAAAGTTTCAAATGCTTTCACCAACGAACGGTCTAGTTTGCTTTGAAGCCAAAAACGGAAGTGAAACATATAACAAGTCATCTGCTACACGCACTGCTGCATTCTACCGTACAAAGATTGTAAACTATGGGAGATTCTACTGGTTAGCCCTTACGACGGGGAGCAGACATCTAGATTCGATTAAAAGGACTTTTGTAAGATATCTGTCACTTATTGATCGTTCACTGAGTTCCACAGAGAATTGTTAAAACCCATCAAACAGAAAACGCCAAAAATTTAAAAAATAAAAACTTTAGAAATAGTACATGGAAAACTGTGTGAGCTTTTTGGTTCGAAAACAATTCACATCACGTTATAATTCCTGCAAAGATTTCAGTTAACTTGAACACGTCAAAAGGAACATTGAAGTTACCACACTGGTTAAACGCAGCAACTGTAGTTACGGATTATTTCTGTTCCACGGATAAGCCGGAATACCTGATACTGCATTGCATCCGCCGAAAGTTCGCAGGTTGTAGAGAGTTGTAGACACTCACAAGTGTTGCATCCTTGATTAAATAGTTCAGAACAAATAATGAATAGAAATGGCAGTTGGTTAAGTAAACATGGCCAACTACTGTTTGTATGTAAACATAATATATATATATGAAGTCAACCACTGTTAGAAAGTAAATATTAATATATATATAGTATAAGAATATGTTATAAATGGTAGTAAAATGTAACAGTATAATACTTTATGGTATGAAATACCAGAGGACAATAAGGGGATGGCTGAGTAGTGCATAAAAGATATAAACACAGTCTGCAAAGCTCATAACGAGCACAATACAGCAAATTAATACAAGCAGCTATAAAGAGATAGAAACAGTTCTACTCTACTAGAATGACCCTCAAAAAAAGAAACCGTCCAAGTAACTCATCTTGGTCTCACAAACGCACGTTCAAATCACGTAATGAAAGTCACGCACTCCCATAACAGAATCAGTTACTGTATCCCAAACTGGCAGCATGTAGACAGTAAACTTGTTCCTGTAACTTAGACATTTCGTTTGATGTTTAATTTTTATCGAGTTATCTCGACAGTGGTAAATTTGTCAAGACAAAAGTAAGTTCCTTCTTGACTACTTTCGCTTTATAAAACTGTTGTTTACTGACTGTATTGTGCCCAACAGTAGCTTTGTCATCTTCAGGTTATATTTCCCGACTTTTTTTGAAAATCGAGTTACGGCCATGTACGACAGACTTGAGAGAAAACATCATTAAGTACCATTCTATATGAGGTCTTTCACCTACTAGATTAAACTGATCACAAATGCATTAACCGTGTCTAGGCAGGTAGGTAGGTATGTTAAACTGATGCTGAGGAGTAGCTGCCACTGACAAATGAAGTTCAGGGAACAGAGCACGATGAAAAATACTGCGCACTTTCCGTGAAAGTGCGTTTTCCGTATTAGAAGTATTGTTGTCCGGTTAAAGTACTGCAGTTAAAGAGAAAATGTTTGAGCAGGTTGATAACATGAGAGAGGGCCCCCAAACAATACCGTTCGGTGTGCTTTCTGAAAGTCGTATATTATTGGTTGTATGTTGTCACAAAACTTTATCCCCAAAATTGCGAGAATCAAATCTTCACGCTAATGTTTTTCTCCATCTCCACGTCACTACGCTTTCTATTTGAGGTCATTTTAAGTGACTGGCTAGACAAAATATATCTAATTTGACCACATTAGACTAAAGTATTTTGTACCACCTCGACACTACTGTACACTTATCAAAACTAAAATATTTAACTAAACGTGAAGTCGGCATAACAGAAGCGATTTACAAAAAAGTATTTAGCTAAAAACAGCTTATTCTGCGCAACAGGATGACCGATATTGTAACGGTTTCGCTGCACTTTGTGTAACTTCCGAAATAAAGTATTATGTTGTTTGCTATCTATTTTTATCATGTGTACTTTGGAATGATTGAAATTTGTTTATATTCAAAAAACTTAAGCACCACAACACAGTTGAAACAAAATATTGATTTATCATACTCAGCTGCCGCTATGAAGCTTGGTTGGCAGCATGTCTGTGTTTATCGAATCCGTTACAATGTGTTACTTCTTTTGATGATGCGCAACGACCTGCGGACACCGAAAGACTATGTACTGGGGGGAACCGAATCAAAAATTAACCTAGACTAATAGTGCAGCCGTCTCATATACTACCAATGAGTGTGGCCATTAGTTCACAAAGTTTAGGTCAGTCAAACCAAATGAAACGCTAATCTCCGAATACCGTTACATAAAAAGATTTGCGTTCTTTGCTGACCTAAATAGTTTATATCAGTCCTACAGTTGTACCTGAAGGCCAGCTCATCAAGCTCACTTCACTCCCAAATGCTTACTCTCAATGTTCTAAAGTATCCTTATATAAAATGTCAAACTACTCATCATCAATATCGTTGAATTGCCATTTTGTAGGTGTCTTGTTTTCCTGAAATTCACAACAAATTTGCCTTCACCAATTATATAAAACCTAAACGTCTCCTCGCCTTCAATAACAGCTGAAAACTAGTATATACTGCAGTAATCTCAAAAACAATAAACCAGACATACTGTTCACAAACTTTTCCGATAATTTTCACCCGAGTTATAGGATGGAAGTTTAATTTCTTGTCAGTTTAACAGACAACAAAAATTATTGTACAATAAAAATATATTTCCAATTTATTACCTAAGCACTTTTATTTGTTCAATATGTGCCTAATTATTTTTCGTTTACCGCTCGACAACTGTGAGCTTTTGTCCCGAGGTTTGGGAAATACTGACAAGCTGAGTTATGTCACGGTTTGTCGCACCTTTATTGAAAATTGATGAGCTGAAATAATTTAGCGAACTTGACAGCTTCTCTATTTCCAACAAAAAGATATAAACAAGTCATTTCATTTCAAACGTTAAAAAATACTCAGTAGATGCAAGCATTCGGTATTGATTAATGAGTACCAAATTCACAATGAGAATAATTGTTTTCATATCGTACAGTTTCGGGCGTGAGGTAGATAGAAATACAGTGGATAAAAATGACCATTAAATTCAGCCCAGCGTCAGGTTCATAAACATTTTTTATGAACACAAAAGGTCGACCTCAGTCGACCGGTTGAAACCACTTTAGCAAACCGTAACAATCTTTAGACAGAACGACACAATATTATTTTGAGTGCACAGACTGAAACAATAACGTGACTAGTGAACAGGATACGTATGGCGATCGTGGGCACTCGTTGTTCGCTTGTTTCCATGACGTTTCTGATCTCCGGTAACACAGACGTTTACACCCATTTAGATAAATATTTCTTCAGTGCAGAGATTATGCATTTCAGTACTGCCTATGTGACCTTCCCCGCGGTTACACGCGAATTGGTAAACACAGTGTGCTGTTGCAGCTATAGACTAATCTCTGTTGATTGGAAGCACTAGTAATGCTTATGTCCTTGCAAGTGAACATAGTTCGCTTGTCTTGAGTGTTTGTTGAATCAAATTTTTAAACCCTTAATTTGTTTAACATACACTACAGTTTTCCTTATAAAACAACTTTGTGTAAGTGTTCTCTTTTGTACAATGATCAACCTTCGACTGGAGATTTTATAAACCCTGCTGTTCTGTGAACCGCGTAGAAAAACAGACAAATTGCAGTACAAACGTCATCACGTCCAATTTCCTCGCAACAGGGTTTTGTGAGCAGATTCCTCTTGCTCGTGCAAATAGTACACTTATTAGAGCATATTTGATGGAGATGTGGTTCAGATATTAACTGGACTGCGTGAATTTTCTGTAGATGACTCTTTCAATGGAAACAATTTATCGGAAACTTACGACTACGTCTAGAAACGATTTCAAATTCGAACAATACCTTCAGGTTGAGGCAATTATTTAGGCAAGACACCAAGTTATCTACTGTCTGATTAAAACAACTATATGTTGGTGCCATCCACATAATGTTTCTAGTATGATAAAAACTGTTACGTCCGCGGTTAACTTTTATGTAATATTTATTATGGAAGTTTCAGCTGAGGTGAGCTTTAGTGGACTAATTAACGCTACCTATCTACCTGAAGGTAACAACTGTCAGGAAAACGGGAAGTGACATTTTCAGTGCACGACGGCTACTTTTTCTTCAGAATATCAGCCATGAGCGACAAACTAATATGGTCTGTTTCAAAGAGCACATGGATAAAACTACTCATCTGGTTTAGTAGAACATTCGAGGGTAGTAACTGGCAAAGCTGGCAGTGCCTAAATCACTGACCAATTCGAAAGAATCTTCAACAAAATGTCCGAATTGTTTTCTAGTAAATTTAGGACGATGACCAACTGGCACATCATTTTGTGAACTGGAGAGTTCGTCATCATCAAAATAAGCATAATCGCCACTACAGTTTATTGTTTGTTTGGGAAGTCGTAGAGTGGAAGTATCGACGGTCCACACAGCTTATGAGCCTTATACGGCGTCTCATTAGTTGTGTATAGCTGTAAAAGGGGTTAACGATGTTGCCTTATACGGTTTCCCATATCAGTGGCATAATCCACCATCTTTTTGATGAAATCTCGTTTGGTTAACCAATATTTATATCTTCTTCACATAAGTATCCCTATTTAAGATGGCTACTTCAAAAAACCTATCTGACTTAAGTTTCATAGTAACTGCAGGTGTTGTTTTGCAATAGCGAAACCAGCTTTTGTTCGGAGTCATTATATATTCACATTGCTGCAGCGGGCTTGATTTAGGCCAGCCTAAATTGGCTGTGGATCAAGTAATTGGTCAATTGTATTTCCAAACTGGGCTTCAGCGTAAACACAACTGGACCTATATTTACATAATTTGAAATCTAAAACCAAGGCTTATACTTCTAACTGTAACGAATCCAGCTGCATTTGCAAACATCTTCGTATGCATTTACAAGGGGTCCAGCGAAACTAGGCTTCTAGCGTGACTTCTGCGAACGGTTGATGTTAATCTTCCTCGTACTATCAATGTTTCCTTTATATAATTGTGTAAACAGGATATGTAAGCTCAATAAGTTTTCGACCTTGGGCAATATACCGCAGTGTGTTTGATGCCAATTCCTCGGTCACTTATTTGTGCAGCTCCTATTGATTGATCACCTGCCTCACATCCTAATTTTTGAATAAAACGACTCATGTTATTGTTAATTTGGTATTAATGAATCAATACGAAAGGTCTGCATTAATCACTGTTTGTATTCTCACTGTTTGGACACAAAAATATTTTCTAATTTTTATGCAAGAAAATAAAACAGCTCACACACATTAAGTTTAAGTGTTTGAAACGCGTGTTAAACTATTTGAAACAATGGTTGCCGCCTGAGATATTACCTCCGGAATGCAGAACATACAGTGGGTCACTGAAGTATACAATCAAAAATATTAAAACCGTTCTAACCGATGACAATTCCAACGTGTTCCATTTGAACACAACCAAAAGCACGGCATTCTCATGACCAGTTGCGTGTGCATGCGTTCTTTATAAGATGATACTACCTTGAGCTATTCACTAAGGGCACTACAAACCGCTACATGACTACAGATGTAAACCAGGTGTCTTGGATACTACGGTTAATATCGTTCGTATCAGTATATCTAGCTTGACTTCAAATCCCAATGTATCTTCGCTGTTTCAGAAGAACGTACAGGCGTGTGGCAAGCTTGTGGGCAAATCGGCAGTATACTATAAAATTTAAATCATTACAGGGGGCACCAAGTTAAAACAACTGAAGTAAAACAAAAATGCAACGGACATAACATCACGATCGTGAGTTCTTTTCAAAGCTACGTACCTTCGTGTGAAGGTACTACGGGTTTTTTTCCCCATTTATTATTGGCTCAACATCTTGCCTCAGGTGATGAACAGATAATAGTTTTCCCTAATTGCTGTCTACCAGAATGGCCTGGAAAAAATGAATAGTGGTAATGATGAGCTTCATTCGGTTTTAGGAGCAGGTACATGGACCGAATGCCTCAACACTGCATGTACCCTGACAGCTGAGCTACGAAACTTGACTTAGTTAACATCGTTTTAAGTTTGGCCTACTTTCCTACACAATTTACAAGTAAATCTTGTGTGATACAATGTATCTGTCACACTCCACATTGGTCTTAGATCATTATCCCGTCACTAGTTTACCAAATCATCCTGTGACCAAAAATACACTTACAGAGTCACCATATTACGAAATTCAACTGTCCCAATTTAAGGGCGTTTGATAAAAACTGCACTAAATGGTCATTCACAAATAACACATTTCCTGCCTCAAACGCAAACCAGATGACATAAATACACGGTTTCAAACTTGAGTGAAACGAGCAAGTAACACTACTGAAATAAGACCGTTTAACTCCGCAACAAACGCATAGGAGCGGGTGTACAAGAACATAAATTTTATTAGCTGTCTCATTCTTAATCAAACCTGAACTGACTTTTTTGACAATGCACAGATTTTGACGAAACCGCCTCATGATAAGCATTTAATGACTGTCTATCGACAGCAAGTCATTTACAGTTTCACGTCCAACGCACTTAAGCAGACAGTTGGCGTACTTGTCCCCTTGCGCACAGTAAACCTGGGAAAGCTGAAGCGCTGTTTAGCAGTCGGTGACAACTTAAAGATCCCGAAACACCAATCGTGAAATGTAGTATGTTTGGTTGTTACATGTTTACGTCCAAAACTGGGTGTAAGATTTGGAAAATGGGTACTACGTGTGACAGTGATTTCAATTCGAAATGTGTCATGAATTTTACAGCAGACTTAACATTCCATAAGAAGAAGCACAAATTTGGCTTCTGTACGTCTAAACCAGTGTTTTCTTCACCTAATTTAGTGGAACAGCGAGAACAACTACGGTTCAGAATAGTGTGATTTCAATTTTATCTTGATATCCGCTGGTTGAAGGGCGATTTAATCGTAGGCTTTGTGCACATATATATAAGCTTTCTATTAACCCAAACTGCATTCTAAAATAAGCACAAGACTACCGTTCCAGTCTTGTTATTTCTGCCAAGACCGGTATCTGAACTCTGACTGTCTTCTCATCAGTTAACATTGTTGATCTCAAGGAAGGTATGATCAAAATTTCCTAAATTACTGCTCTGTCACATTCACTCGTAAGCAATGTTCAAGTTGTTTGGTCCTCTCTAAAGATATTCTGGTTACTGTCAGCTTTAATCGACGAACTATCTACTGCATTACCTGACAGTACCGAGGAACTCAAGTAAAAGGGACTCGAGTTAGGTGCATTCGTTTCGATAGTCCTCGTTTGAAAACTAACTTGCCCGCAAACGTTTGCATCGAATTTACACCACCTGAATTCCCAGACAGCTACCATATGTTGAACCGCTGTTGAGCAATCACGTTCGGTAGCCCAGGTAGTCAGATTACGTTCCCGGCATCTGATAAGCATCTCTGGTTAATTAACTTCGAAATTGCGATAAATCTGAAGAATGGATGATGATATACAATATGATCTCATGATCGTCTGTCTTGCATTCAACTCATTGATATAGCGGAAATGGTTCATTTCATAAGTGGTTTACATGATTAGCGTTACGCTTATCTGAATTGCCAACTACACGTATGTGCCTAGATGTTCAGTTTGATGGGCTGGGTCGTGTCCATCGTTCAGTCCAGGTTAAAGCAAACACTTTACTACACGATGCATACAAAAACTAGCAACATCGATAAAAATGCCTCCACTCCCCGACTTAATATTTGCTGTTGCTAGAGAAAAGTGAAATTGAGTTTGTGAATGAGTTTTGAGAAGCGTCCGGTGACGGTAAGAATGCGTCTGATATCCATTATCCCTCTCCTCGAATTATTCTTTCCGTGTTGGGACTCTCGATGTCGAACTAGACAAAACAAGATTTACACGATCATCTTGTTAATCAAACTATTTTCTCTTAAACCGGAAAGTAAGCTTGCCATCAGATTCTAGTCGACGTGATTGTCACTACCGATATCAAAGCATTACATGTTCACAAGTAATCTTATCAAAAGTTCTTAACCTTTACCGTCTAAAAAATAAGAATTGACGGCATTCATTTTTTGTTAGGTTGCTTCACCTCTAAAATATGTGACACCATGACATTTGCATTAGCACTACACAGTCTATCGGAGATCACATTTAAGGACTGCATTAAGTACACTCACGCAAAACTGAAATGCTCATATTTTAATGACTGCGTGACACGATACATGCTTCCATTTTGCTAGTTGGACTGCAGCTGTCTCTGACTACGTTTTAGAGCTGAAGTTACGCCCATGACGCACACGAAAACTGAGTCATCTATGAATAATAAAGTTGTTTAGTAAGATACCCCCTCGTGAGTTTTACAAGCTTTCTCAACTTAATTCTATTTTAGTAGTTACGCGGTTATTTCTTCTGTGTGTGTTCAATGCTCGCTTGATGAACTAAAATTTTACTTCTTGGGAAAACGTTTGATAAGACTGTAACAAAAGAGATGAAGTCTAAACTAACACAAGAGGAAGTTGATCATTCTGCACGGCATGGAAATCACTCACTTTGATTCACTACTTTAAGACAAATAAGCCTGGTTGTCTGTTGCTGGTCCACTGTCATTAAAATCGACTGATAAACCAACAAATATGACTAAATTTGAAACCGAACTACTCCAGTTTATATTTTTCCTATAAGGTAGGAAAATTTCCTCGTCTCATTATACTTGTTCCTCATAACTCAAAATTAACCCCATTTCGCCTTGACAAATTATTACTCTATACTACTGATGAGAGACTGCACTATGTTTGAACACCAGCTCCTCTGCTCTCGGTTCAAAACAAGCTTGATCAGCCAGCAATGCGCACAACTTTCTACAAAGTTCCGAATAAGCAAACAGAGCTACCTCAGTTTTCGAAGATACACACACACGTTCCCGTAATAACTGAAGTATGAATCTAGGCATTGTCATGCAGGAAAATTACAAACTCATACAAGGTTGAAGAAATTGCTGACAACACAAAGTGGTTCAGTGTGTGAACATGAGTCAACTTCTTGAGAATGGGAAACATTATCCACTATTTTAAAACGTTTCGATAACCCAATACAATTAGTGAGTGTACGCGTTGGTACGTAGACTGAATTGCATGTCTTTCTTCAGAAAATCATAACAGTAGTGTCTCTGGCCCGTGCAACTGAGTTTATTCGCATCGATGTAAATCAGTTCATCGTTAACGATGCTATATACGTTGCTGATTAGGCTAACTGGTTTAATTCACTATTTATGGTTTGTTTCGTTTGTTAACACTTTGTTTACACCTTGTATCAATATTCTTTCGCTGTGGTTTTACAAACGGCACGATCTACAGTTTGTTCGAGCTTTGATCTAATTCTTGTTTCTTCAATAACTAATCATGATATTCATCGCCTGTTCTTATTGTATAAAAATGTTTGTCGTTCTGCCCAGTTATTTTATTACTTTCAAGTGGAATGTCAAATGCCCTCTAGACTTCTGGGGGGTATTATCCTGAACTTTGTCGTGCTCATCCTCATCTGGTAGGACGATAACTTCTCTTTTCCAATGTATTCAGATCAAGATTTAGGGAAAATGTTCTATCCATGCGTACGTGGGTTCACAACTAGATCACTGGCGAGGCCGCCTGAGAAATTCAATGTTTTATGTGACAGATAATGTATACCAATCTCTTAAGGCAGGTGGCTGTAAAATAACTACGTTGCCGTAACAGTGCAAGGATCGGAGGGGTAAAATGTAGACATACAGAAGGCTGTTATGAATGGGATCTCAGTAAAAACTCGTGAATGTGTTAATAATTGCCAATATGTAAAACATGACGGCTTTATATGTTAGCTACACAAGAGATAAACCAACTTGTGTAAAATGGTTCATCCATCTGATGCTTGTTTCAAAGTCAGTTCACGCAAATGTAACTTATGACGATGATCCAGTTCTCTTTAAAACTTTGTTCCTTACGAAGTGCCGTGCAACTTTGTTGTGAATTGCAATTTTTCAGAATCTCAGTAAATGATGTAGACGACATAATTGTATACACTTATGAGTGCATACTGCAGTGGACGTTTACCATGTTCCGTACTGTCTTGTGCTTTTGTGTATGCGTACGTATTACTGCACATTATTTCCTGCTTATCAGTCGTACAGCGTTTGAACCATTCAGTTTCATTCATCAACTCCATCAAGCTGGCAAAAATAAAACTGAAAGATGCACATGTCTCATTTGTTTTCTTCAACCAACCATACAAACGCGTGTTTGTATATGTTTGGTGCCAATAATGGTTGAGGGAACAAAGTGTGGTAAACCTTTTCATTGTCAAGGCAACGAAGCTGATGTATCAGCAACTTCGAAGATATTAGCCAAGAATCAAGTATCGCCACTTTCACGATATGTATCCACGCCATCACACCCAATTCCGTGGAATTGGAATTGTTTATCCAATCTCGTTGTATCCATGAAAAACATTCGTTCATTGACCATATGCTAAACCTATATAAGTTATTGTTTTACTTAGCTAGTTGATAAGAATAAATCAAATACCATTATAACGTAGTGAGTGTAAACATTGTTAATTGTGATATTTCATGGATTTTTTGTTCCAGCGTCATAAAATCTATTGTCGATAAACTAGTTTCTCACTTGCACCATTTTCAGTAGTGAATGAAGTTAGGTACAAGTATATACGGAATACACAGATTGCGATGTGGCGTTTTATTGAAACTAGCTTTTTCACGATAGTGTGCTTTTTTATGTGTAAGTAAAGTCAACCCATCATTCATCTGTTTGTGTACCTGAGAGGATACATATATGTAGCGGTTAAACGTAAACTTCAGCCGACTAACCGCAAATCAAAAGTTGTTGAAACCTGACGTCGACGAACTACTGCGTTGCCCACGTGAACGTTCCACTTAGCCTGAGCTAAATGACAGATGACGTCGATAAAACGTTGTATCATCACATAAACTATTGGGTTTTACCTCAGGTCTAACATCCTGTCTTTCATAAATTGATTATCAGCTGATATTGTTTGTTACTGCTAAATCTAATGCATTGGTTTCTTGAGTCTGTAGTTGTCATACCTAAGGATAACACACACATGATAGGTGGAACGGCAAAGTAGAGAATAGAACGCAACTAACATTTGGGAAAATCAAGGTTAAATGTGATGCACAATCTGTTGTGCCAGATAAAACAACACTACAGTGTTGTGAGTATTCCGTCCAAATCGCTGTTTCCGTTACGTTTAAACATTCTTCAAGTAATCAAAGCAATGACTACCAAACTTGACATCGCAACACAAGCTTAGATACCTGGCAGACAAGTTGTGATAAACCGCTAGATGCGTCACACGCTTTCTTCTGACTTTACTTGAACTAAAATTGAACTATTATTTCACATCCAGTTTTTGTTGCGCGGGGCCCTGCAAATTTCCTGGCTGATTCCCGAGGACTACCGCGCAATTATCGATGTACAAGCTGTTGAAAATGATACAGAATCTAAGCCGGTGAAGGACCTATGAATAGACCTTTTAACTCTGTCAGCCCCATATCTTTTATGTTGTTTTGTTATGTTGACTTCACCACAATCTAAGTTTTAACAAATAGAATTTGACAAATCTACGAGACTCACAGATATCAATACTATTTATCTGGTTCTTGGAATCCACTCACCAACCGACACTTCTCACAAAACTTCTGTCACATTCAATCTCACCAAATCTAAATAACTAGATCATGGTGTTAATTGATTCAGTCCTTATTCACTGACTCTCTGACCTAATAAATACTGATAGTTATGGCATGAAAAATGCAATAATTGCAAGCATCCAACAGCCATTGAAGTTTAACAGGCCAAAACTTTTAACTAAACTTCTCATTATCTTTTGGCAAAATTACCATAGGCCCGTGATGAAAAGATGAAAAACAAACGGAAAGATGATGATAGACAAGTTAGCATTGAAGGTGCACTTGGTCAGTGAAAAAGATGTTAGCCTCTCGGACATCGTTTTCAACCACATAGACTTCCTTCTGCCTAATTAAGTTGTTTCCTGCTGGTGAAATACCATGATAAACAACTCTGGACACAAGTCGTTTTCAAAGAACAACAAAGACAATGCTTATATAACGACCTGTTATTATTAGTAACAATAACACGAATAAACGCATTGATGTCCGACAAATACATGGTTATTTTCAAAGAGTAAAAAATGAAAAGTTGTTTTGGGATTAAAAAACTGGACGAGTTTTAAGCAGCCAAAACAGAGAGAAGATATATAACGCAAAATGTTAACATTTCGATTTCCTCTCACAGGTCACCAATGTAAAACCATGAAATTTTTTTCACAAACTGCACCTAGCAACAACTGGACGAAACAGCAACATCGTTTTAACATTTCGCGTGGTAATAGTGTAGTCTATACCTAAGTGTATGACTGCACAAAAGACTGACGAAATCAATCTCCTCGCCGTAGAATGGATTGTACTGTTAGCACGTGAAAGATCGAAACTACGTGGTTGGTTCGTTTAACTGTTGTTGCTATGTGCAGTTTGTATAAAATTTACTGGTTCCACGTTGGCGACCGGTGAGAAGAAATCGAAATGGTAACATCTCACGATATATGTCTACTCTCTTTATCGACTAAATAGATATAGGAGACTCAGTGTTCAACTAGTTGTTTTAAGTTTCACACATCACAAAAGATTGTTAATGTGGAAACTGTGCTTGATAAGTCCATGCCGGTGAACATTGGCAGTTCGAATTTTTCAGTACTCGCTTATTAAGGGAATGAGAATCTTAACTGTGGATTCCTTTAAGCTACAGAACCAAAAACACATGCGTAACCAAACTAACTCACCTAAGTAAGTTCTAGAGTGCTTCGAACCAGTAGTAATTCAGCGGCTAAACGAAACCACCCATCACGTGGGATTTTCGGAACACTGAATTGTTTGAAGCTAGCCAGCTCTCTCGATTGATATTTCTAAATTGATAACTATATCAAATTCATTAATCTCCTTTTTTTATTGAAGCGGACCTTATCCGGCTTATAACCAGGTCACACTGGCGACTGCCAAAAGCAGGGTGTTCAAAAATAGGTATCATGGTTTATTGCCAGTTACTCATCATTACTCGAACAAAGAATGGTGATGCCCATTCTCATCGCTCTCCAGATTGATACAGAATGACTGTGATAAAAATTGGCGCCTCACTCGTTACCGGTTGAAATGTCTGTACAATTAGAACATTGCGTGAAGTGGTCGTATGACAGTCAGATTAAATATCGCTATGTTATTGAAAACATTCGGTCACTACGGATATCCTGTGTGAGTTGGCTAGTGTCTTACCAGAAATGATAGTAAATTGATTCGGGTTGGTAGGCTCAGCAAGTTATGATTTGTCAGATAGAGCAGCATGTTTATCATTTTTATTCCTGTCGACAAACTTTGAAGTCAAATATGGTTTGCTACCCTCAGTATATGCTTATTACAAAACGAGCTGGATATATGGCCCGAATTAGTATTGGGGGAAATACCTAATATGCAAGCGATCCGGTTTGCCATTAAAGGCCTTGGGTTCACTTATGAAGCATATTGTGTCCAAATGAGAACAAGAACTTAGGTGGCTGACTAGGAAGCAAGACGGAGGGTGAGTATCGAGATAACAATGGTAAAAACCGGACAATCAGTCTATAAGTGGAACAAAATTTGTTTAAAACCAAAGTGACGGTAGGATACGAAAAAGCATTGTATTGGCATGGATATCTCACCAATAGTTTTGAATGGGATAGGTTCAATACACAGTAGAGTTACATTTATAATTGTATGACCGAATAGGACCGTTTACGATTAACTTTTATAACGGTACCTTATCACCAGCATACTTCCACAGTGTCTTAACTTATACGCTCATCAGTGCACACAGTTTTAGACTTGCCTGTATCTAGTTAACTTGTCAGTAACGTTCAGTGATCTCAATTGTGCACTCGGATCAACTACGGAATCTCCAGATTACTTGACAAAAAGGATATAATCAGATATATGTTTGCCTCATTCATTACGTGCGTTCATCAGCTAAAGAGCTCGATCGCAACGAAACTGAATCTTAGTACAAATAGTATGACGTAAACTGTTTTGCGCAATGTCATTTCGAGCGCGTCCCATCGGTCACCTTTGCCTAAACAACGCATATATTCAACAGCAGAAACAAGTAGCAAACCGAAATCAATACAATTATAACTGAGGTAGTCAGTCAGATGACCAAGAAGAAGACATCAAGATGCAACTGAGACATAAACATCGATGAAAAGCACAAACTTGATGCAATGTGGTCGAATCGCTGCAAGTCAAAGGGTATCATGGAAGTAGAAAGGGGAAATTGTGGTTAGACTATTCATACAGATAAACTGGACGGAGTAAGTAATGGTTGGAAAATCCATACAAATCGAATGAGATTTTAAGGAATGTACACCGATTAACATCGATTAAGAAGATAGCATGGACTGAATTAAAAAAGAACAGGGGTATTAAATCAGTTGTTAGATACTATTAGAAATACATCATTCTAAAACTTTTGCCTTGGAAATAATACACAAATAAAATGGAAACCCAGAGAAACATTTGCATCCTGATCACCATAGCGAAAGGCCGGTTACTATTTGTTTCTTGGCCTACGAGTTGAGATTCATTTGGCGCATCTGGACAGCTCCCATAGTTTTGAACACCTGCTTTAGGTTGCGTTTAAGAAACACTCTCAAGGTTGTACTTGCATCCACTGACTGCCCGGTCTGTCGAAGGTGCTTTTTCATGACAATACTCGCTTCTCGAATTCGGAAACCATCTCAGTGTGTGTTCCTTAATGCGCGTACTGAGGCGCTTTCTAGTTCTGTTGATATATCTGTTCTTACAGTCAAAGTCAAACGTGTGCCCAACATTGGATTGGGCGTAAAGGGGCACCAGGTCCTTTCTAGGTGTAGTTAGATCACGACTAGTTCATTCCACGCAGATCAGTCGGGCAGCATTTTATGTGCGCTTCCGTGCTGCATCCAGGTGGCATTTTATCAGGCCTTATACACTGTCATCTTACGCACTACTGTTGGTTTGGTCAAATTAGTCGATGAGAATCAGTGTTTCAAACACATTGGATTCAGGAAAACAGTCTTAAAACTAGATGTGGTCATGCAAAGAACCGTATAATAATTTAAACCGCACTATAACGCATAAATACTGGATAAACAACTGGCATTAGTACAATAAATTGTATAATTACCTTTTTTTATTTCAGTCATTTTTTACGTTGGCATATTCACGTTCGTTTGTCAAGCCAGCAGGGTATTGTTTCCAAGTTCACCTCACACTACTCGTGAGTAGCCAAAGACAGCCCGGTAATTAACATCAGCGGTCGTCATTTGAACTCCAATTGCTATTTTTAAAAATCTCGCACATGGAATCTTGAAATTACAATGCACCATCACGAATGACGTATTTTTCAACGCACATTGCATTGAATATACACTGAATGTTTCTTAACGTTCACGTTATTTACCAGAGAAACAAAGGTTATTCCACCTTAGCAGACCCTGCAACAGGAGCTGCCAGTTGAGATTGTCGTGAATTTCACTTTTGAAAACAATGTGGAATACAAAATTGGTTTGTTTTCCTCTAAATAAGAGTGATAAAAAGGATATGATAAACCGGGATTAACGAGGATTTCGAACCATCTGCACTCAGTTTGTTTTGACTCCCAGCACACGATGGCTTACACAGAGCTACTAAAAATGGTTGAATGAATGAATGTGTTAATGAACCAGGATAAGGAAAACTGATACCCGATCATTCGATTCAACTTCAAGTGAAAGGAGTATTTCACTAAGGTATCGTGGGTTTCTACGGTTTCCCGAATTTCTTAAAAATACTTCCTTGGTGGTCTCACAAAAATTGAAAGTACGCAGGGCCTCCAAAGACTTTTATCCAACACCAGCTGAATCCGTTCGGAATTGCGACTGATGTTTGACGGCCGTGCAAGCCTGGTGCTTTAATTTTAAGTCTGGACGTTGAAGTCTTTAAAAATGCAGGTGATTTTCAAGACGCCACCATTAAAGCTTAACGTTTAACCCCATGGGCACTTGGGAACCCACTTTCATGATGCGGAAATTCCTGATGCAGTGTTCAGCAAACAACTGGACGTAGAGATTTCCAGTTCAAACCACTGAATTTCATTCATTTCAGAACGATTTCCAAATCTTGCGAACTTAATGTAATTTCAAAACTACGGACATGTAAACAAGTGAGTTGTAGAAGAGGTCAGTATTGTTGTATATGATACCTGTAAACACAATACATCATAAGTTATCAGCTACGTAAAGAATTACAAACGTATGTTATTGTTCTTGAGTTTGACACTGAGATCAATGGTATTATCTCATGCTAATAAACAGTAATACACGCAGAATTTTCTGTGAACAGTGCGCAAAGTAAGTGTTATACAATCTGTTTCTACAATACATTGGGCAAACTGTAACTCACAGAGTTCACTTGCTGTGGAAAGCAATGAACACAGCGTCCGATTTGTGTCCTACTTTTAAGTGGGACAAAACCGAATAAATATTAGACATGAAATGCGAAAACCGATGAGAACTATTTTGCAAACCAGGTAGTGTAAACGGCTTTTTATCGGTTTAGAAACACATTTGTACCCCGGAAATTTGTTTGTAAATTCGGTGATTAGTGTTTATTGAGCGATTGATGGTGGATGTTCTTCCCACTGTGAACTGAATGAGTGAAGTTGTCCTACCGATCTGTGCCCAAAGTGGATCAGCAAAATTTTTATTAGTGCGGTTTTACTTACTTCATACAGAGTGTGAGTCGCAAGGCAAGGAAACACGGAAAATGTTGGTCTCCGACAGTGGGTGAGTGAGTGAAGTGATTGGTAGTTATTGAAACAAGCCGGAGATGATTGTCAACATGTTCTTGGCGAGTCCCACTTCATTTTATTTAACCCAATTATCAAGGAGGGGTGAATTTTTAGCTAGACAGCAGCAACTAGAATTAGCCCGGTCCGTTTTGAATATACTGTTGAGCGCTTCTCAGCTAAAAAGGTAACTGAAATGAAGCATTTCTGCACGGTGTGTGCCATACTGATCATATCGGAAGGTAAAGCACAATGAAACACACCGAAGAATACATACAGCATCCCTTGTAATTAAAAGAAGACCATTTTATTCGGAATGACTAATGAAGGAAGATTATCTTCAGTGATGAGTAATATCGGTTTGGAATGTCTTGATGTCTGGTCGTTGTTATTTGAGCAACATTGTAAAAGGACAGAAATAATCCATTGATCAAAATATACCTGCTGCTTGTTAATGGACTGTAGAACATTTTCATCTTGATAAATAACAGATTTAATGTTATTGGAACGTTTGTGCCAATTTCTAAAATCAATCAGTCTGAGGCATATACCCTTGCGTTTTGCTGCTCGATTTTATGATAATGCCCAAATGCATGTATCCCTTCCTTCCAGATGAACTTCCAATGACTTCAGTGGTCAGTATGAAACCTTGACTTAAAGCGATGGTTACAGAATGCACAAGTTTTTAGTCACCAGAATGTGCTGTTACAGTAGTGACGCAACACCGACCATATACCATTAAATTATCCTACTATCCTTACGATAAAACAATCTGGTTCATCTTGAAAATAAAAAGAAACAAAAGTTTTGTCGACGTTTGTAAATTGTAGCTCAGTTCATTATGTCAAAAGTGACTTTCTGAACGTTTGAAATTTGTTTCTCCTTTATGCTCACCCTTTTTTTAGTTTACTTTGGTTACAAAAATGCAGTGAAATGTTATAATTCAGATTTATACCTGTCATCAAGTTGAGAAGAATGAAAGAAGTCAAGGTAGTGTAAAAATGACAGTCTGATACAACTACAAATTCTAGTTGATCACGGTCTTTACAGTCAGATAAACCTTTCTTCGGTTTCTTTTCTCAGAAAGTCAACAACGTGCCGTCTCACTCTAACTATACAACCAGACCTGCTTCACCTTCTCCAAGTTCATGAAAGGGATATTTCAGTGAAATAAGAATGTTGAAGTAAACAAGGATTATGTTAAACTCATGGTGACTTACACCTACGAAGTATTATCACTATTTTTAGCCATTAATAAAGACGACAGAAAATAAGGGTGTGTATAAGTATAGCATAAGTTATTTCCTAAGATTTCAATGAAGATGTTTAGAAACCTACCGGCGAACAACAAAAACAGTTGGTTTTTTGATCATTTGGAATTTTGCATCACAATGAGGTACTATCCAAAACACCTCCCATTCGACGATTATAACCGATCAGTTAATTTTCCCTAAGTTAAGCTTCCTATCATTAGCTTTAATGAGGCTTTCTGAAAACTCTTTCTTTGGTTATGCTTGCGCAATAAGACTTGACCAGATTCTTCACAAGCATCGCATATAGAACCAAAGTGAAACAGATCTCCTTCCATTCTAGATTAATCGAATCAAAATGCAAGCAAACTGAATTTTGTTTCAAAATTTCGTTGATATTCATATAACTTGAATTCCCTTCTTATGCTTCAGTACACTTCACAGGAACAAAAAAAGACTTACAATGTGTAAATGTATTTACTGCAACTCATTAATGAAGAGTGGGTTATTGTTGTCCAACTGTCTGAGAAAGTATGTTGCAACCAATTCTGACTATACTACAGTTTCGTTGGTTCGCTCGCCGTGATATTTCTACTGCATAAAAGTTAGTATTGTACCTAAGCTAAGTATATTTGCGACGATTGTTACACATTTCTATCCAGTACAAAGTATTAGCGCTTTCTTCGGTCTAATTCTAATCGTGCTAACCCGATGTACACGTAGATGTTGATGGTTAACAAAGTTGTTGAGAAGCATATCAATTGACAAATAGGATTAATGAATCGAGCTCACCCGCCAAGAGACATGCCACTTTTGTACGATAACTGAATCGATTTTAATACCGCGAGAAAAAGTCGTTTTACAACAGCGACCTAAAACAATACAATCGTTGATTATTCTACCTTCACGGAGCGCTCAGTTGCCTAGGGAAATTCTGCCCCGCTTACATGTAGTAAACCAAACAACCTTGATGATTTGAATCTGTTCGTTTTAAAAAAATGCGCAAGCTTTATGTCGACCTTTAACAACTCTTCCTACTTACTGTCACATGATGCACAGCCGCAGATTGCTGGAGTGCCGTAAACATTGAGCCAAACAATGAAGCATCAGATTCCGCGTGACCCAGTGTCCGTTTTTGCACGAAGAATTTTTGAAAAATCGATTATCGAACAGGTAGATGATCAACTAAATATCGCATACTCCGATTAGTTTGATTATCATTATGTGCACTCAAACTCTGCGCATTCGCTTATTACATCTACTCCGGTTTACAGTCGTTTGTTGGAAAATGACTAGGTCTACTGGTATATATTTTAGTTCACTACAGTGAAGTTACAGATATCAAGATAGAAAATATATATATACTTCTCAGCCCTTCGAGCTTCAGCCAATGAGTATCTGTTGTTCATGCAACACTTCTAGAAAGCGTAAACAAAATATCGCGATGGAGCTAAAGTGTATTCCGCAAGCAGCAACAGTTCTGGTGATTACTGATGCGAAAGTTTTTCATAATCAGATAATGTATAACGCCGACAAAAATACACCTATGGCATTACAACGAAAGTATGAATAACCAGACTGTATAGCAAAGTGTTTGGACTTGTCCGAATCCGAATAGCGCAGTATAAATTATTTAGACCGTTGCGAATCACCAGGTGAAACATTAGAAGACTCTGGGATATGACGGACGGGTGAGTTGATGTGAGAATGGTCCTTGACTTGTAATCGTTTGATGGATTACGTTGTACAAATCTTAGCGTCGGAAGCTTTCGCCTTATGACTGCATATTTTTCCGCTCACATGGTGGGGTGGCGAAACAGCATGTTATGTAGCATCCAACAGTCATCCCTGTCGATGCGTTGCATAGAAATGTGTGTGACAAAACCTGAGTAGTTGTTATGGTAGTTTTCTTGGTGAAGAGTCATACCAAACAATGAACAAGGCGATATGTTGGTGGCACCAATGCTAACATTGCTCAGTATTAGGAGTCCAGGGGTCTAGTTTATTTCGAATTGAGTCCCACCCACACTTGATCGCAACCAGAGTGCAAACTTCGATCCGGAAAAGAATATGCACTACTGATGAGTTCCAGTAAGAGCGAAAAATGAGTCTAGGGCTTCTTTTCGAAGTGGGCCAGGCGCAACGTTTATCTAAATGCGAAGACTACGACCAGGTGTGGATGGTGGTCAATTTGAAACTGACGTTGCTGACGAATTTGGAACCGCTGACCATGTTGGGCGTTCCATGTCGAGCGGTTCTTGTCAAGGGTTGTGCCGGACGTTGATCAACTAAATATAGGTGTTTTATATTTCACAACAATCACAGAAATGGGAGTCAAATGTATATCAGTATCGAGACACGTTATATAGTGAATACATGTTGAAGAAATAATTGACCTGAAGGCGTACATGACAGGTTCTACAAGATAACTGAGGAGCATGTGCGGATGTCATGATTGGTTTACCGTGAAAGTTCGACTGACCAAACAGCGACCTGTCAATTTCAGATGAGGTCATTCGAACCCCTGCCTGTTCTATAGAACGCAGCTTTTACACCACTTTTCCTCAGACTTTTTGTGAATTGTGCACCAATTTCTAAAACACTTTATACTCGTGTATACAACGATGTGGTTTAAGACGATAAACACCGCACTCGGTTTACTCTGTGCGCCCTATGGAACAGTCGACTTTAAGCGTTAGGTTGGCCACTGTTTCAGTTTTCCTGTTATCTTTAAGGTTATCGATATCCCACGTTCGCTTCCGGGAAGTAATTTGTATGGAGATTACCCACAACCTCATGTAAATCTTGTACTTTTACCTCGACTTCTTGTTGAGCGTCTATGCGGTAATTTAAGCATTATATGGAGTGAACCTTTCGCGTAAATAACGTTTATGCCAGAGGCATCTTATGTCTGCTACTTGTGATCCGATGCAGTACCCGACAGTTTCAGCCGATCAGGTTTTGACAATCCATCTAGTGTCGGTACCACTATCGTTCTCTCTCTCACACATACATACGAGGGGGAGTCAAAAAGTAATGCCAATGTTTTTAATTCCGGTGAAGTTTTTCATAAAATTACCTGAATTTTTTCCCAGTTATAAATGATTATATCATCAACGTTATGTAATAGTTTGTTTCTTACTTTTCATGTTTTTAGACTCACAAGGAAAATTCAAAATGGCTGCCCCCGTAGAGTTGCGTCAAAAACAAAGAGCAGTGATTGAATTCCTTGTTGCTGAGGGGGAAACCCCCATGAACATTCACAGACGGTTAACAAATGTGTTTGAGGACAATACTGTAGATTATAGCAATGTATGCAGGTGGGTTCGTCGTTTGAAGGATGAAAAGGTGGGAACTATGAGCGCAGCCGATAAACCCCGTTCTGGCCGTCCATCCGCGTCTGTCAATCCTGCCACTAAAGCAAAAGCAGATGCTCTGATCAGAGAAGACAGGCGTATAACTCTTGATTATCAGATTATCACCTCTTCGGCCCCATGAAAGAGGGTTTGAGAGGCAAACATTATTACAGTGACGAGGAAGTGAAAACCACAGTGAAGAAGTGGCTCAAAGAACAGACAATAAAATTTTACGAGGCAGGGATACATGCGCTCATTCAAAGGTGGAACGCTACTATTGAGCGTAACAGTGACTATGTTGAGAAGTAGGGATGTGATTCACAGAGGACCAGCTTTATTTTGATGTATAATACATGTTCCTGTGTTGGTAATTATACCTGTCCGAAATAAAATGGCATTACTTTTTGACTCCCCCTCGTATATACACATTTCATGTTAATCATTTGACACAGCTTTTATTAACGGTTAGTAAGCCAAACGATAATTTCTTCCGCAACAAGGTGCATAGGAGAACTTATTTCAATGTAATGAGCAACGCCTATAAGATAACAAAATGACTATATCACTGGGCCGATGGATGAAAATTCTGTCAGCCAATTAAATAGGTACCGATGAATCATTACGGACTGACGAATACGCAATATGCGCCAACCCGGTTGTTTCATTAAACCACAGCAAACCAAACTAGTTGATGCTGTGCAGTAGCTGAAGAAAACCAAAAATGGACGTGATTCGCTTTGTTATGTGTAAGAAATGATGTGGATGGATGTTTAATAAGATAAGAAAACACGAACCTCGAATGCGTTCGAGTGTAAATTAACAAAAGCTATATTACTAGTTTATGAAGGACAAAAGCAAAAAATTGCAAACTTCCGGCCTACTTCTATGAGTGAAGGCCATCGAAGGGTTACGCGATGTAAAATGGATTAAATTCAGCGCGAGCCATGATTAGCTTTCAAACTCATTTTGAAGCATCGAAATGGCTTGAGGTGCTCTTTCTGAGAAAAGTCCAGATAAATGCGCAGACTCTTCAAGAAATTTGTCCATAATCCAAAGTGGAAGGACACCATATGGAAACCTTATTGCATGGTCGCAATCCTCCGTATTTGAGCTATCCTACGCGGAGAGAGATAAGTGACAAGAGAAGAATCTTCGCAAGCTGAAAGATGAGAAGCTGGTATCATTTGTGACAGGAAAGAAAATGATACCAATATGCTGGAACAGCAGATATCCATCGACTCTGTCAGCAATGAGATGAGCCTGCCAAGTGAGTCCCCCTCACCGCCAAGTGAGTCAGACTCTTGAGTCATTGGCTCCGGGTGGGGTCCCCAAGAAAACTTTATATCCTGTTGTCTCGCAGGTCAGACTTTTGAGTCAGAGACTCGGGGTGGGGTCCCTCAAGTCAACCCCCTTCCGCGGCATAAACGACCGGGAAGTATCAGAAGTTATCGTTCTCTCGACAGTGACATTACTAACCGATCTCGACTTTCTCATATTGTTTTCCCCCACATTCCTTCTGCCTTCCCTGTGCCTTCGGGCGATAAT
>JTDE01000131.1:355594-371347 GCA_014338405.1 Paragonimus skrjabini miyazakii
TATCCGCAATACAGAACGTCCATGTTGATGAGGCCGACCGTTATGCTCAACTGCTTTGAATATTCATGATGCTACGTTGCACGTAACTTTCACTAATTCAATAACAATTGATATTCTTAGGATATGTTCAGTCCAACACTCTTTAAACTGTCATCTATGTTATCTACCACATTATCAGTGTTAACTATCACCAAGTCACAGTTATCACAAACAAAAATCTTTTTTGAACAGTATACAAAACTAAAAGGACTTAACTGTCTTATTAAATGCACCAACATGGTAAAACCATTTCCGTTGATCAGTAGCCTCTAACTCGGTGTCCAAAACATCTTCAACATTCTAACTTATGTGTCTATCAAGTGCAGAATTCAAGCGGACAAAGTCTCATTTGGTCTGCCTTCCACTTAACGTACTGTGAAATTTGGCTTAAATAACAACATAAAATATTATTACCTAAACTTTAATTTTTGTATGGAACTGTTCCTTTGGCAGAAATAAGTTGTTTCGGATCTACTTCCCAACCCAGATTATAGGCCGAATCAATCAAAAACAGCTCACGTAGAAGGAGAAATGTGAGCGCGGCGTATTTTGATGTAGAAGTGATGAGTGTGAACTTCAAATTCGATCCCGTGTTCTTTGCAACGAACTATTTGCAGACATGGTTCTGCAACGCGTACAAAGCAATCAGCCGATTCAGTCATTGCCAAGCGTATAACATTATCAAACAGAAACAGCTATTCAGTGGAATGGCGCTGCTGTCAATTCTTTCCAAATAGTTGATTGTGCCACTGACGAAAAAAGGTGAGATCGGAGCATGGGCCCAGACGGAGGCCTTCGCAACAGGTCTAATCAATTTCATGAATGGCGACTACTAAAGGATTAACTATACGCCTTTTACAATGGATCGGTTCACTGTTGACATGTCCCGATATTTGAACTGCGTTCTACCCTTCCATACGAAACAGTGTGATACACTGCCCAATTGTCAGACCAATGTGTCAGGTTATTTCATCAAGGCCATGCAATAAATGATGTAGTTGTGAATACTGAAACGCTCTTCGTTTCCCATTGGAGTATTGGTGGTCTTGACCTTTATCGCTTTGATGCCTCCTGACCAGTCAGTTGCTTACGACCAATCATACTCCTTCGTTACTAGGTCTGGATTTATTTTATGGAGCTCAGCGATCATGTCTTGACGGTTCACTTAATCCACTATTTGTCCGCCCTCTATCATTGTGTTTGGAACTGGAGGTTTTGAAATAAGTGTATTCAAAATAAGACATCTTGTAAACACGTGAAACAATGTTCAGCCGAGTTGAACAACCTGAGGTGTCTCTATAAACCATGGGTGTATTCGTCGTGTACAAATTGCAACTTCTGCGTTTAGACAGACTTTCCAACTATCCTCTTTAAAGAGAGCTGGAGAATGTTATTTTGGATCCATTTTTTTTGGAAGCTTTCTGCTTTCAGCTTTCTTCGACCGTCTCCGTCACTCATAATAAAACACGGCCTTCACTTTGAAAACTAGGCTGCCGGTGTGAAATGATGATGACTCGTTAAAAAATACCCTAAGACAGATATAACTTGTAACAATTTCAAAATGGTACTTCCAAATCACGTGCTCACAATACCGCATAATGATACTCCAGTTAAAATTGTTCATAGACAAGAGACTAATCCATGTGCATAATTACATTTTCTTGTTGCCTTTGCATCACGAAAGAGAGAAAACCTAACCAGATCTGAAACGTTGAACAACGGTTAATCGTACTTAGGTTTATAGATAGCTACTAGAATGAAAACAGTGTTTTTTTTGCTCTTTTTCTGCACTGTCTTGACCAACACTGTCAGAAAGCTTATTATTGTACAGGAAAGGCGGAAGAATGTGGCAGACATCAGAACTGACGAAAGTTAATGGCATAGGGTCGTACAGTCTTGAATACTGAAATAACTTGATGGATGAGTACATTTGGTGGTTTTAAATAGATTATGAGAAATCTCGTCGTGTGCATTGCCCTCAGGCACATGCCTAGAAAGCTGGATTTTAACGCTGAATTGATATAGCAATAAACAAAACGATCAGCAGCGCAGTGTGCACAAAGTTATCAGGGTCATCAGTTAACTTTCTACGTCTCCGCCTATTCTCAAATTAGGACCTTCAAATTGGAAATCATTGCACTCCAGCTCACCAACTACATATAAAACTTCGAACTGGAATACACTGACCTGTAGAAATGTCATACTTGTTGTGATGATACAAGATACCAATTTGAGTGCATATATGACTAATTCGTTGAGAAAATCATCGTGCGTTATTTTCTGCAACTAAAACCATTCATTTTCGCATATCAGTTAAATTTTTAGAGAGGCCCACTTCAGTGTAGACATTTATTCTTGATTGTCGCCTCAATTTCTCCAATCATATGAAGGGCCCTGCCACCCTCCTGCATACGTCTCACTATGGTGTCTTAGATGTTATTGGTAGGGTTCTAGTCTGAGGTTAGTCGGTACATCAATAAATAAAAATTACAGGTGAAAGTTTGATTGTGTGAAGCAACTGATGTGTATAAACTAACTATCATGTTGGAAAATTGTCCCTAAATTGACAACTAAGAACAGACGGAACGACTTTATCTCGAACTGCTCTAATGTAAAAATCTGCCCTCACTTTTCCACCTAGCACCTGAGTATACATTCTCAGATTTGTATCTCCGAATGGAAAGCTCCACTGTCCGTCTTACTCTTTTCTACTTGTGAATTGTGTTCAGCTAAGACATTTTCTTTATTTTCGTGTATTTCACTTGAATGGTAGATGCACACATTTGCTGTACTCTGCTGTTGAGTTGAACAGCCTACAAGTGTGAGCCAAATAGAGTAATTGTCATGTTATTTCTCATTTGGATTCAGTAATCGTGCTAACCGTGATAATCGTGCACAGATACCCCTACGTAGTTCAGTTCATGCGTACGTTTCAGCGGAGGTTCACGCAAGCCATTTTAATCTGGACTTTTCGTTTGGAGCTCTGTCGATAAACTACTGTTACACCTTTCTTTCACTGTTAACTGGACATTTGCTTGATCATGCAAAAGTTACTCGGGGTACCTGGTGACATGATAAACAAATGTGTTTCGGATGAAAACCTGTTTTCGCACAGCCGAACGTCTACGTTTAGTATGTTAATGCTCCGAACACAATAGCTCTTTGTTATATCCTAAAATGGAAATTAGCCCGCCTACTCAACTAAAAACCAATAGAGGAACAATTCCCACAACCTTTAGCAATACAACCTCAATGCAACTTAAGAAACAAACCTGCATCTTCATGCAAATACTGAGGCTGGAAAACATAATGGAAAGCTTCTACAGACCAGATTGCTACACAGGGCTAGGTTCTTTCATTAATGCTCTCCCTTTTCACATAAGCTGGACTCGATCAGCTGTTTTGCGGTTGGTCTGTAAACAAGCCAGCATTTACCAAGGCCTCAGAATTGATTAAGAGAAGTTTATGCAGCTAGTCGTATATTCAATTCCCCGGGGTGCCTGGTACCGATGGGACTCAATAAAGTTGAAACAGCTGTCCACCACTTCCTTAGTGGCCTTTGGGACCATCCGTTTCCCTCACAGGTCTAAGTGATCGTTACAGATTATTAAGGTGATCCAAAAACTGGATTGACACTCTAGATCCTGACTTATAAACAGTCTAACCCATTTTATGAACTTATAAAATGACGACTGACTACCCGACCGTGTATTATGGAGAGCGACAAAGGATAGTTCTTATCTGTGGACAATTCGTTTCAAGTTATGCATTCATCACTCTTAAATCTGCGATCCCAGTAGATGAACATTAAACCCTTGATCTTGAAAGAATGTGATATGACAGTTGGTTTACATTCATTTCTTTAAATGCTCACACACTGTTATGTTTAGCGACGCTCCATGTGCACTATGCGACGCGTTTGATTTGAGTTGCTCAGGTGACTACGCCACATATGTATAAAAATAAACCATTAGTGAACCTAGTCAAAAAGTCAAACTTTAGTTTTATTCATCAGTTCGAAGTGTGCCAGCTAAAAGCGTAAAATGAATCGTGGAGTGCAATTAAATGTCAGCGACGTCCAATTTGCAAAGTACGGACTTCTAGACTGGACTCCAAAAATCAATAACAATATTTAGTGGTTTAAATCTGCCAAGTTACTTCGTTGACCTCACATTAGTCACTACTGAATCACTACATATAAACGCCAAGTCACACTCGCTTGTGATTAACGCTCACATAATAATTCAGTCGTGCCTAGTGGGAGGTCAGTAGTGTGATGGTCAATATAGTTACCTAATGAAAGTGGCCAGAGTTCTAATCCCCTTCGTACCAAGGGTGTGCATTACTGACGAGCACTAATGAGAATGAAATCCGAGTCTAGTGTTCCATTTCAAAAGGAGCTGGCTGAAAATTCCTTGGGAATACAACATCCTAAATCGGTTGTAAGTAACAGTCAGTGCATATAAAATATATGATCCCTTACTACTCCTCAACATATTACCTCAGTTTGGCCGACAATTCTTGATCGTTGAGCCACCGGCGGACGTACTTGAACGTTACTCACAAACGAAAGTCGCTGGCGGTAAAAACGTAGTGTTTCGGTTAGGCCTAAGGTGAGTTCGATGGAACAGTGATTGACACACGCATCTCTAAAGCACAAGAAAGTTCCGCTCCCGGTCAGAACACGGATGGAAACTAATGAGCAGCACCTCAATTCGAAAATGTTAATCGCTTCTAACAGCGTCCGATTTCTTACCCAGTTGAGTTTTGTCGCGGACATCCTCGAAAGTGTGTTCGAAGAATTTAGAACATGGTATTGAGTCTGGCCCTAATGTTAAGTTGACTAACCTGATAAAAGCGAATGACATTGTTTTACTAGGCTTTTCTGCCGAAGATATGCAAATCATGCTAAGACAAGGTGGACCGGGCTGGCCTGTGTAGAATGCACTTCATGCATTCAAAATGCAAAGTGTTGTTTCATTGCTGCCCGCATATTCTTTATAGCAAACAATCCGCATGAACCTGCACTGGCTTAATTATTTGGATACCATTGTCTCGTTGGTTTGTTGTGTTGCTGATGAGATATCAACGAAATAGCAAAGACGTGTGATGCTCGTGTTAACCCTTTTCATGTGTGGTGTCTAAAAGACTTCCGGCTGACGTTGAAGGGAACGGAATCTAATATTTGTGCATATTCTGTTTTTCCCAATAGTTTGCTTGTCCACGACAAATATATCAACAGACTACCTACGGTTGCTCACTTTTAGCTCCATCCATCCGTTCCAAACAAGTGGGATGATCGTGCAAACAAGGTGATCGCTCATCAGGACGTATTTCAGAACGCTGGCGATAAACGAGACACTGGTCGAGTAATCAGATAGTTCAGTCAGCAGTGGCTGAGTCACGTACTCCGTGTGCCAGCTGAGGGTTTTCCGTACCGGACATTAACGACAGGTGGTCAAGCAATGACGAAATCAAGCAACATGAAAACCCTCAGTATTCCGTCGAGTACAGTGGGTGTGTCGTCTACTCGATTGAAGTGCTTGCGATTATTCGCACTGCTGGTTAGAAGCACCATCCGAGTTGACAATGTGCTGAAAGGAAGGGTATATAATGACTGTGTGCGTTCCATTTTGCTTTATGCTTCGGAAACGTGGCCTGTTCACAAAGAAGACATCAACAGGCTTGCTGTGTTTGACCATCGTTGTCTCCGCGAATTGGCCCATATTAAGTGGACTGATCGCGTGAGCAATGTGGCAGTTCGCCGACGCGTATTCCGGAACGCTCGGGATGCGCGATCAGTTGGTCAGCTAATTACGTTGCACAGCCTGCGATGGTTAGATCACGTACTCCGTATGTCATCTGATCGTTTACCGTACCGGGCATTATATGCTGAGGCCACCAACAGTTGGGTAAAACCGCAACAACGTGGTCACAAAATATGAAGACCTTGACTGCTCCATTGAGCAAAGTGGGTAGGTGTCGCTTGCCTGGCTGGGGTCCTCGTGATCACTCAAACCGCTGGTTAGAGACGCTATCCGAGATGGCGATGTGTCGCAGTCAATGGCGGACCTGTACCCATACCATTTCTAATTCTTCCTGTTAGTCTTCTCTCATTAATTTTCAGCCTCCTCAGTAACGTTTTCTTCTAGGATATTCTACGTCACTGTTGAGGTGAACGGCGGCCCGGTCACAGTACCTTTTGGTCAGGCTCATGGCTGTTATGATGATGATGATGATGATGCGGTCAATAGCGTGTCTGCATTCGTAACACTGCATGTTACTCTCCTTGGCCGTTTTATTGAGTGCCTACTCTCTGTGTAATGTTCAGTCTTCTGGGACATTCCACGTTACTCATAAGGTGAGCGATGGCCCGAATCATTGTACTTTCTGACCAGGCTTTTAACTGTTATGAATGAATAAACAAGAAACAAATATATATTGGAATGAAATCACAGTGGAATGAAATCACAGGTGTCAAGAAGTGCCTTGTCAGTGTCTCCGGTCACCAAGGATCTAAAAGCACTGGATGAAATGAGAATATCGTTTGAAGATGGTAATAGTTACACTCTGAATGTTGGCACGTTGACCCAGTACTTTCTAAACCGTAATGCGAGGATGGTAGCAAAAAATTTTCTCCGGTCAGCCTACTCCACTTTTGCAACGATTAACCAAGTTGATTGCCCACATGTAATGACGAAGCCCACTGAGGCAAAAACAAGATAGGTGCACTGTGTTTTAAATGAGGTTAACAGGGGTATAGATTATGACCAACTGGTCTCATTGTCCTGGTAGACAACACAATCAATCAATAAACCACGTGACGCATATGCATTGGTAGAATCATCAGTTAGGTTGGGTGTAAGTGCTGAGTTCTATCTGAACTCTGAATAGCAAGTCTTTCGGTCAATCGGTAAACCTCACGTTGACAGTAGCCAGTCAGCCAATCAAGTGACAGTTGTCGCAGTTGTCCAAGAACCTTGAACCTACTATGTGTCTGATGAAAAACAAATTCATCATGAGACGTATAAACAACAGCGACAGTAGTAAACGTGGGCAAAACTTCGCTTCCTGAAAAGATAAATTATGATATGTGCAGTAACTTACACCTTTGAAAACAAGGTAAGCGAATCGACCCGTTTGCATAACTTCTGGCCGTGAACACAATTATGTGACAATTATCGCGAAAACTAGTCAGCTGATTATCAGTTATCGATCTGCCGTGACGGAGTCGTATGATAAATAACAGTATTTTCATCAATATCAAACCGGACAAACCAAAACATAAACGACCGAAGCTTGACATTTGTACATGACAGGTCTAAATACAGTTATAAACTGGCCGTATTGCGTCACAGCAATATGTACTGAGAATCCCTACTAGATCTCACCAAATTAGCACGTCAGCAAACTAGTGTGTATAGGGGTATCCAGTAAAAGCGGGAAATTAGAAAACACCAAAACCTTTCAGTTATTGGACAATACAAAGTAACGCGCCAGGGAAAAGGAGTGCCAATGCTCCAGCGCATGTCTCAAAGTGAAGACATGATAAATGCACCTTCCTTTTTCAGAAGCTACCAAATTATGAGACTGATGAGAACCTTTATGGTTGTCACATGACGTCCTGGCAACATTTGTGAAGATAGAAATGAGTGGTTATGAGCGCCAGTCATGAGACACCTCTTGGTATCCTATACAGACCTGGGGAGTGTAGTCGGTTCGGACAATAATGTCGCACCATTATCTGTGAAAAGTGCCAGAGAAGGAGGGTCCGAATCAGGAGTTTTATTACACTTCGATAAATTCAGCTCAGTAAGATGCGCATACTCGTAACGGCTGATCGCCACTATAAGTGAACTGCTCACAGACACGGAACATACGGAACAACCGCTTCTCGTCTGAAATAAGACGAGCGAGTTGTGCATTCTTATCGACAGGAAGCACAGTGATGTCTGAGTGCTTAGTTTGTCTCAGAACGCGAAAGGTGGTATCGTAGAAAACATCGTTGACAGAACCTAAACTATTGTCTCTTGGGGTTTATGCCAACATGACAAATAAACGGTGTCTTTCTGGTCTGTTGTGACGGACTCTGAGAGGAGTACCAAGTTTGGCAGCACATAGACGATCACTCAGAGGGATCCAGCGCAGCAAGCTCTGCTCTACCTCAGAACACAATGTTATCTTCGTTCCAGCCTGAACACAAAGGTTGCTTTCGTCGTCACCAGAAGCCCTGAGAAAAACTAACGATTCACAATATTATCCAGGAGTGAATCCATGGGAACGGCAAAGCTAAGATCGTAAACACGTTTCGTAGACGCAGTACGCCTTCAATCCCAGGCTCGAGGAAGTGCTCTCCAGAGCAGCTTGCTGATAACTTTTTCGGATAATGCGGACATTAAAAGTACCAATGTTCACCAATTGTCGTGACTTGAAGACAGAAAAATTAGGATCGGAGTAAAAAGATTAAATTGAATAGACTTGGCGTTCAGGGCACCAATAACTTCCTACACATCCTGAGTGTTTATGTTGTGGAAGAGGGTTGATTGGGGAACCCCAGTCAGAGTTTCTGATTCAAAAGTCAGATCTGCGAGGAAACAGGAGATAGAGATTAGTTCTTGTGATACCCTACTGATACCAATAACTGGAGATTCTGACTCGCTTGTCGGTAAGAGGCATGCCTAGCCCTAGAGCACAGTGAACAATACATTGATGTCTGAATCTGGCCATTGCCTTAAACCGTGGATGGATTCGAAGCTACGTCAGACTTTTGAATAGTAGCGAACTTTTTTTAACCGCACTAAATAATACGCTTGCAGTCACGGATAATCGTTGGGTGATCGGAGTATTCTAACCCCCTTCTTCCTTATTCGGAAGACAGCAGTGCCGCAACCGCTGTATGCCCATAGGATCGTATCTCACTATCCAAACGCTTATACGCAATCAGCTGTCCAACGTATAACGAAGATGGCAAGTACTTTTCGAGTGACTACTCTTACTTGACTTGTCTGATATCGTTGTACATTGTAGGACCGAAGTTCCGATCAATATAGCCCTTCGAATCAACGCAGTGCACAAGCCTGATCACTACATCCAGTTAGTAGAATGTCTGTTGTTTTTGACTCGGTTGTTTGGCATGCTCCATGGGGTTATCTTCATCACAAAGGAGCCTAGTGAAATATGTCGACTTGTTGAGGGTTGATGGTTGAGGGGTTGATGTACTCACTGTACTTACTTACTTACTAACGGGCATCCATCTCGAGCGTTCTCCATAACAGGTTGCGTTCGTCATTGGTGTCCGATCTTTCTTTTCTTTTCTAACTTTGTAATGGATGGCACTCTGAAAGGAATATTTGTAGGTTCGAGGATCTCGGGGCGTAGCCTATATAGAATAGAAAACTGAATGACACTGAATGTGCGGATAGCATTGCTTGACTCATTTCTTCTGTGAAGAACATGTAAACCATGCATAACCAATTGACTGATATGAATGATTTGTATGGCATGTAATTCACACATTCAAGGTGTAAAGTATAGTTACAGGATTGGGTTAGCACTGACTTTATCTTTATTATTGTCAATGGGTCGCTCAATGCTGTCGATCGTTACATCTACCTCATCAGCTTGCAATACTGTTCACTAGGTGTCCACAAGCATAACAAAAAGAACTCAGGGCAATCGCCAACCATTACCATTTATGACTTTGCGAAGCCGTTCGTTTGTCTATTACGGGCAGGATTTACAGTGCATGTGTGCGTTCAGTGGTTTATATGCGTTCGGTACGTTCATGTGGTTCACAGACCTGTGCCATTCGTGTGAAAGATGTAGCTACTTTCTTGGTATTTGACCAATGCTGTCCTTACCAGTTAGTCTGTATCAAATAGGCTGACTGTGTGAGTAACACAACAGTCCATAGAGGGGATATTTAGGAAAGGTACAAGTTCGTAACTGATAATCGAGATGGAGGAAATACATGGTCTTCATCAATTGGGTCAAGTACGCCGTGTGCCGACGGAATATCTGCCGTACCGCGCATTGCCCAGTGTGCCTGCCGATGTTTGAAAGAAAGCTCAAGTGGGTCAGGTGACAACGTGTTCATGGGCTATGAAAGCTAAGACCGTTCCACTGAATCTTGTTTGTAGGTATCGTCTGCTCGGTTGTGGGGTTGGCCACCATCCAAGCTGCTGGTTGGAAACACTCAGACAAGGCGATGTGTCTCAGTCAATGGTGAATCTGCAACTGAAAGGTTGATTTTTATTTTCCTTTTTTGATGCCCCGTTGTTTTTCTTTCTTCTCTTTTTTACGCTCTTCACTTAGTACTCCGTCTCTTCGTGGACCGTTGCCAGGACCAACGACAACTGGAAGCACAGTACCCATTGGCACGACTCAAAGCTGAAAATGATGACGGTGATGAGTATCACGACAGCTGAATCAAGTCTCAATGCATACCGGGTAATGGAGAGTGTATTCGGAACAAACCTGGAGCATGTTACCTGTGCACGATGCAATCAGCCATGAACCTCTCCCAAATTGTTAGAAGTTACCGGATCTAGAATGGTCGATATACAAAATCTACGCTAAAAAGGTAAGCTAGATATTTGATACACCAGAACAGCGGTACTTTGTTTCTGGTGCACACCTTTCCAAGTGAAAAGTTCGGGTGATAAGGTAGTAATATATATCGAGCAAATAAACAAACACTGGATTGTCGAAAGACTTAGGCTTCCACAAGTCACATCAAGATGATGGATATCGTGTTCTCTTGATACCGGATATTTTGAACGTAAAAGTTATCTTGCCTATTCAGCCAGTCACTTGAAATTCATATTGCTCAGCTGGCATTCTGGCTCCCCAAAATATAGCGACAAAGCAAATTAGACCTCGTAACATGGTCGGCGGTATCAGAGGGGAAATGGCCCACTGTGTACTTAAACTAGAATACCAACGAACTTGACCACAGTGTGTTGCCTTGAAATTGAAAGTTTGTAAGGTGTTCAGTTTAATACTGAGATTCACTCCAACGTGTACCAGTCTGAGGGTCAAACGTTCCTTCCAGTGATTAATCACTTTACCCGTCTTCTTGCTCGTCACACATCACTGAATCAAAGTACAATGTTGAGCATCGTCCGGTTATAGACCACGAATGCAATAGCACCGAAATTCTGTATTCATTGGATTGCTCTAATCGTAGGAGTAGCTTAGAACGCCAGTTTTCTTTTCATCATAGAATGTACCCATGGTCAGCTACCAAAACAAGAGCCTATTTAGTTCATCGTAGTAATGAATACTGAAGCGTAAGTTACTTTTTGGGAACTATACCCGTTAAACCCAGATACATCACATGTTCAAAGGTAGACTATCAGCTCTGAGAATGTCGAGATTTTTTCCCAGAAAACGAACTGTCATGAAAATGTCAACAAGAAATTTCGGCGAAAACTGTACACTGACATTCTTGTGGAATACCGTTATCTAAAAGTTGGTCACTATTGCGTTCTACGTAATTTCTCAACCGAAATAAATCGTGAGTAATCAACAGAACTGAAAGAAAATCAAAGCGAGCGTCATATCTTGCTGAGCTTTCTGTGTTTGGGACAATTCCAGATCTCTTCAAGCACATAATACAACTCATCTAGGGTGCTATGTGTTATCCCTAAATTTGCAAGCCCCAGGCAGCTGTTCGATAGCTAGTTCAAAAAATTAAACCTGAACCGCTCAATGTAAACTTCAGAATCCCGAATTTCAGGTGTACAACTCGTTTTCTTCCATGTTCACGTGATTGGGGAACATAACTTCAGGAACAATGGGGATGTTTAACTGACTTACTAAAAACTGTTATCCAATCATTTCTTGATACTATTTAACACGTAGCTCAACGTTGTTATTTACAATAAATGACCACGTTTTATTAGCACGACCGGAATAGTCTTTCGGTAGATGTTATCCCCAAATTCTACGAAGCAGCATTTTCAGTTTCACGTTCTACCCATAGGGTTATTATAATGTTTGATACCTTCGAGGTTGAATTTGAATTGTGTAACGGGGTGTGCTGCTGTGTTGTCGGCGCCGTTTTAGCTTTCGTTTGTGTAAGTCGTGTGTATGGCTTACTGGGCCTTTAGCTCATGCTTGTTCTTGTTGTACCCTTTCACAGGACTGTTGGTGAAACCCCTACTTCGGAAGAACGCTGTCCCCCGGTGTCTCCACATTATCCCCAGAGTTAGTCTGCAAGTGTTACGGACAATCAGCAGTAAACGGCCGGCTTGCATATTACATCGCTGAAACGAAATTATCAAGGATATAGAAAAACAATGGGGTATCCCAAAATATTTGAACAAAATATTATAAACAACGAGCGAACTCCAAAGACCACCACGTTCAAATATAGTTTATATTCAATAGCAAGATCTCGCCCCCCCCCCCAATAGTTTCCTGTACAACAGCATCACCTTCTTAAACTTGTTTTATTCATCAATATACAACAGACAATACCGCAAATGTGTGCAGTCGAAAAGCGACAATTTCATACGTGTTTAGACACAGGCCGTGCATGTGATTGACCTTGAACACTAGCTGTGCCTCACATGATGGATCATAGTTTAAGTCCGTGTAGAAATACCGATCAGCCGTTCGAATTCAGTTAACCTAACACTGAAAAATAAACACGCCGAAAAGTACGCCTTCGCGGATGAAACTTTGTAAACAAAAGAATGAGCAGTGCCATTGCTGAGTGTTGGATACGTTTCAGCAGAGATGCATCCTTTGGTGAACAGTGTAGTTGTTTTATGTTCTCAGAGAGGTGCGTGCATGTGCGTAAACAGTAAGCCAACAAACATGATATTATTACAACTTGTGATGCACGCTGTCATAACTGTTGCAGTTACGAACACACTCGGATGGTGATGTTCAGTGAACACACCGTTGTACTGTGCACCTACTCAGCCTACTGAGCATGCGACCCAACCGGCGTAACTGAAATATGAAATCAGGTTTTCGACTTTGTGTACAAGCCGGCGGTGTACACTAACCCCTGGGACTGTGGTTTCAAAATACATACAAACAAAAGAAATTGTGTACAAAGCAGTCAAATGTTGAACGTTTCGATCAAAAAATAGATGAACGGTAGAAAGAAATACAAACTCCTTGACAGTTCCCACCTCTCCCATAAAACCGGACGCTCATCTCTATTGGGTTTGTCTAGGCGACTACGATTTTTGATGTACAAACAGGAATACCATTCCGTAACACATAGAACTGTAGTTTGAGATGTTCATGCGTTGAAAACAGCAATTTCAACTATCATATTTGGCCTTCTGTTTAATTCGCTAGGTGGAATGTAGACGAAGCACACCCGAAAATAATTCTGAGTCTAAAACACGTTATCACCAGAATCTTTTTTAACTTTCAAATACGACGCTCATTCCGCTGTCAAATCATGTGGAATATCAACATAGGTCTTTGATATTCTTTGCCCGATTGAAAAAAATCCGTATTCGCACAGATTAGTTCCCTCCCCCCTCCCAAGGATAGGAACCAAGCACATTCGCACTACGGCTTATTATGCAGCAGCAAATTGGATGGTTGAACGTCTTCATCGTCAGCTGGAAGCCGCTCTTAGTGCACATGCTAACCCTTCACGGAATGAGGCACTCCCGCTAGTACTGTTAGGGCTGCGCAACACGGTCAAACAGGACTTAAACGCTACCGCAGCAAAACTAGTCTTTAGTTGCACACTAAGGTTACCAGGAAAACTTGTCTCACCTGCACCTTCAGCACCGTACGATTACGGCAGCTACACAGCTCGTTTGGCGCACCATATGCGAAAGCTACGCCCGGTGCAACCTAGGGATCAATCATCAGCTGTACATGTGCACGTTATGCTTTCTTCATGCACATATGTTTCCCTTCGGACGGATGACCTTCGTCGGTCACTGCAACCCCCGTATACCGGACCCCTATCGTGTCCTTGCGAGAAATGGAAACTTTCACTGTTGGCCGCAACGGCAAACGCGAGGTAGTTTCTGTCGATAGGCTGAAACCAGAATTTACGCAAGAATCATCAGCCGCACTTCCGTCGACAAGTAACGTTCCTCGCCAGGAACCCCCGGTGCCAGTAAAAAGCGTTCCGTCCCCGGAACCCCCTGCAACTCCCGCAACCCCAACCTCTGCTTTCTCTACCTCTAGGCATAATCGTCTTGGTAGGGAGCTCCACAAGCCTGTACGTTTTACAGAGTATGTTAACGCTTCTTATTTTTTGGAATGACGTTTGTTTATTATAACACACGCACATTCGTACAAAAAAAAAACTGTTTGTTTTGCTCCTCATGCCTTTGCAATTATCTGATGCGTTACCAGGTCCGCAAACGAAAGGGCGTTGTTCTGAACCAGGTTTATTCGTATGCTAACCCTCTTCTTTCTTGAGTCTATCAACTTTAGACAGGAGAACAAGAAGAAGTGCAAACCGAAGGCAGTCACATTCAAAAATCGCAGGGTCCGTGAAATCGTCGGCTTTGAAGTTATTTAGTCGAACGGATACGTTGACACGGTGAGTCGTCCTTTTCCGCCTGTTGCGCGGGTACTTCACTGCGTTTTCTACTTTCCAGACTATCTGAACACGGTGCGTGAAGAGACAATTCTAGCTACCTATCGTACAGCCCTGGACAAACCTACCTCCCTTTTCTCTCGAGTTTTTAAGGTTGGGAAACCCGTTGCCACAGAGAAGAAACGCAACGAAGACTAAGTAATTGAAATAAAAGAATCCTTCCAGCTCAGCAGCCATTTTTCGACCGACCCTCCCCTGAACTTTGACAGTCCACATCCCATGTCATTATTCTTCGTGTGTATCATCCTGTAACTGTGATCAGCCAGAAGGACATTATATCTATATTTTCCCCTCTCTCTCTGGAATAACAAAGGTCTGTGTAATACTTACTAGCTTTCTGGGGAAGAGCTATGTAGTGACTATAATAAATGATATTTTTGATAGTCGCATTCACTTGTACACTTTTGATGATCTTGGTTTGTCACTTACTTCTGTTTTAGTCAAGCCATCCTTTTTGTAATATCCGTCCCGGGGTTACAAACACAACTCGCTCCGTGCTTCGCTAGCTTGACGTGCTTTCTCCGTACATTCTATTTTCCAGGGTCGATACTAATACACGAGAGTCAACGCGCTGAGTCCTGGTTTTTCATTGTCGATTGATTTTCGATAGTGAGCAGAGACTGGGTATTATTACAGGTGGCGCCATTCTGTTGAGGACCGTCGTGCATTTTGGAGCAAGCACATGGACTCGCATCATGCTGTTGTACGTCCCCGTATTGTTCCGTCATTTGCTCGGATGCTATACACTCGCGACGGAAGTGAAGGCTTACAAGTTCCAGTCAGATGAGAAAATCTAACGAACACTGAAAACAAATCACAGTAGCAACAAAATCCTAGTATGAAGAGGCATGTTCCGAATAAACTGTAAAAAAAATGTGATGATGACCGTCGAGGACGTAAATGCAGGCACCATTTGGCCATACAATCGAGAGATAGAGCAAGTCCATTGATTTGGAAGCAGTAACACGCTGTTATCTCTGAGTCGTGATTATGCTGGCCGTCGCGTCGGAGTAGGCTAAACTATAAGCGAAACCGTTGACCCACAAATCACAAGCCAATCGCGCCGAACTGAAAAGGGAGACCGAACGTGCGCATGACACTGCACGGATTGTGCAGATAAC
>JTDE01000132.1:1774-31142 GCA_014338405.1 Paragonimus skrjabini miyazakii
CGAGGACATAACAGGAAGCTGTTCAAGCTTCGTCCTATGACCTTTCTTAGGCAGCAGTTCTTTTCCTATAGGGTTGTTAACTTCTGGAACAGTCTTCCTGCTGAGGTCGTCAGTAGCGCTTCTAGCGATCACTTTAAAGCATTGCTTGACTCTTATTTTCCAAAAATCGTTTTCTGCGAGTAATCTTAGTTTGTTTTGAGATATTTACTGTAATTCCCAAGAGCGGTGCTACACCCTGTTTTCAATGAATGCCTTTCTGATCAGCAGACCCCCTCGACACTGAACAAGACAAACCAATTGGATCCGGGACCCTTGGGCCTCTGCCTCGAACCCGTGTATCAATCGCTGAATCAGTAACGGCTTGCAATGTCTGATTTCTGACAGCAGAATTGTGTTCTTCGGATCAAAGTCAGTTTTCCTACGACTTTCACTGTCCCGCGTCATCAAGTGCGTCCACCTCACAAACAACTTGGGCAAACAACGACAACATTCCCGCCACTGAGCCCGATTGGCCGCCATCTCACCGAACGTCTCTAGCCACTGACCCTGTGGGTCGTAGGGTTCTCGACCCGGGAGACGAACCCAACCTGAAGTGGCCAACATCTCGGTAAACAATTTCATTATGTACTCCAGGTCATCGCCTGTCCACCTCGCACTTTACGCCCGTCGGCCGAAGTGTCGGCAAACTGCACAATGTGGCAGACGACCAGCTGGCATTCCTAGTACATGACATAACCGTCTATGTCTGTGCAACTGTTAGAATTGACCAAAAGAATTCGTTTGACAATCATTACAAGATACCCCCTTCTTAACCTCCTCATTGCCTACTCGTTGGTGCTGCCCGGTACGAGCGACCGAACACATGCATCGGTGGTTGTAGGAGACCATCTCCATACAAAGCCATAAACGAAAATAGTCAGTTCGAAATGCAGTCGATGAATAGCTCACTATAGGCAATCCCGATCTATATGGAACAGGAGCACCAAGGAGACGAGACGCACGCACCAGAAATGTATTGCTAAGCAGAATCAATTCAAACAAGTGGTGTTCATCCTGTACAACGAAAAATGGTGCAAACTGTATATAAAAATAAAGCGAAGTATGAAAATGTGTACAATACCCTATAGAACTCCGCCCTAGAGCGTTAGAAGAACGTAAGCGCCCGATGAAAATGAGGAAATATTAAGCACAATACTCTTTGAAAATTGTTGGCCATCTGACCGTTCGACCTGAGTGAGTGCGGGGAAGATCAACAGGGGTTTTCGGGTTGGACTGAGGTACGGGTTGTTCGTTACACATAGGCTGGGTAGACTGAGAGTCGCTAGGAGTAGGATCGACATCAGAAGCGGTGGAAGAACCTAGACGGGGTTCGACATAAGCAACTTTAAGTCTATCAGGGCTCACTGTATCGTGGGATCCATTTCAAACTTGGGGAGTCGTTTGATCACAGGGAATAGTCCGGAATGTGGTATTTGGAGAGGGGCCTTAACGGCATCCAGATGAACGGAAACAAAACCACAAAAGTCCAGATTGGAGTGCTTTTGTTCTTGTTTGGTGTTCAACCTAGTGGGCTTGGGCCGGATTTTTGCCATGGATGACTTCAACTGCTGCACGAAGGTGGTAGCATCAAAATTAGTTTGGCCGGCATTCGACTTATAGAACAGTTCACCAGGGAGGCGAAGTGTTATACCGTAAACTAATTCTGCGGTTGTGCAACCAATGTCTTTTTTAACAGTCGATCGAATTCCATGCATGACAAGGGGTAAGTTATCGGTCCAACGCTGGGGGTCTAGCTGGACTTTTAAAGCGGCCTTCAGCTGACGATGGAAGCGTTCGACCAGGCCATTTGCCGCCGGATGGTATGCAGTGGTTTTGATGTGATCGACTCCGAGTAATTGGTTGAAGTCTCTGAACAGCGCCGATTGAAATTGTGTACTTCTATCAGTAGTTACTGTGGTTGGAACATCATAGTTTGAAATCCACCCGTCTATAAACGCTCGCGCAACGGTCTCGGTATTCGTGTTGGGGAGAGGTACTGTTACTGGACATCTGGTGAAACGATCAACGCACGTCAAGATATACCGATGACCTTTCGAATGCGGCAACGACCCGACTATGTCAACGTGGATATGACTGAAACGTGCGTCAGGGTTAGCGAATGTGCCGGGGGCAATGATGGTATGCCGGTGGACTTTGCTGCGTTGACAATCAAGGCAAGTTCTCGCCCATTCTCGTATGTCCTTATGCATGTTCAGCCATACGAATCGGTCTGAAGTCAGCTTGACGGTGGCACGATCACGGGGATGGGACATGCGGTGAAGACTGTTGAGAACGGTGCAAATGGACGAAGGTTGACTGTCGTTGTGTCGCATATGATTGTGCCTTCGCATTTAGTTAGAGGCAACTCGCGAAGTTTGAGGGAAGAAGAGATGCGACACTGCTGCAACTCCGGGTCGTTGTTTTGTTCTCGCGCTAATTCTTTCAAATCAATAGTGTTAGTTCGATGTAGACCACTTAAATTAACTCTGGACAAGGCGTCGGCGACGATGTTCTTATCTCCTGCAATATATCGTATGTCCGTCGTGAACTGGGAAATGTAATCCAACTGTCGAATTCCTCTCGGGTAATAACGGTCGGGCTTGGTGTTAAAAGAATGAATAAGCGATTTGTGATCCGTCAGGACAGCGAAACGTCTGCCTTCCAAGACGTTGCAAAAGTGCTTAATGGCAAGAAAGATAGCTAGCAACTCGCGACCAAAGGTACTATAGCGCGTTTGCGCTTGTTGAAGCTCACGAGAGAAAAATGACAAGGGCTGAATTTGGCCGTTCACGATCTGTTGCAGAACCGCGCCGACAGCTGATTGAGGTGCATCGGTCTGTAAAATGAGATCGGAATCTTCGTCTGCACGCATGTGTGCCAGAATCGTCACTTGCGATAACGCGTCTTTAGCTGCGAGAAATGCCGCTTTAGCCGGAGGTGGTAAAACGAAATGTTTGGGATTACCCTCCAACAAATCTGTAAGGGTTTTCAACAACTCCGAACAGTGCGGGATATAATGACAGTAGTAATTTACAATGCCTAGAAACCAACGTAGGCTTTTCTGGGATTGTGGTGGTGGATAATCTTTAAGGGCAGCTATTTTCTCTGACAGAGGTTCAATGCCGTCACGAGTGATTTGGTGACCCACCAAATCTGTGGAGTCTACTCCAAAAACGCACTTCAGCGGATTTAGGGTTACGCCATACTGACCAAAGCGTTGGAAAACTGCGCGGTTTAACATGTGTTGATGTGCGTCCTTGCTCGCTACCAGAATGTCATGGATATAAACAAATGCAAAGTGCAGACCACGGAGGACTTGGTCCATGAACCTCTGGAAAGTCTGAACTGCATTTCGCAACCCAAATGGCATTCGGACGAATTCTTACAGTCCAGACGGGGTGGTGATTGCTGTCTTTACTACGTCTTATGGGGCCACGGGAATCTGACGATATGCCCGAACCAGATCAAGCTTCGAGAAAATGGTCATGCCGTGCGGACCGATGGAGAAATCGTGGAAGTGAGGAACTGGGTACCTGTCTGGAACGGTGGCGTTGTTTAAGGCGCGATACTGACCGCACGGACACCAGTCGCTGGGTGTGGTCTTAGGTACCATATGCAAGGGTGAGGCCCAAGGGCTGTTGGAGGGCTCGATGATGCCGAGTCGCAGAAGGTTTTCGAATTCAGCTTTGGCAATCTTGAGTTTCCCAAGTGGTAACCGACGGGGGCGAGCGACCGTAGGTGATAATGTGGTGGAAGACTTTGTGTTTTACTTGTGACAGTGAGCCTGATGGATTGATAAGGCGTGGGAACTGTCGAAGCAGAGTTGCGAAACTGTTGTCTGGTAAAGCCGAACGTAATCTCTGAATTAATTGATGTGGCCTTCCCGTGTACGCACAAAGCTGTTGTGCTGTCCAACAGTTTCCGGCTCATTACATCCACCACGAGTCCAAAGGAGGTGAGAAAATCAACGCCAATAATTGGATGTTATACATCTGCAACGGTAAATGTCCAGGGGAACTGCCGACCGAGACCAAGGTCGAGAGTGAGTAGTTTCTCTCTGTATGTCTGTATGACGGTACGAATAGCGGCCTGAAGGGTATACTACACGTGTTGTAAGTCAACACACGGGCTCACCAACTGGTAGGGGATTATCCCCATATAGAGGTACATACGCAAATAGTCAGTTCAAAGTGCTGTCGATGAATAGCTCACTATAGGCAGTCCCGATTTATTTGGAACAGGAGCACGAAGGATTCGAGTCGCAGGCTCAAAAAGTGTCATGCTAAGCAGAATCAATTCAAACAAGTGGTGTTCATTCTGTACAATGAAAAATGGTGCAAACTGCATATAAGAATCAATCGAAGCTTGAAAAAGTGTACATTACCCTATTTGGTCAAATATCCTGGCCATGTTTCGCTGACGTAAATTGGTGCAGTCCTTGCGGTCCCCTGATATTAACGACCAATATGCGTCATACAGGTGCCTCACCATCACCAAAGACGCCCCAGATTCACGTATCCCTCCCTAATCTTAGAGATGTGCGTGCCTATTTTATTCCCTACACCTCCGGTACTGCTGATGCAATTTCCTAATTACACCAATCAGTCGCCAACCTCCATGTCTTCATTATGTAGCATTGAATCTACGTAAGCACAGCAGTTTTGCAGAAGCACTGTGCACTTTGAGGCCGCAATGCGTATTCCGAAGCGTTTGGCAGAGTGCGATATAGCGTCTAGCATTGTTTGTGCTGCTTAAAACTTGTCAACCAGCAACACCTTATCGTCTGAATAATCAGGGTCAGTCGATCTTTCACCACGTAGGCGGCTCTCGCCGGCATCTTGTGAGTGCCGGAGACGGCCCATCATCATTTCGTCAATGACAAAATTAAACAGTCTTGATGTACGTCGCTCCTGGTGCTGAAACTGCCAGACAGTTAACCGTAAACCCTAACCTGAGCTGAAGTATGATTCTAAGGCACCGACAGTATGTTCATCTACTTGGTCGGTATATCTCGGCGTTCAAGTCAATCTGAAAGTGTAGATCGATCCACTGAATGGAACGCATTTTTATACTCGAGAAATTTAGCAACTTTCTGCAGGCGGAATACATGACGCTGCTCCGGACCTTGGCGAAGAGTGAAAATTTGATCAACACATGCCTACCCAGGGCGAAACCCTGTCTGTTCTTTTATGTTTGCCTCTCGAGCCGCAGTGAGTCGACGAAGGATAATGGATGTGGGAACCCTAATACTTACAGGGATCAAGCTAATCTCCCTGTGGTTTTTGCCAGAACCTCGAACTCTTTTCTTGATCATGGGAAGTACTGTGGTGACATCGGAAAGGACTCTAGGTTTAGAATGAATCTCAGTTGATCCCATATTCAATCGAAAACCGCTTTAATAGTTAGATGTTAACGCATCTGCTACATCCGTATCGATGATTACGGTTACTCCATTATAGCAAAGTGTAATTCCTGTCTCTTTCCTTAAGAGTAGCTGGCTTGTATATAGCCGTACTGCCACTTCGGGTTCTATTTGATCTCGTACCAAATTGAGCCTGCATAACAGGCGAACGCTACTTTTTGTTTTGCTTCGTCGCGAGTATGTATTACATATATATATATATATATATATTTATATGGCGTGAAATGACCTCATGAAATGTGAGAGCAAAAAAAATTTGTGAAAGGTATGGAAAGAGAAAGACGCGGAGGGAAAATGAAGAAAAGTTACACTGACGCACACAAATTTGCGGCATGATCACTATTGATTTCTATATTTGGCCATATCGAACAGCGTCCCCAACCAAGAAGCCGGGAGCGCCCTACTGAAGCAAGCTTCAGTGTGAGTACCATTATACCCCTCTTACGAAACGCACGCTTTCCACGGTGTGCGTTTAAGCCGGAGCACTCTCTGGACCCTGGGTTAAGACTTTAGTTCCCAGGCTCTTTCTCCAGCTGGGTTTTGAGAACCGTCCTGTCATAAGATCTAACTTCTGAGGTAACTCTACCACAAAGTATCGGCTTTCTATGTGGGATCTCGATGGTTCCCACTGAGATTGCCAAAACCACGATCACGACGTCCTTTGTCCGTGTAGGTTTTGTCTTCAGAATCGCCATGTAAACGTTTCTACGATTCATGAGTCAGGTTCTACAAAGACTGACTTTTATTTTTGTTTCCATTGACGACATACTCGTTGCCAGAGACGATGTTTAAGAGCGTGTCTTACTTGCGTCTAGTCTTCAGGTGTTTTGAACATTATGGCGTTGCTAATAACATAGCAGGGTATCTTCGGCGTCTCTCCGCTAGACATTGTGGGTCATCGGATCGATGAGGACTGCTGTGGAAATACAGCCACAACATTAAGTGGATTTAATCGTTTGTGATTCAATGTGACGGAGTTGAACTTGAGATTCAACCAGAAGAAAAATGTCTGTAGGCTACTTTCTTAAGAATAAATCACTAGAAACCAATGTACCTGACAGACTAAATCAGAATCAGCCGTGCTGACATAAATCGAAAAAAACGGGCAGAAATAAGATAACAATAACTACACGTTATATGAAGTGAAGTGGCCATCACATTAAAGATAAGCTGACAATTATCGTCAGGCCCATCACCTAAAAAAGTAAACGAAACACCATACTGCCTTCCCTACGTTTCCGTAAATAGGCCCTGTAGGCAATCCTAAAAGGAACGAACCGGTCGCCCACGGTTAGGAGTACAGAGACCTGTATATTCCCTGTTTTCTACTAAGTCTTCATCAAAACATGCACTGTACGAAAACAAGAAAACGAAAGGCCCGAAGGATAGGTTTTTTTTGGTTTATAATTACAGCATAGAAGCTGGAACGAGAGAGAATGAAGATACGGTATGGACAGTCATTAACACACATACGCATCACGTTATTCACCACTTTGTTTAAGAACACAGCGTTTGACGAAGTAGGGAAAAACAGGAAGTTTGTTCCTGAGGTTGTACGGATGAACTCTGTTGTTCCTCTACTAATGGTGATGGAGTTGGATTAACATGAGGATTTTCACACACTGTCTGTAGGAGTTGAAAAATTTCCACGGTCATGGGATTAAGTGTTGTGTAGTCTACGGACGATTGAACAGTCGGACTACATTCATTTCCTGCATCGAAGGTTGGCAAGTTTTCTGGTGAACACACTGTTTGCTCCTTTGGAGCACATAGTTAGAGACCGTTTCCTCTTAACTATTTAGAAGTCCCGCGGAGGCATATTTGGGACTGCATTCAGAGTTCGAATTCAGCAACTAATGGTTCATCTTTGGATGAACGAACGTTACATCGCATGAAAACCGCCTCAGAAGCAATTAACCGGCTTGGTATAGAGACACCAGAAGTCGATTTTAGTTTGTATCGGAATAATCGCTCGTGTGGCGTAGTGCTTGTGACAGTGCGCAAATGAGAACGAATGGAATGAAAGGCGTTAAGGAGGATGATCTCTCACTCATTTATTAGAAGGGAACTAGATTTAGTAACGAACGAGATAGACCACCAGAGGGTACCGTTGAAATGTTCTACTTGACCGTTCGACTGGGGACTATATGCCGTCGTTCTGTTAGTCCCTGTTTCTTTATCGTATCAGGAATGCTTTAATTCCCCGTACATAAAAGATGGTCGGCGGTCCAAATGGATAGCAGATGGCACGCCAAACCCAGAATAACTGGGAGAAACGAGCGATTATGATTGATGCTGTCATATCTGACATGCAAACACTAACAAAGACTTTGGACATCTATCAGTTATCATAACTATTTAATTCGGGAATTCGGACGTAGAGGCCTTTGAGGTCAACATTCAGTTGTTCGAAACAACATATTTTCTTGAGGTTTACGGTCGGCATTTTTCAAAACCCAGGTGTAAACTGGACGCAAAGTGCACAACTGGATATGATTCTCTTCGCATCGTCCATTGCAAATGGCGTACAAGGAGCGTACAAGGTGAACAAGTCGAACGACTCCGGGGTAGCACAGGGAATATCATAGATTCTTCATTTCAGCGCACGCAGTAACCAGTACATTATGGTCATAGCGGGACGCTTCACCTGTTGGATGGAACTGACCGCCGTTCTAGACCAGAAGCCGTGTACGGTGGTGATGCTGTTCGTAACGAACCACGGCTTTCCAGCGACTGTCTTGATGGACGAGGGGCCGTGCTTTGAAAACAGGAAATTTCAAATACGCGTGCGACAATCGGGAATCAAACGCATACGGGCGACGTCATATCACCCACGGACGAATGGGCTTGCTGCACGTAATAGCCGAACGTGGGTATCGGTCAAGGAAAGAGACTGGGAGTCTGCATTACCACTGGTGTCATTGGCCAACGTGCGTCTGTTCAGGCGAGTGCGGAGAAGTACCTATTTCAATCGATGTACGGTAAAAACGCCCACTTTCAATGGATCCAGACGTGGAAATATAGCCACAATGCAGTAGTTCCACCAGAAGATCAGTCACTGAAAGAGGAAGGGCCGATCGAAATCTGGAAGCGTCGCAGACACGCGAAAAGCAGTCAGCGGTTCGGCAGAGCTGGAGTGTTCAATTCAGGAGAAAGGGTGAAATATCGAAATCTTTGGAACACGGGTGCCAGCGGCCCGAGCTCAAGAGAAATTCTACCTAAATGGAAAGGTCGGTATTGCGTAGTTTCCAAACAGGGCCCGGTATGCACGATCGAGAGGAAGAGCCAGGTAAAAAGAGTACATAGGAGTGAGTTAGCAAAATCGCACGATATATATGGGCGCAGCGAACTATGAGAAGGTCAGCGAATCGCGAGGCAACATTGCGTTGTTCGGAGAGAATTCGTCAGCAGGTGCGAAACAGTCAGAGAACCTCAAAAGGAGAAGGAATATTGTGTAACATACAGCCCGCCTTTGTAGGCAACAACACTGACCATTGCACCGTTGACCACACCAGGTACGATCGAAGTATCTTATGCAAACGCCCACCCACACTTGCTTATGGGTATTGCTTAGATCGCCAGACCACTTAAAGAGACGACCCAGTAACTGTGCTGTCGAATCCAATCATTACCGGAGTTCAAATCCCAGCCGTGACTGGGACGTACACTCTTGATGAGCTCTGATAGGAGGGAAACTCAAGTACATTGCTTTACTTCAAGATGGGTTGACTGGGAAGTTTATGGGAATGCAGAGGCTGCAATCTGTTGTGGGGTGTTGATGAGGTTGCATTTTGTAACATATTTGGGTTTCTTTTGTTGTGATTTGATGTTGCTCAAATGTATTCTTTTTTATCACAGTGTACTCGTATTATTTCACCTAAGCTTGTGGTTTGGATCAACCAGTCCATCTTTTTCGTGCTAAATGAACATACATCTCAACTGTTATAATAAGTTGATACATTTGCATTCGGTTGGATAGGAGAAAAACGAAAGGTAGAACAGGGTAAATCCGCGTCTTTACTTTAGCTGTGAACCAGCTTTGTACGAGTATTATGAACCAGTTGTATTTCCCACCGTTTGCATTGCGTAGTATGAACGCGATACTCCGGGTAAGTTACGTCCAAATGCATCCGTACCAAAAAGCACACAGAATCCAGGCCGTGGTAAGTATTGCCACTAGTTGAATATAGTGAAACTTGTGTTGCCCTAGTTAAGAAATCAGACCGATGTTCTAACTCACTTCATGTGTGATGCGATCATGCTTTGACTTTCGCTGAAGAATCGAGAGTACAATGCCATTGTACGAGCAGCCTCGTCGTACGATGCTTATCCTATTTTGTTTCCGCGGAGGTCATAGAATGTCAGTTTTCGTCCGTTAGTGTCACCGAAGCGTTAGTGGCGTGCGGAGGGAACATCGTTTCAACAATGACGAGGTTCGCTGACGTGTATTCGGAGCGGATAGATCACCCCTGAGTATAATGATCTCGCCTCACAAGCTTTGTTGGCTTGGCCACATCTCAGAAGTGCTAACTCAACTCTTGCCACACCGTGACTGGTTTGCGAGTGGTGGGTTAGGCTTGAAGTGGCAGCTTGGTGTGCAGCATATGGCCTGCATTCGTGGTATAAAGGCACTGACACTGATGCTTGCTGTCAGGCCGTTCGCGGCTTCTGGCTTATGGTCGGTAGTACAATAAAGTTGTTTGGTAGGGAAGTTGTCTGATGCGGCGAAGAACAGAAGTCAGAAGTGTTTGTGTCGGGAATCTCTGTTCACCAGTTCAACATTTTTTTAAATTTTCCCCACTGTATATCTTCCGTTTGTTTTACGTAATCCACAATTCTTCTCCTTGTCTTGGCACGCTTGTCATTTTGTGTTAGTCATATTATATGTATGTATGTATGTATGTAAATGTATCTGCGAAAAGATGTTTCTTTATTTGAAACAACGTTAGTCGCATTAATTATTTCGTCTTTCAAGTGTTTTACTTTGAAATCGTTTAAAATCGCAGCTAATAATTAAATCTTAGCTAGTCAAGTATCTTAGCACTGTTGTTAATTTTTCTATTTGTCCGCGGTCATCCGGAGGTATGAATTTTCACGTAGTTGACTTGCTTACTAATGTGTCATCTGTTTCCTGTACTTGTAGCTCCATTCACAATGCTACTGCCATTGTCCAAACACCTTTGCTTTTCTTTTACTTTTCAGATTTGGCTGTCAAAATGTCATCGATAACATGTTTCTTCTTGGGACGCGTTCGTTACACACCGTCTTTAGTACTACAAAAGGCGATTGTTAACTTACTAAAATCTGCAAGAAACCCCTTTCAACACACTATTCTTTTATTGGAACATTCTCCTGTTTACACAATTGGAGTTCGCTCCAGAGATCCTGAAAACGATTATTCCAAGGTTGGAATAACAAAGTTGGAGCGTCTGGGTGCGGAATTCGTCAAGTAAGCTTGTTGGTTTACGTTGGGATTACTAATAGAAAAAGCGTGCTGTTCGTTGTTCTAAACAATTGTGGGGTCCATCTTATCGTTAGCACCTGAGTGCGATCAGTCGAATGTTTAGGTCTACTTTTTGATCTTGTTAGTTTTCGTTTGTCTGTTGCTATCTGTCATACCAGTCTTTGTCAGGTTTGCTGGCGGTTGTTCCCATTTTAGAACAGACCGTGGTGGTCTGATCACTTATCACGGCCCCGGTCAGTTGGTTGCCTATCCGATTATCAATTTGAGGTGCAAGTCTCTAATTGGCCGTGGACTTCGTTGGTACATCGGCGCACTAGAACACGCGGGCGTACGTTTGTGCGAACAGTTTGGACTGAAGGCCACTCCAGGTGGATGTGGAGATGTTGGTGTGTGGCTGAGTCCATCCAAGAAGATCATGGCAATCGGTGAGAACGGTTTGGTTGTGGCTGATGTGTATATCTGGATTACGTGTGCGTGTTGTCACCGTGATACAGAGTCGCTTAGGCAGGTTTCAAATTTTATTTACCGATCGGGAATCAGCCTGTAATCGTTTTTGTTGTGTTATCATCAACGTCGAAATTGAAGAAGTGGGTTGTGATAATAGACAATCTTGTCTCTCTGATGAAACCACCCTTTAGATGGACTGTGTCCAGAATGTGTTTACCGGCGTCACGTTATTGAGGAACACGATACGAACAGACCAAATAGTGTACAAGATATTTACCAAGAGGATGTTTGATAACTGAACTGATTGTCTTCTGTCGGAGATGGTTCCCATACTGCTGCCTGTTTATGACACGTTTTCTGTGTTTGGTCAAGTGGTAATACGTATAAGCCAACTTATCTTGCTAAACAGAATTTGGTCAATCGTACAAGTTTTACGGATATTGATGGATGAACTATCATAGAGTGCACTTTTGCGCACTTTCAATTAGACACTCAGTCCATGACGTGGTATCAAAGGATGAAAGCGAGGACATCACTACATGTTCTCACTGGGGTTCAGATAAGTGATATCTATTTGTAATCTGCGCTGTTGTCTAAAATGATGCGGAACCTCAGCTGGCTGTGCTCGTTTTATTAGAGCTTCTATTCGGTAGTTTTTTCGTTTGGTATTTGCGTTCCACTTGATTGGCCATTTCTCCTGCATTGTGATTTGTTGTGACACGAACAGTTAGTTGTACTTTAATAGCAAAGGATCGATCTTGATCTACAGTTAGCTCGTAAGGAAAGTATGCCATATCACTTGATAGTGATTCGTTTGTTGAACCCTCGTACTTATTACCAACATAATCTTCAGTACGCCACGCCGTAAAATGCAGGTTATTTTTTTAAAAACAATTTACATATAGGGCACGTCTACCTAGCTTGATTTCGTCTATCCCCTTTTTGTCCGCTGTATGGCTGACTTGTCATCGGTTCGTTTGGTATTCAGTGAACATGTTAGTGCTATCCACTGTACTATTCGATTTTGTGTTGATACTTCTGTCGATCTTCCGCATCAGTGTTAACCATTCTCTATGTATAGATTCATTTAGTAACAATGTGATTGCGTTGTTTCAGCCAGGCGTACATCAAAGTCAATCGATAACGTACCATGGCTTAGCGTTAAATTGTTCTAACGAACCACTGGACTGGCTACGCGTGATTGTCCCGTGTGGCCTAGCTGGTCGGGATGTTACCTCCTTGGCCGAGGTATGCCAATGCAATGTCACCGTTGACGAGGTGATTCCTCGATTTACTGTTTGTCTCTTAAACAGTCTCTTCGGTCCCGAGGAATCCAGAACTAATGATCTCAGAGTGTCTTTCCGAAACGATCTCGCTGCGGATTGGTCTGGGACATGTGCTTCGGTTTCGACAACCAACTCTTCCTTGCCCCACTCTTGGACGGAAGCTTCCAATGTGGTTCTAGAAGAGGTTAGATCCAGGACACTACGCCCGATTTCTCCATAAATCTATATTTTATACCCTTAGAATAAAACTGATATGTTACTTGCATCTATTTTTCTTTTAGTTATCTTGTATGTTTTCCAGTATGCTTGGAAATGTTTAAGGACAACTTGTCATGGTTTCTTGCAGCACAGTCTGCTTTCTTTTAGTGTGGTTCGATGCTACTCACGGTTAACTTTGATGCTGGTTGTGGCCGCAATCAACACTCGTTAGTTAAACCGACATGGTTACTGTTGTATTTATATCTTGCTAATGGCGCCTTACTTTCGCTTATTACTGTGTTGTTTGTTTGCAAGGCGTAAGCGCGTTGACACTGAATGTTTGGTTATAACCACTGTCGTCTTGCCTGTGGCTTGTCATTTTTCTTCATGGTTGTACAGCCGTCAAGCGTCAATGCAAACCACTGGCGTATTGCTGTTTGGGATGATAATTCTGTGATCGCCGTTTACATGTTAAGTCCACGTGATGATGAAACCCGTCGACTTGCTCGAAATTACGAATGTGCATCCAGGAGTAAGATGTTCCTATTTCTGATGATCATGTGATAGACGAAATCCGGAAGATCCTTTAGTGACCAGGACTAACTACAGCCAATTCTCTTCAGTGTTCTTTATGGTTCCGTTTTGTTCTCTATGACGACTTCTGTTGATTCTATACAAAATATCCTCTAGTGGTCCAGTTTGTCCTACAATTGACAGATTTGCGACAAAGTTAGGACTGTATTTTGTGTGTTGCTGTACACTGTGTACTCAAATTTCATACCTCGTATAGTCACTGCTACTATCCGGCATAGTTTACCTTGAGTGGTCATGGGTTAAGTGTCTGGTGTACAGTACTTGTACACAGTCCATCTTGGTCCTTCATAACTCTGACTCATTCCTGATGGTGCTCAGGAATGATAGCATTCAGTCACAAATGTTTCCTTGTTGTTGATCTAGGTGACACTGGCTTATCACCTGAGTGATTATGCAGTCCATTGGCACGCATTTCAGAATGCTCTGCAGTGGTGATTGATAACCCGGATGATTAGGGCGAATAGTTTGTCTGAATGGTACAATTCACTTAATATGCTAGTGGAGCACCTCGCTTACGGGACCGTGTTTAACGAGGTCACCAGTGGTCGAAAATAAATGAAAGACGTTTTTATTCCTTTCGTTTAGTTAGAGGATATGGTCTTCCATACTTGATTCTGCGCGATCGATTTCACCACTGGTCAGAAGTTACTATCAGTTTTACTTTACATAAAAAATTAAATCAGCTTCATTTCAGTGCGTTGTTTTTCACAAATTTCGCCTACACTAAAGAAATCAAGAAATGATCTTGCTATCTGCGGGTTTATTGGACTAAAAGCAGCAGCGGAAGTCATCCCAAATTCACCTTCTATTATCTGTGCTGCGACAAGACACTTATTAACCACCCTCTTCATCTGTCTATGGGCTCTGTAATTTTAAATAACGTGTGACCCACATGGCACATGCATTAGTCGGATGATCATTAGCAGTCAAGAGTATTCCTCTTACGTGAATCGACTGCTACTTTATAAATCAAACTTTTTTCAAAAATTTCGATAATCGCAGCTGCTACATCGCTTGCCGCATTGAGGTATGGTGTTTCTATCGCTGGTTGGAATCCAGCCGAAGCCCTGACTTTTCACAATTGGGTCTCATCTGAAATGATCACAGCGTTTCTCCTTTGATTACAGATGGCCGGATAATGGTACGCCTACAGGCGGTGACTACATTCACAGAAATCTTTCATCACGCGTTGTTTACCATCGCATCTGTGTTGCAAACGAATACCTTTATACAAGATTAAGGATAAACTTTACGTAACATCCTTCGTAGAGACGTCTGTGTAGGTAGATGAAGTCATGAGATGTATTCTGAATCGGAATACGCATATGATGATTATCTTTACTTCCAGTCGGATGCATTTGGCGCACTGATTCGAGAAAAAGTGTTTGGGAACAATTGTAGTTTAGATGTGAAATAATAAAGGTATTATTGGATTAGACCATACATTTTTATTTGACGCGTGTTAGTGTCAAATCGAGCAAACTTTTATGCGATGGTGTACAAGTATAGCGGCCAAAGTTTAATCTCACAAGATGGGGTAGGCTAACGAAAAGGTCCGTAACTGAAACTTAGCTGCCTAATAAACATGATAGGTTTATAATGACTGAATTGTGCAAGACCTCGTACATGCGAACGTTTACTTTTCGTTCGTGCTACTGAACTGGAAGTGAATTGATACAGTTCAGAAGAAGGGTGTGGACGTCACCAGACGGTGATCTCTCCCCCAACTTGTTGCACGCGGCAAGATGCTTGACAACTATATCACAGATCATTTGTGCGCCAGAGTCTGCCGTTTTTGGAAATTTGTTTCAACCATCTTACTAGCGAGTTTTGAGGAAACCACGGAAGAGTTGCACAACCACTTGTAGGAAAGTGTGTATTTTTAAGACAGTAGATGTGTATGTATAATGTTGGTAAGTCTGTGAGTGATAAACCATAGAACTCTGTCACGGTAAGTTGCCAGCTAGGCCCGTGGGATTTTGGAACAGCCATCCAGACTTGGGTCATGTTGTTTTGCCTGCTCGTTTTGCTTTATGATTTGCTCAGAGGTCATACATCTGTAAGTGTGAAGTAATCAAATAGCCTTCGAGTGAGGAGAGTGTTAGGAACGCTTGGCAAAAGGCATTGATGAAGAAGTTATCCGGTTGCACTCAGTTAGTAGTAGCGAACGAATATTGGGAACAAGTCACAGCAGCTGTGAAAACTTGTTGTGAAGTGGTATTTTCCCAAGGAGGTATGCAGCTTAAACCGAATTTGATTTCTGTCATATTGGTAAACCTTATGAATAATCCACGGGGCTCTGAACATGATAACGACCGACCAAAGGCGTACGCAAACACCGTGAACACCACTCGGTCGAACGAGCGAAAGTGTTTGAGCGTTCACATATGCCTAACGTGAGGTCAATGGCGCAGTGGTAAACACGATTGCCTCATGAACGGTGTGGCCGTGGTTCTAGTCCCGGCAGTGGCGAGGATATGCACTACTGACGAGCTCTACTGAGAGCGAAACTCGAGTCTAGTGCTTCTTTTCGAAAGGGGCCGACTGGATAGTCTATAGGAATGCGACAGCTGCGATCAATTGTGGGTGATGTTCAACTTTAAATTAACTAAATCCCCGACTTCTCATTAGTAATCTAAAATATCGCCTAGCAGGTTTAATGAGATCGGAGATCTCGACCAGTCTAGGAAGTCCTAATCGAGGGGTTATCGATTGGAGTTAACAGACAGTAAGTGTGTCTCCTATCGAGATGGTCGGGCAACCTGATCATTACTCATAAGCAAAAGTGGTTGAGTGTTTACATATGATAATTCGGTCGTGCCTAATGTGAGGTCAATGGCGCAGTGGTGAACACGGTTGCCTCATGAACAGCGTGTCCGTGGTTCAAGTTCCGACAGTGGCGAGGATATGCACTACTGATGAGCTCTAATGAGAGCGAAATTCGAGTCTAGTGCTTCTTTATGAAAGGGTCCGACTGGAAAGTCTATGGGAATGCGACAGCTGTGGTCAATTGTGGGTGATGTTCAACCTGAAAATAACGTGGTCGCGAAATATGAAGACCTTGTTTGTTCTATTGAACAACGTGCGTAGGTGTCGATTGCCTAGCTTGGGTTCTCGTGACCATTCAAATCTCTGATTATAAACGCTGTCTGAAGTGGTAGATTGTCACGGTCAATGACCTACTTGCATCCATACCATTTCTGGTTATGTTTAGTCTTCTTTTATTGCCTTTTTCCTTTTTAGTAGTGTTTTTTTAGGATATTCAACGTCACTGTTGAGGTGATTGGCGGCCCGAGTCTTCTGGTCAGATCCACTAGGGACCTGAAATTAGTCTCCTATTTAGCAGAAAGGGAATTGTGATCGACGGGAAATTGTAAGGACTGTTTGCCTCTTGGTTACAACGATGAAGCGTATCGTTCCGTTTCACAATGATTTATGTTAATCAGTGTCGTTCATTTTGATTGTTAACAGCACCACCAGCTGTGCAACAAGTGCGCATCCACGGAGAAACCGCCATGCTGTTAACTCTTTGAGCCGGTAATTTTTTTTACTTCGGAAAGATAGTAAACAGTGTATTCATAGGTTTTTGGAGAGGGCGTTGGCGCAATATAGAATAGGTTGGAGAGTGTGAACTTTTACCTGAAGTGGGTATCTTTGATTTAAAAAAGGAAACAAACCATGGTGAAAACGAGAAAAAAAGACCACAGTTTGAAAAGTCCATTTAATTAATTCATCAACAACTAGACTATTCAGTGAACATTATTTGGGCAGGTAAAAGTAGTGCCTGGAATAATTGCTGTTTAATGTAATTTGATGTGAAGATGGCGTTGGGTTGTTCTTTAAGCTATCTAGTGTCCTCAGTACAACTTCGTGTAGAACCTGAATGAGTTGCTCTCATATATTAAATTTTCACTATATTTCCAGAGTCCCTTTAATCATTTAGAAATGCCTGGTCCAAATAATAGTTCGGCTGGACAGCGGAATATCTTAGCTTGTTGGAACAAAGCTGCATTGAAGTACCGTGTTCTACTTTGTTATGTTTAGCTGTGTTGACCTGCTCTTGCATTATTAGTATAACTATTTTAGAACATAAAGGTTTTGGAGAACGGCAGTAATTAGGATGTTTCGGTTAGCTGCTTCATTCTCAGGACTATTATCATTGATAAAATGTACTTGTGGTGAATAAGGGAAGCAAAAAGTTGAGTGGATTACTTCGCACGGTTTCCACTATGGTGGTAGCGTGTTACAGTTTGGACTCCTCGGTTCATTTCTCTAAGTGACATGCACTAAGTTCCGTTTTAGTTGAGATGGACATTCAAGATTACGCCATTTTCCCTGAACACCGGAAACCGACCGAACTGCTTTTGTATATTCACTGTCGCGTACTGTGTTTCCTAAAGTTAGTTCTTTGGTACAATTTCAGTTTTACATTAACGAAAAATTTTGCCATTTGAGTGTAAACACAATGAAAGACCACTTCTAATTCGATTGTTCTATTTGATGCACTGGGTTTCCTTGGTCCAGTTCACTAGAACCTCAGGAAGTCAAATGTGTGTGATATCGATTTTTTGACTCGAGTACCATTCACATTTTATAGCATTTTGTGTGTGCAGATAGTCATCAGCCGATTCCACAGGATGAGAGGAGTATACTGGTCGAGTATACTTCAAGTTAGAGCTCATTATCAGTGCGTACCATTTTCTCGTGGTAGATGTGAACCACAGTCGATGTCCTGGGGAGACAACTATATTAATCAGTGCGCTATAAACCTAGCGTTTGGTGTGACTCACTTGTAGCATCGAACCGCTCGGGCACATTTTTGTGAGTACTGCTCATATATGGTACCTGTCTTGCCAACTGCATTTTGTGATTTCGCATTCAAGATTTCTCATTCGTAATATCTGCTTCAAACTGTTTTTATTCGGTGTTGAGTAATGAGTTTTCGAAATATACCTGAAGCGGATTGGAACTTCGCAATTCGAGAGCAGTTTGTAAACAGTCAGCAACGCTAATTATTATTGACGCTTCATCGTTGACGCAACAACTTTTTCAAGCCAGGTGAACGAGTTAAAAATTATGTACTATTTGATTCAGGTAAGATGTAAATCTGGACCCTAATCCTGAAGTGACAGGTTATAGTTCGAGATTTATGCTCTCCTCTGGTAGAACGGGGAGAGAACGTGGTCAATTGCGTAAGTTGGTTCTAAAGTCTTTTGTTTCTAACCGAGACGTGTGACAGGTTGGTCTTGTGAACATTCAACGTGTTCAGCTCCCGATATTAGTTGATTAAGTTGACTGAAGGTCGGTCACTGCGTCCCTAATAGAGCATGGGTATATTGATGTTCATAACCTCTTTAATTGAAGGTTTATATTATGAAATCTTTGACTGGAATAGTTGATATTTTACGGATTTAGGGTAAATTATGATGTTTATACATCTTGGTCTATTTTGGACGGTATTAGGAGATGTAATAAAAGGCAAAAAGTACGCATTAAGTTGATCTTATTAGAGGTGGCGAAGATCATAGAAATGTGTAATATAAAGCCAAGCGGACTTAGCGTATGGAACGAGTAGTGTGACATGAATATGGACACTCAAGCGTATAACCAGCACAGCTGACTAGGTAATGACATACCAACACCGGCACTGGATGTTCGTTTACCATTTCCAATTTGTCCAGATAATCAGAGTGCGTAGAGTCAGAATAACTTCAGCAATGTGTGTATCGAGTCTTCATCTGAAATTGTCGTTTGCTGATGCAATGGAAACAGATTCGGACAGAGGATTTCAGAATGGATGCAAACTTATCAAGCTTCGATGGAGACAGTGATTTGGACTAAGCTATAGGATATTCTTCAGAGGATGCAACTACTGGTATAACATTGTCTGACTACCTGAACATTTTCCAGATCGTCTTCATGACTCACATCACACTCGTGACTTGCGATTGCAGCTCTCTTAGCCTGACTTGATATTCTACTGCTTCAGCAGAACATATGAACTAATGTCGGTTGATCCCGGCTGACTTCGAATAAGACAAAGACTGCTGCGTACTGAAACGCAAACACTTCTACCAATGGCTAACTGAAACCGATCCACCTTTCAGATTTACCCAGAGAAATGTAACCGGAGGACTGTCGGTTTGCTTTCCTAGACTGTTTGTTTCACAAAGTGAGCAGCGCCCCAAGACCCCCATATGTTGTGTAACTGTTAGGAGACGATTTCATCCAAATAATGTAGTCAGGTCATCGGTGACGACTGACGAAATATTTCATCAAAAAAACGCTGGCGTCCAGGTTAAACCGACCAAGAGGAGCCGTGAGGGTGCGTGTGGATGTCGTGCTCGCGCGATGAACCAATCAGATTGCAACGGCTATCGAATTGACCCTACTTGGCCACGTAATCGCGAAGTGGCCTAAGCAACAGGACATTGGTTCAACTTGTAAATGGCCATATTCAACAATTATTCCATGTTATATATTTTCATTTGTCGAACTTGAAGTAGACAATACAGCGTGTTTCTCTGCAGTCACGTTCTTCCTGACTCCGCGCTAGTAGACTGGTTGAAGCCGCGCAGCAGGAATTCGGGTATAGCATTCACGTCGGAACAGAACGTTTGGGAGAGCAAAGGCGCGTTACATCAATAACCACAGACTCGGAGAATAGTTTAAACTGGTTTCTACCAATGCATCCTGTGTTAAAGCAAGACTAATTAGTGTGGGCTACCCCGGAAATTTTCTTACGTTATATCACGGGTGCCTTGATTAAGCGTTACATGTTCCGGCGGTGGGAATAAGCACTTTGAACAAAGTGTACTAGAGTTAGTTGAAGGCCACCCTAGGTGGTTGAAAGGTAGAGTATTACAACTTGCTCATAACGTTGTGTTGTTCTCAATCCATTTATCAGAACTAGAGTTAGACTTCCGTTAAATGAACATCCTAAATGGTGTGCGAATGTGTGGATGCATGCATGTTGAGTACACAGTAAGCACAATTCACAACATCAATGTGAAAAGGGAGCTTTTTATTGCAGAGATCGAGGAGATGACAAAGATCGAAGATGCTGTAAATAATTAACCCCGATTCTGGAAAATCAGTATGCACCTTTTTGGATCAAGCATTGACATCCAGTGTTGCATTCGCAAAGATAGTAGCTAACGTAATTCAGCTACTATTTGGTCTTGTGTTCATTCCAGTCAACTGATGTCTGTGTGTTCATTTGTTTTATAGGTTCACGGATATCATAGGTTGTTACAAGGTGGATAATGCTCTTGTGTGTTGCTGTCTCTGTGTTGGTCGGTGTAAAATTGTGTTGGACGGTTTATTGGTGTAAGGAAAAGGTGCATATAAACAAGTAATCGGAAACCTCAATGAAGCTTCTGGTTGCAGTCGTATCAGCAACGAACACGGAAACACAAACAGCATTCCGTCAAATATGCGCGCCGAATGACCTGTGGGACTGGGCTGGAATGACGGTTAGGAAACATGTAGCGCAGGTTGTCTTTCACGTATGTTCCGATGGAGTAAAATTTAAAAACGTCCTACTGATTTATCCATAGCCACATAGTTGTGCAATGCGTCCCAGTATGAACAGATTTTAACTGTGAAACAGTTCTGTCTGCAAATTAACTTGTCTATTCCAAGTGCAACAAACTATTCCTTAAACGTCCACCTTTGTTAGGTGAGAGACTTGCCGGCAGGTGAATCGGGTGCAGAGTATTTTGTAGATAAGAATTAGGTTTTCGCTGAGATGTCAGTAATACATCGAAAATCGACCTAATTCTGCCTATCTACCCAGGTGGATGCTTTTCCTATGCCTTGTAAATCTGATGACCCGTCTCTGAGCACTTTCAGTAGGTGTTAAATCTTTTTTTAAGATAAGGACGACGGGTCTGTATGTCTGTTTTCAGATTATGGGAGGTAATGATGGGAAACATTTCAGGGTGGACTGTTCCACAAATTCTTCTTAAGAAGTTCAAAGTTACTTCTACCCTTTTAAGCGTGGCCGCATAATTTGTAGACAAACTCTGTTACTATGCTTTCCAGGTCTCGCTAGCATAGTGACACGCGTATGCTTGTGTCCCCAACGTGGTAGTCAGCACAATTTTGATAGTGAAAGTGCACAACCACACTTACTGACATTAAACGGCAAGTTATTTTCTACGGACCACTGATTTGTACAGTTCAAATCGTTCCGTAGGATTACCACATCTTCCGGGTATTTTAGAACTCGTTACAATTGTGTTATCAGTGTAAAACCGGACGAATGAATTACAGGGGTCCTTGCGGAACGTCGATATTGACAAATAATTACTCTGACGGCTGTCCATTCAACTAGAGGTTGAACCCGCGTTAATTTAGATAATCCACATGCCACGGGAGTTAGCGTTCATCGAGGCCATAACTATTGAGTTTCCTTAACAAGACAGAATGATCAACCCTATCAAAAGCTTTGGAAACTTCATGATAAGCCACGTCTGCGTCTGCGCCCAAAAGTCACGCGTAATCAGCAAATTCATGAAGCTGTGGTGTACCTTAGTGATAAGTTCGAGGCCTTTGACTTTGGTCTGAAGATAGTCATCTGGCAAACCCTTCGTTACTTTGAAGATCACTGAGCAACGCTATTGGTTGCTAGGTTTCTGAGTCCTCTGTGCATCCACCTTGGAAGACAGGTGTGGCTGTGATTTGTGTTCGGGCTTTCGGCAGAGGGCCAGCGATTAAAAATACTGTAGATGGTTCTAATTTGATGGCGCAACTTTTCAAGACGACGAAATATCAAGTATGAACTGGGTGATATGAGAATCAGTAGGTTTTCTAATGTGATTCTGATCCCTGACAATGAACTTTCGGCTGCTGCCTATGTACTCAGAAGTCGTTCGTGATTCACGATTATGCACACTTGAATACTGCTTAATTATTTTTTTGTATTTTTGTTATAATGAATTGATTAACTCAGTTTAACTCTCTATGCTCACGTTTAGGATTGAGCTGGTCGTGAATAATTCCGTAAGGATGTTTCTTTCATTTTTGTTTCACTAATATCACACATTGAATGTTCACAACCTTCACTATCTTATGAAATTGGTTTCCTGATTTACCGGAAGTGATCGATCTGGACATTCTTTGTTACTGGCGTGGGTGAACCGCTGGTTTTCATCTGTCACGTCTTTTTTAACAGATGTTTTAGATGAATCTCGCAAAGCTTTTTTTGGATCATTGTCATATTTTAAATTGAGACCAGCAGAGAAATCGAACGGTACTGATCCACAATACTGTGTACCGAAGGTATTTCCTACTATGTCACCTACTTCGGTCTAAGTCATGTATATATGCTTGATGTACCAAAGTATCTGGTCGCAGATTCCGACGTGACACTTGCAAAATCTACGCTGTCTAGCATACCAGGGATTAGCACTCATGAAACCTGTCGAGCCACCAATCTCCGCATAGTGAAGCTCGCGGTTGCACTTACCTATTCCAAACACACGCTGGCAAATCACATCGCTGTCCATGTGGGGCTTCTCACGCATTTTTGACATGGGATATAGGCTTCAGGGCTAGAAGACTGACGTCCGTCTAATTCACCTCCGTACGAACAGACTGAGCCTTACAACTATACAGATGGATTGCACTTGCTATAATGTTATGCACCTCACCCTCCGACGAACGCGTCATGTTCCACTGCTTATTCACTGATCAGTTGACTCGAAAATCTGTCAGTTAATCTGTGATTTTGGTTTAATCTGTTCATCGTTTGGGAGTACCTAGGATTGATTGAGGCATTGGACACATCAGTTGATTCTTAGGTTAACCAACGAAAGCCTCTTAAACACCACTGAAATTGCATGGTTTCCACAGAACGATTTTATAACCGTGCTAATATGAATATGGCGACTATCTCCATGGGTTACCTGATGATGCGAGTATCAGAATATTGTGGACAGTCTTTCACGGCAAGATGTTGACGTGCAAAGTATGGGTTGCATTATAATTGTCTTGACCTACGGAAAGGCTTTGTGATGTGCAGAAATAAATAGACGTTTAGCCCGAGTCCATTGTTGTGTCATGGTGTTTTTTTCTCGGCTTACAGTTAACTTTGAGACTGGCCGGTAGTGACGTCCATCTTAACCGGAGAGCCATTAAGTGGAACCCCTTATACCTTGTGCACCTTCGTTTGGAGGTCGGTGTTTTTAGGTAGCTTCGTGATTGGTCATTTGGAAAATTGCAGTGACTGCACATAACTGGGATATAATCAGATCGCTGTGAACCGTTCGTACAAACAAGGATCTTTACTGACACTATCTCCTGTTGAGTGTATAAGTACCGTCATGCAGCATCACAGTGACATCATTTTGTGTTCCATATTGTTTCCGTTCGGTCATTTGTCTTCATTATCGTCTAGCTCGACATCCGAAGGAATCTCAGAAACATACATCTAAAAATGCTTATTATTCATGCTTAAGGAGATAATTTGGTAAGTTGTTCTGTGCTTGTTAATGATCGGTACGAGCGAGTTCAAAGTGTCTTCTCAAAAATATTCCTCGAATACCCTCGCTAAATATGAACTTATTCGACAACGTCCACTGATTTTCCTGCGTCGATTATATACAATAGTTTTTATGCTACGGATTTGATCTCAAATTGATTTTGCTCGAGGATAAGTTATTCCAGGCTGATTTAGGCCTGGGTAAATTGCTCACGAGTGACTATTTTCAAGATGAATTATCTTCAAGGTGAACCGGGCGATCGTCGTTTTGTAAGGGTCAGGCTGTAAGTGACAGAAGAAACAAGCACAAATATGGCACGCATACTGGGTATATCACCTTTTAAGACCTTAATACTGGGGTTCTAACAGATGTCACAGGTAGTATATACCATGCACAATCAAACTTGAACATTTGTATGTCTATTTTATTGCCACATTTACTGCATTGTTCGTATGCTTTTACGTATCCAGCTGTCTGACACTACCAGTACGGGGGAGATGTGGGAGTACCAAATAAAATTTTTACACACTAGTGGTTACTCGGTCTAGCGATGAAATGTTTGTAATGTATATTAAGCTTGGCAAACAATTGAATACCAAAACCATCAATCGGAGCCGGTAAATGCACCAAAACCTTGCCAAACCCAACCGCCTCGAATTGTCAGTAACTATTTACTTTTCCGGACCTTGGAAGTGGAAACTTGGTAGGAGACTACTGTATGAAACCAACAATGTTTTTTTTACACTCGTCAGCTTGTGTCCGCACTTTGTGGAAAGTCATTGAGACCTCTGACATCAATGGGATTGTTTTCCATCAAAATGCTATCCTCAAGCTCTAATGCCGGGGCTGTACAAATGACGCGTAATCCGCTGTGTATTCAGGAGAAGTGCGGTGGCATATTTACTGATCCATAGCGCGCTAGATTCTTGAAACCTCGTTCTAACCGTCAACAATCATCACTAGCGGATAAATGTTACGTGATGATGGTGCCTTCACTAAGCTTTGGCACCGTGTTCATTAATTTAGGGATTCATGTTCTAAGACATTTTTACCTGGCAACTCACTCTCAATGAAATTGAACGCACCGACATTTGAGGAAAAAGGTAGTTAAAAGATCTCCCGGAGGTCCGAGAAAGTTGTTTTTGATTGCTTACCATTCGGTTACATAAAAAATCTGTTCAGACAAAAAAAACTGTTGTCGTCTACTGAGATATTGAATCGCGACTCAGAGAGTCAGTGGCTTGAAACTTTAGGTGAGATGGCGGCTAACCGAGCTCAGTTGCGTGAATGTTGTCGTCGTTTGTCCGAGTTGTCTGTGAAGTGAGTGCACTTAATGACGCGGGGCAGTGAAAGCCGTGATGATGAAATAGCAATTTGGAAACTGATATGAGGCAGTATAATATTACATAAAAGTTTCAATACGGTAGTCGAATATGTTGTGATGACACCTGTTATTCACCACCATGTCGATTATCTCTGAGAAGCATTGGTTGATTCACAGTTCAAAATAGGTAGCACCACTTTGTTACCACCCACGTCCAGTTCTCCTGTATGGCCGTCAGAGACGATGTCGTCCAATTCAAGAAGTTCTGATGTTTATTGCAACAGGGCAAGTTAATATGGCCTTCTTGAAACAACCGATCTTGGTTGTTACGGCGATCTATTGTTTTATCCAAAATCCTTACTTCCTTATAGCGTACGTTTGAGACTGTAAGGTTTCGCAATTTGTGCGCGGGATGTAAACATGTTTCTCCAGATTATGGTTAGCACTTTTTTGTCACAACGAGACTGGATCTTGACGCAATGTGACGACTTGCGCATCTCGATGGGTTCCTGTTAACAGTAGCCTTTGTGCCGTCCGCTTGACAGGTTCTGTTTAGGCCTGCTCTAGACGCAAGTCTTTCAGAAATTCATTCATAGTGTCTGCTTACGCTCCTGCTGACTGTAGTGACGTCGGTGTCAAAGGCACGTTTTATTCGGATCTGGCCGCTCTCCTTCGGTTGACACGTGGTTCTGATATAGTAGTTCTGGCTGGAGATATGAATGCTCAGGTCGACCGTCTTGGTGAGGCTGAATCTAGTTTAGGTGGCAGGTTTGGGATAGCGTCACATCGGTCAGGTAATCGCGGGCGATTGTTGCGGCTGTGCGCTGAGTGTAAGCTGTTTTTAGCCCGCACTAGTTTTAGGCATCGTGCACGTCATTGCTATACTTGGCGCCCGCCTGCTCCAAATCAGGCCTGGTCATAGATGAACCACATAGCTGTTAGTTACAGGCGGCTTGGTTCCATCCAAGACTGTCGTTCTTATTTGAGCAATTATTTGGAATCAGATCATGCATTTGTGTCGTCGTTTTGTTCTTACTTCTAGTGGACATCGACCTCACCAACAGCAACGAATGGCTGTTGAGAAAGTGGCTTTACCATCGGTAAAGCATATGTACCAAAGCAGCTTAGAAAGCCGCCTTAGTGGTACTCACTCCTAAGATCCTAATAGCTGCTGGACGCAAATCTCACAGGCTATTCAGAAAGCAGGTACTATGGCATGTGGTACAGGGGTACATAAGTTTAACAAACGTTGGATTTCAGAGAGATCTCTGGAATTGTTAGAATCTGAGGCACTTATGGCGACATAAAGGTATCTCTGTGATGCTTAAGGGTCGCGTATATCAGACAACAGTGTGTGCTGTATTTACGGTAGCGAAACCTGACCGCTCAGGTTAAAAGACGTGAACCGTCTTCAGGTGTTTGACCACCGATGTTTGCGTTCAATCGCTCTGGTGGCACCAGCGAGTAAGCAACGAGGGGGTTAGGAAGGGGATGTTTGGCACTGACTGTCAGACGAGTTCTTTCGTTCAATCCTTACGCTTGCACAAACTTAGATGGTTCGGTCATGTACTAAGGATGTCAGCTAGTCGTTTGCCACACCGAGCACTGTTTGCCGACGCTGCGGTCGATTGGCGCAAGGCTCGAGGTGGACAGTCGATGACCTGGTGTAGACAAATGAAATCGTTCACGAAGGGGTTGGTCACGGCAGATCGGGTTCGTCTCCCGGGCTGGAGCCCTCGCGACCCACAAAATCGGTGGCCTGAAACATTAGGCGAGATGACGGCTAACCGAGGTCAGTGGCTTGAATGTTGTCGTTGTTTGGCCGAGTTGTCTGTGAAGTGAGTGCACTTAATGACGCGGGGCAGCGAAAGCCGTAAGGAAGCTGTCTTACAGATGACGCCTCACTTTCACTTACAGTTCGGTTGTTTGTTTGCAAGGTGTAGGCGCCTTGATGTATTTTTGAATATAGAGTTAGCTATTGTTAGTGACTAGGTCCCCTCCCCTCTTCTTTTTTCCCTCTCATTTCCAAAACAGGGTTTGTTTCTTCGTGGTTGTGTGGCAGTTAAGCATCGGTGTGAACCACTGATGTATTGCTGTCTATGATGATGATTAGCGCTTTTCACGTCAAGTGTTTAAGGCAGTACTACACATCTTTCTTAAACATAAGACGCTGTAGAGAAAATCACAAGAGACGCGTAAAATCACACTAAAGATGTTGGTCGTTTCCGAGCGAGAGGACACGAAAAGTGTTAGGATGGGATCAATACAATTAATTAGGTGACTCCTACTGGGTGTGAGTTTAACACCCATTGAACTGTCGTTACTCAGTTTGGTTCCGCGGTTTATCGATCCGCTTGCATCAAATCTGGTCTATCCAAGATCGATCGCCATGTATGCGAGAGGTTCTGGTCGCATTCGTTTCAGTGGTCTGTGACGTTTCAATTATTTGTGTGATCAGCTGAACATCTTCCAGATCAGTTCCATGACTTGCGACCAGTGGTTGATGAGGCTCTAGTGATCAGAAATTTCGGTGAACATTGACGGCAAGGCAGTTGTGAGGCATTTTTCTCACGAGACTTGTAAGTCATGTTAGTTCGTTAGAACCGCATTTGTTTTGGGAAGTCAAGTTCCGTTGTTCAGATTTTAGTTGTTTAATTTTCCAAATGACTAACAGACTCATTGTCCTACAACACCACTTCCATTCGGGTTGCATGAAGAAGTATTTGTAAAATACACGGTTAAGTTTCTCCCCTATGAAGAAGCACTCTTGTCCGAAGAGTACTTTTACGAGTCACAGAATTCTTGTGCATTACCTCCATTATAAAAGTAGACCTAGGATCATACAGGAAAAACTTATTCAGACTTGAAATGGGTAATAGTTGCACATGGAGTAGACATTGCGACAACTGTTGTGGGCCACCTACAGCGACGACCAACGATCACCAGGTGCTCGTCGGGACAGGTGAGTGACGTGCGTCGGGCATAAGTTCTTCCAAATTGAAGAGGACAGATGATAGCAGAGGTTGCGTTTTGGAATCTGAGCACACACAATTGACCCAGATTATGAAGTTGCGTTTGAAACTGAAGACCCTTTCGCCGAAAAAGCTGGAAGAGGCGACCACGCTTAAGTTGGATTTTAATCTCGAAACAGGGTTTAGGTGGGTGACTCTCTGTAGCGTACAATTTTTCGGATTATTTTTCCCTCCTAACGTGGCCATCAGGCTAGATGAAACGGTAGACTTATGTTATTCCACGGTACAAGCTGTTGAATGTTTTAAAGCTGATCGGCTTGTGAACGCTGCTGCTGTTTACCTTCACCTGTAGTCGTACCTCATTGTGTACTGGTTACATAATCACTATGAGAACTCTTATGTTTAGACCACTTGATAGTGTGCTTCATTTTAGAGGCCCTTAGCGCTTCAATACTCTAGGATCAATCATGGTGAGTTCATTGTATGAACCACTATTGCTTGGCCATTTTCATGATTTTGACAAACTAGCGATACCATTTAGAAGATGTCGCACTCACGTTTAATGGGTTTTATAGACTGAAGTGCGGTCCCTCCCATTAGGGAACACTCCTTTACTGAACGGAGTTTATTGCCTGGGTGAGTGCTGCAATGCATTCGAATTAAAGGTGTTCTTGCGATAGGCTGATGGAAGTACACTAGTATCGACAGCGTTGTATTTATTTAACCCGGGTGTAGGCAGGGACGTTTCGTTCGTGCGAATACCTTTCGGGAGATGAAAACTGTGATTGGATAAACTATTTCCCCGTTGAAGTTAGTCATATTTCGTTGCCACTTCTGACTGATATACTGAGGGAAACTCTGCTGCTCTGTACTGAGAATGTCATTTTTCGTTTTCTCGGGCAGTCTTAATGTCAGTTACACGGATGAGCCATGGGAAGTCCACTGGATCCTATCTTTGCAGACTTCTTCGTGATAAAAATTGAGCAACAGCTAGCTACAGAGATGGGAAATTTGTCATATTATAGGCGTTACGTCGACGACACATTAATATTTATTCGATCTAAACTGGTGATAGATAACTTGGTGCAACGTCTAAATAATTGTCACCCTAACTTGAAGGTTACTTGTGAATTTG
>JTDE01000132.1:31512-44679 GCA_014338405.1 Paragonimus skrjabini miyazakii
CTCGGACTCAGAAGTTAACGGTGCCTTCAGTCAAAGGAGACCAGCCTATCGATGCCACTTCAAATTTTGTTTACCAGTTCGTATGTAACCGCGGAGAAAGTTACATAGGCAGAACTGAGAGATGCTTGAGCTCCATAATGAAGGAACACCTACCTAAATTGGTTCAGAAGTCCCTGTTACCGCAGAACGGCAATGTTGTTGAGACGCGTAACCAGCCAGCTTCCTCAGTCGCTAGACACATCCTGACCACTGGTCACATTGTCGATCCATCTTGTGTATTCAGAGTCCTATTACGTCACTCTAACCCAAGATTCTTACGGTTTGCCGAGGCAGTCACAATCAACCGACTCAAACCAGCTCTCTGTGTTCAGAAACAACTATTCGTGAACTTGACCCTTCCCTGGTCTTAATGACCTATCCTAACCCGCTTATTGATTGTCCACCCCTCTAGTCGTGTGCTATAAAAAACGCACCCGTGTTATTGTAAATTCGGCACTGGTGAGTCAATACGAAATGCTTGCATCTACCAGTGTTCGTGTTCTAACTACTTTGTTCAAATTATTTCCTACTTGTCCACTTCGTACTGAGCCTTACGGTGGCAGTGGTTGTAATCATTGTCAAAGCCTTTCACTGCCGTGCAATTGTGTAGTTTTATCGGGACGCTTGCTGTGATAAACCTCTGCAACTGGGCACGCTTCAGTAAGACCACTGATTAGTTATAGAAGTTTTAAAATTCAGCGTTGGCCCTGCTTCATAATTTCTCGCTGTGGCAGGTATTGTTATTTCTCTTATTACATGTGCTACTCATAAGTAGGTAAATTTGAACTAAAATGCAGGTAGATGTCCCGTGCAATCGACAACTTGGCTTGGCAATCTGCTGTTCAGATTGGTTTATTTCAGTGTTTGGTTGTCAAGTAGTCTTTCCAGTACACTTTTAGTTGCCGTTCTGTATGTGCCTATAGACTTAACAGGAATTCCCTATCGAAAGGAAGCTGTGTACTCGAGTTTCACTCTTCATGGAGCTTATCAGTAATGCATATCTCCACCAATTTACATTAAATAAACCCCCTTACTACTTACCATTAACCTTGTCTTTTCTCGTACAATCCTGTAGTTAGGATCGTCACTAATGCTGCTTTCACTTTAACTGCATGAAGGCATTTTCGCTGTGTACCCGTTGCCCACTGGTGAACTATCCCATCACACTCAGTGTGCAGTAAAACTTATCGGGAAACACGTGTATCGTTGCACACAAATTAGGGTTGATTCTGACACACAGTGACCTAAAACAAGTACCCTCATGTCACCGATTCCTGTGAGTGTGCATGTGTAAAAATGTGTTTTGGAAAAAGTGTTGTTACACCAATTACACCAAGGTGTTGGACGGGGAACTGACACGAGAAGCTCGAGGAAGCGTGCACAATCTTGTTGTCCGGATCGAGCAGTTTCCCACTTTCGGTGACAGGAGATGGTAATTGGCTTGTGTGTGGGAAGTACGTGTTAGACTGTGTTTGTTCACGATCAATTCTTTCAACGGTTTCACTTCCCCTTGCCAACTTGTCTGTGTACCCGCAACTACGACCAGCACACGTGCGAACACATACATCCGGCACATGCACGCATATGCCATTAATCATCCTGTATAGTGCCGTCCAGCAGTGATTGTTGCGTGGCCGAATCAGTCTATTGATCTGTCATCCGTGTGTGTGTGCTTATGCGTGTTCAGAAAATCGACATGGACGAACGGTCGCGCGTGTGGGACTCAGGGCGGATAAAACGCACAGTAGCAATCGGATGGACAGTACTGTGATTTGAGATTGCGTACCAAAAACACTAGTGACATGAAAAATGACGTCGGCGTGGTGGCTTATAGTGAACAGTTATAATCTTTCTAGATGTCATCAGAACACCATAATTCCTACTGTGCAAGGTGTGTGAATACCAATATTTGATGTGCTGTTTGTTAACGCCGCACATAGTAGTAGTGTTGTTCTGGTCACCATTAAGAGAGTTACAGTGAGGTAAAATGTGGGTACATTTATTTACCTCTTGAACTCAGCTAAGGTAAAGGCGTAACGTGCATTATGTAAGGGTTCTGTTTGTTTGCCAATTGAAATCTCCAGAAATGCAGAGACTAAGAATTATTGCTTTTTATTGATTGGGAATCGATGTTTTCATTTCAGTCAATTTGGGTCAAGATTTATGTATCATCGAACAAAGATCCTTCAGTGTGTCTCTCCAGGTTACGTCCATAGGTTTGTATGTCGCGCCACTGATGCGTAGGGCTGCTTGGGCAGTGAGGCACAAATCTGTAATTACAAAAATAGAATTATGTTTATTGTTGTGTCACCACTGTCTTTCGCGTATGGGCGGAGGTAATTAGGACAAGTACTGTCGAACAAAGGACACTCCTATCGTACGACAGTGTGCTATCCTGTGAGGTCGAAAAATTCACATTAATTCCTAGAAGATTAATGTGGCCTACAACACATCCACTGCATGCAGCAGTGATCGGAATGAGTCGTCAGCTCATTGCTCCTTCGGGCTGGGTTAGCTCTTTACCATCAAGAGAGTCAAAGTTGGCTTCGGGTGGGGTCTCCAAAGAGAATCCTATTTCCTTTTGTCCCATAGGTCAAATGTTTCAGTCAGAGACCCAGTCTGAGGTTCTCACATGCCAATCTGAAAAATTCCTTTGGACGCCAGACGTCGTTCGTCCGAACATGTGATATGCCCACGCTGCTAGAGCGATGCAACTGCGGAAAGCCGAAAGTCAGCACCACATTGGTCACTATGGGACTGAACCACTATGGCATCGATTTCCCAACCTTGAGTGAAACAAGGGTTTCAGACCAAGATAAGCTCCACGAAGCAGGTGCTAGTTACACTTTCTACTGGATGGCTCACTCAGCAAAACGTACCCAGAAACACAATGTTTGTTTCGCAGTTGCTGGTCGCACCAATTTTTTGATGCTAAGGAAGGTCTGCTGCAACAGTTTGTGGTCGAACCAGGTGTAACACTGTTGACACGAAGTACCAGTTCTTTGATCAACTATCCGCCGCAATCCGCTTGACAGCGGTCAGTGGCCGACTGCATGTTCTGGGTAATTTCAACGCAGGAGTTCGGAGCAATTCATCAGCTTGAACGAGAGTCCTCAGACTCCACGTCATCGGTATAGTAAGTGAAAACGTTGATCGTCTGTTACACCTATGTGCAGTTAACAACTTGACTGCCACAAACAGCAGGTTCCAGCTGGATCCGAACAACATCACGGTGTAGATTCATCCACGGAGCCGCCACCACCATTTGCCTGATTAAATGATCATGCGACTGCGCGACATTCGTGAGGTGCGTATCACACGAGTGATGCGCATGGCTGAATTTAATACGGATCATAAACTAGTCAAGATCAAATAGTTTATTTGTTTTTGCGTGCTCGTTTGTTGTAGATCATCTGGTCAGTGGTAAAAGCTGGATGTACATAGACTGTAAGATTCAAAGAAGAAGAGAGTATTTTAGCGTTAAGTTGCCGTTCATTTGTAAGACGCTGCTGTGTCCGTTACCCCTGAGGGTATGTGGCAACAGGTCAAGGAACGCAGCATGGCAGCAGCCATAAAGACGATCGGTATTCAAAGTCAGAAACATCCTGATGGGTTCAGCGTCAACAATGCAACTACCTCTATTTTGATAAGAGAGAAGAATTAGGTGTCCGTTGTTTTCAAAATAGATCCAAACAAGGAAAACAGTAGAGCCAGGTCAACTCGGTGAACGACTTCGCGGGATCAAGGACGACTTTTGGGAGAAGCAAGGTGAACTGATGCAAAGCCGACAACATTAGTTGTTCTACAATTCGCTTGTGGCGACTTCTTACCCGTCTATATAGTTCACTAAAGCATTGATTAATCAAGATTCTGGCGTTAAGTGCACTCAACCTGAAGACGTAATGAGATTCCAGCACATACATTTTGGTAGTGTACTAAACCAGCCAGCTAACATTGGTTGGGTAACCACGTATAGCCTGCCACAACAAAGTGTCAAATGCTCCACTTGCTCTTTCCCCGGATTTAGCAGAAGTTTAGACGGCTGTTTGATGGCTGTGAAGGGGAAAAGTTGGAGGTATAGATGGGTTACGGGAAGAACTTCTGAAGCATGGCTATCCAGTTTTGGAACCGGTTTTGCTCCAGCTGTTCAACCGCATCAGAGATCATGGAGCGGTTCCCCAAGAGTTCAAAGATGTCGCGACCGTACCTTTGTTTGAAAGTAGGGTTGACACGCAGTGCGCCAACAGTTGTCTTGACACCACGCTTCTGAGTCCTTCTGAACCAACTCACTGCGGAAGTTTGGGATTTTGGGAGAGTCGCAGTACGATCGACCTGATATTCACTGCTCGACAGATCCAGAAGTGCCCTGAATGCAACCAGCTTCTACGTGCCGTCATTGCGGATTTCAACAAGGTGTTTGATTCCTTGAGTTATAAGGCAGTGTGAACGGTGCTTGTTAAATTTGAATGTCCAGTTAAGTTCGTTGATATGATTAAAATGTTGCATATGAATGTGTGGGCAAGTGTACAATCGTGTTAACCGACCTCTGAAGATTTTTATACGATCGTTGATGTGAAGCACAGTCTTATCTTAATCAAATCCTGGTCACTTTATTTTTGATGGCAGTGGCAACAGTTGCTTTTCGAAACTCAGTAGACGGTGTTGAAGTTGAATAATGCATGGATTATCGGTTGTTGATTATTTGACGTTTCGACGCTCCACGTGGGCCACGTAATTCGACAATGCGCGCACAGTTGTTTGCAGGTGATAGTGCGCTATTTGCGTATAACGAAGAGGATCTCCAGCTACTGGTCACGGTTTTCACGATCGCAGCATCCAAGTTTGATACGGATATCAACACAAACGTTTCCTTTCCTTCAGTTCTATATGAGAGAAGATAGTGTTTCCACACCTGTGATCTGCATCAATGGAGATATTGTGAATGATTGCACAGACTTTTGGTACTTGGGTAAAATTCTGCCGATATATCTGCTTGTGGAGCGCGAATTGTGAGCTCGTGTGGAATAACCTTAACTTTATTTTGGAAATATAGCTAATTGTTCATGTCCGGTGTCACTGTTTAAGCTGTTTTACGTCAGTCAACATTGGCAATTGTATCAGCGAACTGTGAGATATGGGAGCGGCTTCCTTCTGCGATATCTGTGATTCACATTGGGTACTCGATGGTCAGATGTGGTCTCGAACACAAGTACTTCGTCGAGCGGAAGCTGATGCGATAGAAACCATACTGAAGCTTTGTCAGCTTCGTTGGTTAGGGGATATCTGTAGGATGGGCGATGAACGGATTCCGTAGCAGCTGTTGTACGGTCACTTAGAAGCATATGTACAAAATCCTGATGGTCAGAATCTGCGTTACCGAGATTTTATGCAAATAAGTCTCCTGGGTTATATTGATTACACATCGCGGGAGGTCTTGACCGTGAACCAGATCATCTGAATAAATACGATGAAAACGGTCTTGGGGATACGGAGCACCACTGATGAAACTCATCCGGTTATTTTAGCCCGACATCGAAAAATCCAGACACCTTGAGGTAGAATAAATTGCACACCGTCAGTTCTTTGGACACCATAATTAATAATGCGATCATGATAATTCTTGTATGAGTTGCTGTGGTCGGAACTAGGTTTAAACTATTAGTCTGTGTTTGCTTCACCTTCATTTTTCATAGCTTTGCCGAGACGTTTCTGGTTTCTTATTATCTTGTTAGTGATTAAATTTGGGATCCCTTTGCCGTCTTCTGACAAGTAAGTTGCTAACGGGCAACCGTATTCGCTTGCTTTCCGGTGCCATGTGTAAAGGGATTGGATTGGATAAACGCATCGATACGAAGTCAACCGGCGATTCGCAGAATGCTACGGCTAATCACCGTCTACAACGCGAACAGACTGGCACGCCAGCGCGGTGACCAATCAGGACAACACGTTGCCCTAGCATCAAATTTTGCTATAACGAGCATCGGGCTAAAACAAGCTGTTCAAGTGCGTCATGTGTTAAAACAAACCAGCTACAAGCGGAGCCGAGCCGACCAATGGGGAAGCCAAGGCGTTGGCACCAATAGTAATTCCTCATTCTATTGATGTATCTTGTCTATAAAATAACCAACAAGAACACAACAACTAAGATTTACTTTGTGTCACAAATTGTGCTTTTGATTTGATTTCGGAAGGCAGCGAATTTTCAACATAGTGTCAGAAAAAAGAAAACTGCGTAGTGTTTATGAAGAGAAAAATACAAAGAATTTTGCTTGTTGGCCAGTCTGTTGGAGGCCAGTAAGGAATACCAGCTGGTTATGTTTCGGCATGCAGTCGGAGATGGAGGAAGACCAATTCTTGGAAACCTGACCTTCGAGGGCGGCGAGGACAGGGACGAACCGAACGTGATAATTTGCAGAATGAGAGAATATTGTTCTGGACAAACAAACGAAACGTTCGAACGCTACAAGTTTTTGAGAGGAATCAGCAGGCCGGAGAAAAGTTAAGGCAAAATGTAACCGTTTTTAAGAAACTTGCAAAACCATGCGATTTCTACAAATGCATGAGAGACACGGTCAAACGAGACAGAATGGTCATCGGCATTCAGAATTCAGTTATGACGAAGAGATTACTGATAATTCTGAGCTTGACGCTAGCCCAATGGATTGACATTTGCAATTGCGAAGGGACAACTGAACAAAGAGTGACGTCACATCAGTTAACGTCATATCGTCAGGTTGCATCAAGGAGGCCAGCATACACGCATCAAATGTACAGCTGAAAATGTGAAATGTTTCGGCGATAAGCGTTAAGGGGGTTGCAACACTGCTTCTCACGAATCCGAAGAATGAGCGGATTTATGTTGGATTTTTTGTGGTTGCTTGGGATTCAACGCCCATTTTAGGTATTGATGCTATTCAGTCGATAGATTTCATCACCGCTAAACACGATGATTTTCTGCATAAATTAGCCGATTCCGATGTTCTTGACCAGTATTCATGTGTTTTTAATTCGACTTTGGGTCATATACCAGGTGCCGTTAGTTTATCTGTGGTTAGCGATGCCGTTCCTGTTGCGTTACCAGTTCGAGGGATTCCGTTGACCATACTTGATAAGTGTAAATTGGAATTAGATCGGCTAGTTCGAATTAACCTGATTGTTTCAGTAGATGAACCGACCGATTAGGTCAGTCAGATTTTAGAGAAGTCAGATAACATCTGTGTTTGTTTATCGATCCCAAGCCACTGAATAAAGTGCTTCAAAAAAAATATTACCGTATACCAACCATCGATGTTATTCTACCGGAACTGTATCAAGCCCAATTTTCCACAAAGGTAGAACTGCAGATTGAACATTCTCCACAAGTGATCGCTGTTGTCGCATTTCCATAGACGTACCAGTCGGCCTCTTTCGAAAAGAAGCAAGCGAAAGTGGTTGAACGTTCACATATGAAAATTCGATCGTGTCTAATGAGGTCAATGATGCAGTGGTCAACACGGTTGCCCCATGAAAGCGTGGCCGGAGTTGTAGTCCCGGCCGTGGCAAGGATATGTACTACTGACGAGCTCTAATGAGAGTTAAACTCGAGTCTAGTGCTTGTTTTCGAAGGAGGCCGACTGGTAAGTCTATGGGAATGTGACAGCTGCGACCAGTTGTGGATGATGTTCAGTATGTATGAGAATAAAAAAAACCCTACTATTCACCAGTAAAGGTACAACTATCTTCGGCTTTTTGGCAGTTAGAACCAAACGAGCAATCCGGTTATTTTACCACATTTGGAACCTGCTTTGGATGTTTTCTTTAGTTGCGTCTGTCTTTCGGACTGAAAGTGTCCTGGGAAATTGTTCAGAAACGTTTTATCCAGACACTTGACAAATTGAAAGAAGTCACGTGTATCGCAGATGACGGTAATTTTTGGAAAAACTATAGAGTATATTGACAAACACCTGCAGTAACTTCTGAGGCACTGCATCAATCGAGGAACTTGCCTGTCACGCGACGAAGTAGCTTTAGGAGAAAAAGGGGTCACCTTTCACGGACGGTTGCTAACACCAAGCGGACTGAAAGTAGATCTCGAAAAGACAAAGGCTATAGTCACGATGGAAGCTTCTGAAGGTGTGGAATCAGTTTCACGACCCAATGGCATGGTTAATTTTCTGAGTCGGCTCTTTCCAAACCCGTTCGACGTGATGCATCTCATCCGCATGTTGACCCATAAAGGAGTACCGTAGAAATGGCAGGAAGAACAACAGACATCATTCGATAAAATTCGATAAACGAGTTAGTACCGAGGCCCCTATAATGAACCAGGACAGTCCAGCATTACCTCTGATCATTCAGTGTGATAACACTGAAACTGACCTGGGGGAAGTATTATTATAAAACGGAAGACGATATACTACCGAAACAGGAATCTTTTACTCGTTGATCTACATTATTCTGAATGGTGACGACTTTTCAGCACCATGCAGTTTAGGAGCTCTTCAACGTACGCGTGTTTAGCTACGATTATATGCTATCTGTCGGGTCAGTCGCCAGTTCCCCGAAAATATGGTGTGACAAGAAGACAAACAAAGTACACTGTCAGTGACCTTCATCGTTGCTATAGTCCTGTACTTCTCCGGTTTCCACGATCGTCCTCAACCGTCGTGACAACTTTTGTCGTTATCCTGACTATACGCCCAGACTGAACTATCTGGACTTTTGTCTGGTCCATTCGTTTTGGTTTTGCTGTGTTGTTAGTCGCAAACCCTATAAATACGAACGGGTTTGTGATAATGTTGTCTTCAGATTGAGTGACATAAGGAGGCTCTGTTTAAAGGCCAGTCTTTTTCCTGTGTTCATGCGGTAGCCTCAGGTGGATGGGAAGAGACTAGCTGACCGCGTATACTTCGTACTCCGTCGTTCGTTACCGTTATCCGTCGTGCTATTATCCGCTGTTTCATTGACCATTATTCCGTTTCCGTTTACGCCCTCGTAGGCGTAGACCCAGTCACAACTCTATCGTAGTGGGTGGAACCAAAAACTCCGTACCAAACCTACATGGCCACTGAATGAGAATATTTGCACAGTCACTAGAGGACATAGCAGTCTGAAGTTGAGTATCGTTAAGCATTTGCTTCTCAAAGGAAAATTGATCATAGAATGGGAACGTCGTTCACAAAATGTACATATTGGAATGGCACATACCTTCCATACAATGTGGATCAAATCAGTCACGTCTCAGAGTGTTATAGAACAATTATCAAGTGTGGTACACTGATGACTAGTCGATTGGTATGTACGTTTTATTTACAAGCCTTGCAGAATCGGGTGTTGTACTCATCCATCAGTGCAGCCTTACCAGATCCCTAACATACATTGCCCAATTTGTTCAAAGGGGTTTGTGACATCAGCCTAACTGAAAAGTTATTGATCACGGAGCTATTCGTTAACATGAGCAAGGTATCTGTTTTTCTTCCTTTTGTTTGATCAAGCGATCTGAACACTATTCACACAAGGTTATGGCTAAAGGTTTGAATATGAATGATCCGTCATACCTAACGTGAGGTTACTGGCGGCATAGTTAACACTTTCGTCTCGCAAACACAGAGCCAGATTGCAAATTCCAGCTAGGACAAGGACCTACAATACTGGTGAGCTTTAGTAAGTATGAAATTCGAGTCTAGTGTTTTCTTTTGAAATGGGCTAGCCGAAAATTGCACGTGAATGTGAAACCTGTGATCGAATGCTAGCGGTGTTTTAGTGCACGCCGCACTAAGTCGTCTTCCCAGGGTACGAATTAACCAGACACGAAATACAAAAGGCCGTTGAGAGAAGAGACCGAATATTTATTACTCGAAATATACAACGCGTCTCTTATAGCGTTAGAAATGGCACCGACACGTAAGTTAGCTAGAGAGGCTAGAGACCGGCTGTCGACGAGCGATTAAACCGGAAGTGTGTGACACACGTGTGCGTTCGGGTTCGCGCCGTAGTCACATGGCATGCAGACAAACAATCAGACAACATGCATCATGCGAACTTTCTTAATACCCTAAGTACAATATGCAACTATAAGTTTTGGAACTATTTTACACATCATACCGCAGGCAGGCTAGTGAAATCTTCAGGTCACTACAGTGTTCACTCTGAAAGAACTTGTAGCAAATGTCAACTTGTTTTCCTAGCTGTCCTATTAGAACCACTTACAGGTAAAAAAATAATAGACAAAATCCATTTTGTGTCATGCTAAGACTCATCGGCTAACCCGGGTCGTTTGTTTTATTTTCGAAATCTTTAGGCTTTTCCAAGATTCTCCCTTTTGGTTAGCTTTGCTTGGCTAATGTGCTTCGAATAACCCAGTTACCGCACTAAGTGATGTTTATGAACGTGACATCGAATCAAGCACTTTTCGGAAATCTAATAACACGGTTGATAGATTTCTCTTTCTACCATGTTGTCTGGCATTGGATGGTCGGTTTTACCTCCATCGACGCGAAAGATCATTATTAGTTGTTGGAAGAATATTTGTTTCCTGTTTGTGATGTACGTCAGACCAACACTAGCACTGCATCAATCATATTACACAATTCAGATAAGTGGGAATTACTGGAGCAGCTCATCCGGTTAATCACTTTACTTTCAGTTGGCTGTAGTCGTGTTTCTTTCAGCTAGTAGGCGCACAAGTATAGAACAGTCGGTTTTCTAATTGACCATCTCGGTCGATAAGTTATCAATCTTTTGCCTCTTCGCTAGTCCGCCTACGTTCACATCAATGACGAAAGTCCACGTTCATCTGGTGAATAGCACCGTCAGACAGCAGGTAACCATACTGAAATTAGTGCACAGAACTTGGCGTTTGAGTTCATATGGAGGCATCTGGTCTACAGTTAATCTTAAAAATGCCCACGTGGAGAAAACTAACGAATGTTAATAGAATTTAACAAGAGGAAATTGTTTGTTTGTCTATACTTCAGTTGTATTTGTGTTGACGATACTGTTGCACATTGACACTAAATTCACAGCGTCAGCTGGAATCAATAACCCGTAGATTCACAGCATCGAGTGGATTCTGACGAAACCCGGTGTAACTCCCGCTCTTTTGAAGCGGGAAAACTCAGACGACATTTTGTTAGATGAGCCCGTGCCAGTCAGTGTGGACCACACACACGTACACCTACTATGTACAAATAAGACTGAAACGCACCCAGACCCAATCCGTCTTGTTCGTTAGTCAATAAAATGTGTGAAACTAGAACAGATGCTGATGGGCTGTTGCCAGGTCGAACCCCGTTGCCAAGACAAATTGTTCAGCGAATCGTCACAACCAAAATGCATATGTATGTGTGCAGACCTTCATGTGCGCTGGGAGGGTGTAGAAGAGTTACAACAGTGCACAGTGTAAGTGAATCCACTTATTATCCTGGGATCTTTACCTGGGTATATGTGTGCTGTTGAGACTGTTCCCTAGTTGTACACTCACCTACTTCACATATAACGATCGGCCCAATCATAGATTATTGGGCAAGCCGGTGCGTGTGTCCGTTTTGTCTGCATTTCTGGACATCATTGTGTGCTGTTCAGAAAACCATAAAGGCTTCACCATAACCTCGAATGGTACACGCCACATTAAAACACGATATATTACTGCATTATAATCGAATTGTAAATGAATGTATGAAGTTGATGGTGTAGATCAGGTTGAATGGGCGTTAACAGCTGAAAATTGAGTCCGCACAGCGACTATGGTCAAAGTTGGTTAAACTTTTATTTTCAAACAAACGTACGAGAACACAAGAGACTGATTTTGATGTTTGCTTGTTCACCGAGGTTTGAATTCAGGTCGGTCCGCTCTTGCATTCAAACCTTAGGTTCAAGCCTTCGCATATTGATGTCATCAACTTTGTTGGTGGTGAAACATTTCCACTTTAGATGCCTTCAGTCCGCGATAACAATTTATCGATAATCTCATTCCAGTTCGAACGGACTTTTAATTGTTAGATAAATCTGCAATCCGCTGATTATAAATAGCAGAACTGAGAAAATCATGTGAATACAGACAGTATGTTCAATCGTAAGTGACGGTCCATATGTTGGAATAAACTTCTATAACATCATATTATTGATTCAAGCTACTCCACAGGTTTAGTGACACCGGTCGTTTCGAGTTGGGTGGTGATTGTTTGCGTGACATTATAGATGAGCACCCCAAAAACTATTCATGACAACTTGCTGATGACGATACAGATGTGATTTGGTCGCGCTTGTTGTCACAACAGTATAAGTCAAAACATCTACCCCCAACCGTGCACCAGACGTGATACAGAATTTGGTTGAGCAGATCCTATACATTATTGACGTGCTTTTATAAGCACTCCTTCTCACCGCTCCTATGTTCGTTGTCTTCATAGTCATCACCTTCATCATACCAGTTTCCTGCGATAAAAATGTGCTGATGATCAACAACGATGTCTAACTCCCATACTTCCACGAGAAAAGAACATCACTGCGTATCTGAGGCATATTGGAGAAGATTAATTTACACGTAGTGAAACTCCATAGTTATCTGTTGACGACAAAGTTCCTTCTTGAATATCAGCTAGATTTCCAATTGCTTCCACTGTGCAACCGTCGAGTCCTTGTTTTCGGCCGAATGTTTATGACTGGTTAAAACGTCATTTAACTGGATCAACCACAGTCTTGTTTCGAAGCCCACCAGGGCAACTCAGCTTGAACGAGTTTTTCTGTCTTCCGACCAATCTGTGTTTTGCAATCGTGTTTCCATCGAGTACAGCTGAAAAACTGTCAGTATTATCTAACGTAATAAATGTCGTGAGATTACTGAGCTTCGCATTTTAGGGGAATGGCATATCTTTTGTTTTTCCGCATTCTGATAACCTCGAGTTATTTACACTGCTCTACACCATACTCTACTCAGACACTATGCAATAATAGGCTTTCATTGTTTTAGCACCGAAGGATGTAGTTTTTGGTATTGTAACGGTTCAGTACCCTGCGCTAAACCCGATGGCTCATTCCTAGCCATCCATTCGCCCCACATCCGGTCTGGAGACCACATGTTAACTGTCTCACTCACTCACGTACTCCTGGCCTATTCACAAGGTCACAGACACATCACGCGCTCCACAG
>JTDE01000132.1:52629-64035 GCA_014338405.1 Paragonimus skrjabini miyazakii
ATAGTCTCTCCTTGTCCTCCGTCTTCCTGGCCTTCGCAGCTTGCCCTTTTGTTCCTGAACGTTGCCTGTGGGTAACATACTACTTGTGAGTAGTATACTACTCACAACGAAACTGCCTGTCATACAACACTAGCAGTAAAGTTTTATTTGCAACGTCTATATATACAGGAACTCCAATAAAGTGTGATCACAATTTGGGGAAAAATAACTTGTGGCAATGGGGTTCTTAAAAATCACCATTTATGGTGCAATAGAAATCATACAGGTCGTCTTGGGTAGTCTAGTTTGCTCCGAACATGATGTATTGAACACTAGCAAAGATATTGAGCCAGCAAATCTCTAATTTGTGGGAACAGTTCTCTGTCATAATTGCTCCCAACTCGTAACAATCAAGGGAGTTCAGACGGACATAACACACTGAAGTGGTATAAACAAAAGATGTGAATCGGATTCATTTGAAACCACAGCTTCAGCTGACAATAATGAGACTCTGTTCGAAACAGATGATAGGTTGATCTAGATATACACACTGATCAAGCTATCTCATAAAGTGAACAAGCGATAAGAATAACTTTAATAATAAGCCATAAAGAAAGAATTGAAGAACTGAAAAATCTATTGCGCAATATCAGCGCTGTTTTTGTTTCGCCATGCACAAGATATATGGATCGGAGATTTTACACATACCTCAGTCGGGTGGCAATCATGTTCTGCGAAACCCATGTGATCGGACTTGTGTTATCCAGGTCAGCAATTTGCTTTTCAGTATCGAGTCCTCGGCAGCTGACTATCGGTTGTGAATAACCTCATTTTGTTTTGGAAAGTTAGTCGGATCTGGAATTCGCAGTTTTACAAGAGATTAATTTCTGCATCATTGAAATCGCACACAAAGACTGCGGAAGTATGCATAATGCGACTGGAAAGAATTGCAGTTCCATACGAAGGTAGACACGGAAGTATAAAGTCACTAATTGCGGTCAATTTACTCGACCCAAAGATTTACGATTTTGTCAGTTTTAAGCATCTGTGTTTAAACTGCCACAGTGTATGAACAAGAAATAGAACTACCAATTAGATTTCTCATGTGTGTATTCCCTGCCTTCGCAGCTGCATCCTTTAACTATCTGAACGTGGTGGTCAATGCGGATCAGCCGTTTGAAAAAAATTACTGAGAGTAAGTCGTGCAGAAGTTGGTCGTTGTTCACTAACAACAGTGTTCAGAATTAGACTGGGAATGTTGATATTGAGTATACTAAAGTTACCTGGGGAGTGTGACAGAACTAGAGTTTAGCAAAATAAGATCTCTTGACCCGACGTTAATCGGAGGTTATATGCCACTGTGGTTCTTTCAAAAGGTTTTACGTAGAATTTTCGTTCTCAGCATATAGCGACCGGAGCAAAAGAAAGGTTTATTGAACGATTCAGAATGAAACTATATCATTAAATCATTAGTTTCACTTAGATAAACCTCATCGATAAACGCTCTATCGCATTACCCATATTTTCTAGTTCAACTGTAACATTCGTAAAAGTCCGAACAATTCTTGGTTCACACATGAGGGGAAACCACTTTTTCACAGGAATTCTTTAACGTTACGCTTACTTCTTATGGCGACATGTCCTGTGGTGACTTCAATTGCAAACACTAGTAAAATGGATTTGTCCTAGTTTCGAACAATGTTAGCAATTTTTCTGTTCGCAGCACATCAACACTTCGTACGAGGTAACTTCGGTTGACCAATTAACGTTTCCATCAAACAATCAACAGATCAATCTAACATTAACTCGATTTGGGAATTACATTCGTTTCCAAAAGAAGTATCCAAATTCTAGGATGGTAGAGTATGTTAGCAGAAACCAAGTTGACACTCAACCAATCTAGAAATTGTCAATGTGATATACGGAAATGAGTGCTTTGCCTCAGGGCTATTTGCACATCAGGCAATAACCTTCTGGATCATAGGGGCTTGGTTACGTTTCCTAGATGGAATGATGATCATTAGTCCAGAACGTGTTTATGTATATTCATCAGACAGAAGAAAGGGACTCAGTGAACTTCTAAAGTGATTTACGCGGACTAAGATCAGAGTGATGCGAAATCGGTCACTTTTATTATTCCCGGATGAATCAAAACAGCAGACCTGCATTCATCTTCGTATGCATTTGTGGGCTAATGATTCAGGCCTGGTAATCAAAGAGTAATTTTGCTCAATATGATTTGAGCATCATTCAAAATTGTTGGCAGTTCTTGCACTTCCAAAGGAAACCCAGTCAGCTGCTCTTGTAAAGGAGTTCTAGATTCCAGCTTCTAACTTACCAGAGGTTGCCAATAATACATATCCCCTTCACGGTTAGCAACGGAACTTCCACCGGGCTATTCTGAAATGGTTATCTTGACTGCTGTGCCATTGACCCCATGTTAGACAGCAATGAATTAGCACAAGCAATCACCTCGTCGACTCAAATCAATGACCGCACGATTACTACTATTCAGGCTGAAATCAAAAAACTCGTAAACGATCCTAGGCGGCATTTTAATTGCTGAGGTACGGCTGAGCAGTTAGGTAAAATACCCCTTATTCTAGTGATCCTTTTCAACGAAGGCATGAGAAATCTGTGATGCATTGCGGGTACTGTCTGCTTTACAACCATTCAGACCGTCAATTTTTGTAATACAATACCTCATCGGCCGCATCCTATTTCGTACGTTGACTACTTATGTTGTGATCACGGCCTAATAGGTTTGTTTATGTTCGTTATCCTACTTGTCTGTTGTAAAGTGTTTGCTTATGATGTTCGTCCCCCCGAGCTGTTTCTTCAGTGTGCATCCGAAGAGATGCTAAAAACGATGAACCTTTTACACCGCATGGCACACTAAATGGAAAATAACACTTCAGTTACACGACATGGTACCCATGTTCCTTAACGCATTGTCCTTGTAGCTTGCTCAACCCCTTAGCTACTTTATAGAAGAATTTCTTATGTCGTTTCCATCGGTTTTATGTATTGGGCTCAACTTCTTTAAACAAAAGAAGATGCTTGCCTTACACTTAGTGCACCAAAGCCTTTCTGAACTTCATTTTCCAATGCGTTTTTCTACTACTTAACCGGTCATTCGCCTGCTTCGCAAATAAACGTGGTAGACACTTGCGTTATTAACCCTGAGTGGCACATAATGCCTTCAACATAATGACCTTGCCAGCACTGCATTGAACTTTGGACTCCTTTGATTACGGATAACGTGTTCTTTTTCTTTGGGTCTCACTGGTCTCACCTCCAGAAATGAGTTGCCGCTTGCTGCAAACCCCGTCTGTCTGTACCGCTCGGAGTCTTCCCTCCAAGAATGGTGGAGGGTTTTGTTCCGTCCTTGGAATGAAAAGTCTGAGAACCCGAAGTTCACATCATCGGCACATAGCCACGTATTCCTGATTGATGTAATCCTCCTTAGTCGAATTTGTTGTGGAGGTTATCATCTTGCGAGAGGCTATTCGACAAAATCCGTTTTGTTACTTTTCTCATATAGCTGATAGTTTCAGTGAAAATTGTCTCCACAAACCCGAATGCGACTCATTTTAAGTGAACATATTTTCTTAGTGCAGCTCAGAAACCGAACTATGACTATAATTTATACGAGATAGTCTTTCTTACGTTGATATTTTTCCTTGATCATATTCCTCTCCAGCGTCAAAAATTCAACTGTCAACCGATTATTGACTTCAGAGTTTCGCTGAGCTACAACAGACATTTTAAAACAAAAGGCGGAGGAACACGCAGAAAGTGGTGATAATATTCGAAGCCTGGAGAACCGACGCACCAGGTTTGAACAACAACTTAGACTGTGGGAATGTCCTCACACTTATTCAGACTCACCACTCTTGGATGATTTTTCCTACTAGACAATCGGTAGTCTCACCCGGTTGAATGCATTTTGTGCGAATTGGTTTCGAAGTGGAAGTCGACTAACAAACCCAGCTGACTGCTAAACTTTACGAATAGTATATGGATGTAATGCAAACTTTATGAGACTGCATAACTTAATGATGTACTAGATACGCACACACATAACCAACTTTGCTTTCGCCCTCAGTGTTCCTTAAATTCACTAACAGTGGACATCAAGCATCTGCTCAAATGAGCTATGAAACACTGGGCGCCGTGTTATTTGAAAGAGGTTTGGTAATATAGTGCACTACATTGCTTGATTGTTATAATAGTCTACTGAGTGTTTCGAATTCACGTTCGGTTTTATTTCATTTTTTCAAAATATGCTGTCTTATTTTATTTTTAGATAACGTTATTAACTGTTGCTTGCAATGTGAGCACTCGATCAATTCAAATCCCATCCCCGGGAAAAACTATTGGGATTGGGCAATTTGGATCTCTGGCATTATCAGGTTGAACCGGTTAAAGTTGTGTGAACTGAAATATTACATGAAGTTTCCGGGCCCACCATGACATAAACCTTCAAGAACTTCCGTGATAATCAACGTTATGACAGCTTCTGTTTGTTCGTGAATGTGATGGAGTGTGCAACTACAAGTCTGCCTTTGAGTTACTTAAGCTGTGAGCATTGCTTGCCGAGTTTTCGTATATTTTTCCATCTTTAATTTACAGACCTGTAGTGCCTCTACTATATGCCCATTAGACAACGTCCGCTTGGATTGGTTTTTGTACTCATGTGTATATTGCCATGGAATCCTAGTTGTTCATCCTAATCCGGCGTAACTTGAACGACGGTCAACAGTTTGGCCAGATGATATAAATATGGGTGAACAAGCGTTTTTAATGAGCATTCTGCACGTGAATGGACCCATCATTACTTTGAGAAACAATGGGGGTAGGTGGGTGTTAATGGTCTCTGGAAGTTTGTCTCCCTTGTTCTCGTTGCACTCGGTTATTGTAATCCTGTGTGTGTGTGTGTGTGATGGTCGATGATCGTATTGCGAAACAGCTGTCGTATGGACAACTGAAATCAAGTAATTGAAAATTCTCGTAGCATTCATAAAAAAACAAAGTTTCAGCGAACAGACTGTTTCCGATAAATTCTCCTCTTTGGCTGATACAATTATATAAAATTAAGTGACGAGTTATTGATCAAGGATTACTGAAAGAGCGATGTGATTGGATAAAAGATTAACACTACTTCGTTGTGATTAGGAACACAAACAAAGTTAGTTCTAGTTAGTCAGTCTTAACCAGGCTGAGACAGTGGGACAGGGACAAATTGTTTTACGGGTTGGGTGGCCGTGTTCGGCCAAGGGAGCCTCAGGGTTTGAACGAATTTTTTATGCACACACAAATCCGGATGACGTAGTCGGATAGCGACCGCCTCGGCTATCGACAGGATGTGGCATTTGGCCGTCCGCGACAAGGTGGCCGGGTCCCTATAGACGGTACGAAATGCTGTCTTTGTGTCTGTGTGTTGACTGCAGTCGATCAAGCGGGGCAGTGTCCACGGATTCTTTCAGATTAACGCCTAGTAGTGCGACGTGTGTTTGCTGAACCACAGGAACAGTCGAATGAATAGAGCAAAAAAGTGGCAACATTATTAGGCACGTTATCCTTCAAATTCAGTGGAACCGCCCGTTTCGAGTGAGATGTAACAACAGAGCCAGCAGCATAATAAGTCGTGTAATAGCATTGGTGATTTGACGTGATATCAACTCTGCCGCTGAGTCACCCTTGAATTGCGACGATAAGTAAACGTTCTTCTTATCGGTAATGTCCACTGAGGGTCGCAGTTGTCTAACCTGCACGTTATTTTTGATGAACTTTTCTGGGTAGGCGTTAGTATTAAGAATCTGCCATAAATTCTAGTTCCTCTTCTATCATGTCTTCTCTACAAATCCTCTTTGCTCTGTTCGTCAGACAACGTATCAGACCACGGTTGAGACTGAGCGGTACGTAGCTATGGAAGTGCAGTTATTAACCAGTCCATGTTTTCTTCCTAAATATGCTCCTCTGTAGTGAACCATCTGGTCTGTGTATCGGTGCCACGTCAAGAAAGGACATTCGTTCATTAATTTCTTCCTTCGAAGTGAATTCAATGTTGTTACGAACCTTGTTAAAAATGTCTAGTAGTTTCTGCGGGTCTTCTAAACAGTCTACTATGCAAAAGATATCGTCTACATATCTTCGGTAATAGCTTGTTTCTTTAATCACATCATTCAACTTGTTGTTTTCGACCATGCTCATGAAGATGTCAGCAAGAACTGGTCCCAATGGAAAGCTCATAACAACACCATCAACCTGACGGTATAGCTCTCCGTTAAATTGAAACTGGATATTGCTTGTATAGAACTATACTAATTCTTTAAAGTCTTCTACGGGCTGTCCAACGTTAATTTGGTGATTCTCAATATGGTCACACAAAAAATTAATGGTTTCTGTCAATGTTACGTTAGTAAACAACGATGATACATCAAGAGGCAGCATTTTCATGCCCGTTACGTCAAGGTTTGCCGATGAGTCCACGAATTCGCAAGTATCTTTTAAACCGTATGTAATCATTTTTTTCTTCACGGGTTACAGGATTTCTACTACCCACTGTGCAGCCGCATGGTAAGGGGAGTTGCACATTTCAAGTATCGGTCTGAGTGGTATTCCGTCCTTGTGTATTTTAGACAGACCGTATAACCGCCGAATACGAGATCCTGTCGAACGTATACGATCAAATACATAGGTGCTAATTGAACCAGCCTGTTTCTTTCTGCGCAGCACACGTGATAATCTCTTTTCGATTGCTATGGTGTTAACTTTACCAGTCTTTTCCGTGCGGAATTTCGTTATATCCGGCAAGAGGTTTAACATTTTGGCAACGTAATCAGCCCTATCCAACATAACAATTCCTGCTGCTTTATCAGGTTAGGATATCGTAACAGAATGATCACTTTTTAAAACCTTCAGCTCCTCCAAGTGAGACCTTGTGAGCAATCCAAACGGTGAGGTCCTTTAGCTTAAATACTTATAACATGCGTTTACGAGGGTGGATTTAAAGTGTTCGGAATTCAGTTCAGAAGACGGATGTAAATCTCGTAATTGACCGTTAAAGTTTTCAAACTGAACTTCCAGATCTAATTGCTTAACTTTGCCACCTGGGCAGCAGAATTTTGGGCCAAGCGACAAAATTTAAATTAATGGCTTACTCATGGTCAGTGAGCAAAAGTTATGAACGTACCGCTCTGGTAGGGCTGGACATTGCATCTACGGCTTTTTCGGACTGATTGTGAAGAGTAAACATGTCTTTTTTCCTCTGTTGATCTTTCTACGATTTCCTACACATAAGACTCGAAGGCGGTTATTTCCTCGGCTGACAGATTATGTACTACGTGATAACGTTGGGCCTTGGTTCCTTCTAGCTCTGCCAATTTGGAAACCCGTGTGTCCTGTTCTTTACGTGCACATATTTTCAACAATTTACTGATAGGATGGATCCTGTTACGAAGGAGAGGTCTCCAGTAAAGTGCAGGGTACTCATCCCTTTCGATACATTATGCGAGAAAGTCAATAGTTGTTTTAGCTTCCGCTAGCTAGACATCAATTACTGCTTGAGTTGCTTCACCACTGAATTTGAAGGATAACGTGCCCAATAATGTTGCCACTTTTTTGGTCTATTCATTTGACTGTTCCTGTGGTTCAGCATACATAGGTTGCACTACTAGGCGTTTATCTGAAAGAATCCGTGAACACTGCCCTGCTTGGCTTAACTCTGGGACAACAAAACGCATCACTTCATCCATTCTGGTCCGCTAGGTTGATTGCAATCAACACACAGACACAAAGACAGCGAAGATACGACAAGTACGCTGGGTTCAGGTAGGTCATGTCAGTATATCCATTCAATTCTCGTTAATGAATGCTTCGGCAAAGACGATGGTCTTTTGACCACTAATCCAACCCTTTCTTCTGAAACTTGAGTGTCTGCGGTCTTCTACCCGTTCTGTTCTTCAGCTTTGTTTGTGTATTTTTTGACAAATAGTTTATCTGTTCTTTTCGGAATCCAATCCGAATTTTGTTTTTTATTCTTAACCTCTCTAGAATGCACTAACATGCATTCGTATATCTAAATACCACATCTGAATATATTATATTTTACATATCTTCCTTTTCAGTTTGGATTTTGTCACTGCAATCTCTCTGTTTATTTTCCGAGTGATAAGGGTTTCCTTTTCGTGCTAGCCAGCATTGGCCAGCTGGACACAAATGTCTCTCTCACCCACCTACTGGTCTTATTCTTTCGGGTTTGCACTAGATATGTGGTGTATGGTTTGAACCGCTAGTGGTGTAGCGTAAGCCACTTTCGGTGATGGTTAAGCGCAGGCGCCCTTTGGCTTCGGCCATCGTGACAGGCTGATACGAATCGGATGCAGCCAACCATGTATGTATGTATGTATCAAGTCGACGCAGACAGATTTCAGAACGAAGTCGGAGTACCATCTTGCAGAGGCAGTCGATCACTTGGATCATTTGATAGATTCCATATACGATAGTGAAACGGGTGGGTGGCAAGGTATAAATGTGAAATTTCCGAGCTGCAGGTGTGGCTTTGTAGTTCAGCTGATAGAGAGCTTGCTGCACTTGAACTTGTTGTTTCTGTTGCAGGTTCGACTCCATTTGATAAATTGACGAGAAAAATCTGTCCAACATGATGTCACCGGGAACATGTGAGAAATAAGCATGCCTTACACAATGAGACATTAATTCAAGACCACTCAATATTTTACGGCTGGTTTTTTCCCAGCATATAGTGGATAATCCGTTTTCCCAATCCTAAAAGCTGAGTCTATACCATTTTCTTTTATTCAGTTTTAACAGAAAGTGGCAAGACTTGACTGCCTCAAACCTGTAGTTGTTGCATTCCAACGTTAACCGACAAATAACATTCCACCATATTTTGTCATTTGGAAGGTATACTTCACAATTGTGAATGTCTTGCTAAAGCCACCTTCATGCGGAATATCCAAACTGAACAATTTCTACTCTTTGTCTATAGAATGTGCAATGGTGGAGCCGCTCAAGTTAGGAAAAATGATCAGGTTATCCCTCGGTAACCTGGCTAGAGATATTGTCACAGAAAGATTCGTATCGTTGTCGTTTAGATGTCCGACTCGATCTATACTGCTACCTTGGCGAGGTGGTCGGGCTTATGTACTGTTTTGGTCCGGCGGGCTATGCTGATTAGGGCTCCGGTCCTTCCAGGTGCAACCTTGTCAGATGGGCCAAAGGGGAGCAGTCAGACGACAAGCAATTACACTCATAGGATTGTATGTCGCACTACTGACCGCGTAGGAGTGCTTAGGTAGTGAGGCACGATCCTATGGGCATGCAGCAGAACTATTTTCATAGTTGCGGCACTGCTGTCTTCCGTATCAGGAAGAAGGGGGTTAGAAAAGGTACCCTCAAACTAAAAGCACTCCGATCGCCCAACGGTTGACCGTGACCGCCGGCGTATTATACAATACAGTCGAAAAACATTTGCCACCTTTTAAAAGCCTGATGTACATCCACTGCGCACAGCAGTGCTCAGAATGAGACATCAATGTCTTATTCACTGCACCCTCGGGCTTGGCAAACCCCTTACTACCAAGTTAGTCAGACTCTTGAGTCATTGGCTCCGGGTGGGGTCAGAGACTCGGGGCTAGATCTCTCAAGTCAAAACCCTACCACAGCATAAACCACAGCGAATGGGAAGTCTCAGAAGTTATCGTTCCCTCGACTGTGACATTACTAGCCGATCTCGACTTTCTCCTATTGTTTTACCCCCTATTCATTCTACATTCCATAGGCATTCGGGCGATAATTGTTTTCTGAGACCAAGACAACCGGTAAACATTGCCTCCTTCAATGTCCGTACTCTCCGACAAGTCGATCAACAAGCTGCTCTGAGAAGAACTCTCTCAAGTCTGGGTATTGATGTGTGCTGTGTGTCGGAAACGCGAGTGTACGATTCTAGCACGGTTATCAATTTAAGCTCACCTCTAGATAACTGTCGATCCAAGCGCTTCTATCTCAGGGTTTCTGGTGACGCCGAAGCTGAATCTCGTGGTCAAGCTGGAGGGGAAATCGCACTGAGTTCCAGAGCGGAGCAATGCTTGCTCGATTGAATCCCAGTGAATAGTCACTTGTGCGCTGTCAGACTCAATACATCAGTAAATTCTGTCGACGCAAATCAGAAAGACGTTGTGTATTCATTATATCGGCATACGCTCCGACGGACAGCTGTCCAGATGCTACCAAAGATGCGTTCTATGACACCCTCGTTGACTTTCTGAGGCAAACTAAACACTCAGACTTCGCCATACTATCGAGCGATTTCAATACTCAGCTTGGTCGTCTTTCTTCGGATGAGAGGCGGGTAGGAGGTATGTTTGGTGTCCGGGCACAACGCACTGATAATAGTGAAAGACTGCTGCAGCTGTGCGCATCCCACGGTCTATATACTTCGAGCACGGCATTCCAACACAGGAAAACGCGCTGTGTTACTTGGAGACCTCCATGTGCTTCTCAGTCGTAAACACAGTTGGATCATATAGCAGTTAGTTACAGGTGGCGCCACTCTGTTAAGGACTGTCGTGCCTTTTGGAGCAACCGCCTGGACTCTGACCATGCTGTTGTGCGTGCCCGTTTGGTTTTATCATTTGCCCAGAGGACATACGCTGGTAAATGCAGGGTGCTTAACTGGCATTCAAGCGAAGAGGATGTAAGGAACGCCTACCAAAAGGTGTTGGTGAAGAAGTTTCCCAGTTCGAGTCAGGTGAGTGATCCTGACGAACACTGGGAACAAATCACCGAAGCTATGAGAGCATGCTGTGAGCAGGCATGTTCCGAAGGAGCTGTTAAGTTTCGACAGAACTGGATTTCCGTCACGTCGATAAACCCCATGAACGAGCGTCGCTCGATCCCACCTGGTTCTGAATATGATGACGACCGTTGAGAACTTAAACGCAAGCTGACTAAAAGCTTGCGCAAAGACTGTGAGCACTGCTTGGTCGGACAGTCGAAAGAGACGAAAAAAGCCTTTTTGTATGGGAATAGCAGAAAGCTTTTTTCCTTGATCCGTGGCTGTACTGGTCGTCGAATCGGTGTAAGTGAGACCATATGTGAGAAAGATGGTTCACCTATTACCAGTCTATCGTACCGACTTGACAGGTGGGCTGAACATTTTGAAGAACAGTTCAGCTAGCCTCAACTAGTTCATGTAGACGACGGGACCCGATTGGTCAGTTATTGCATTCCAGAAGGTCCTCCGTCGGAAGCGGAAGTGGTGCTGGAGCTTAAGTTATTGAAGCGTAATAAAGCTCCTGGTCCAGACCTCCTCCCTCTTTCTCTTTTCAAGGATGGTAGAGAGAGATTTTTATCAGAACTGACAAAACTCCTCCAGACGATCTGGGAGTCTGAAGAGGTACC
>JTDE01000132.1:65329-80647 GCA_014338405.1 Paragonimus skrjabini miyazakii
TCCTCCTGTTTATTCAAATCGCCGGTAAGAAACATTGTCCGAATTTGCGGCATGTCGCAGTCAATGGCTTACCTGTATCCATACCATTTCTAGTTCTTCCGCTTAGTCTTGTTTTAATAGTGTTCAACCTTCTTAGTAACGTTTTCTTCTAGAATATTCTACGTCACTTTTGAGGCGAGCGGCGGCCCGAGCCACAGTACCTTATGGTCAGGTTTATGGCTGTTATGATGGTGATGACCACAAAGAACTTGCCATTCCGTAAGATCTCCATCAAAGTAGTCTGCATTTGCCTATTTCCAGCGGATACGAACCTTATCAGTAAATACCGTGGAATGTGAGTCATGTTCTCCAATAATTTGGTCATCTTCCGTACATCCTAGTAAGTTTTCATAAAACTCAGTGAACTTACTTTCCGTATTGACCTGACTTTGTCTGTTCACTTATGACGAACTTGAAGATCACACAACTTTACTGGCTGTTTTGATTTTGAGACGATATTGGTTGCTTATTCACCACACCCCCGAGGCGCCCACACCGTATAAGCGTATTAAATGATATCTGCTTATTTCGCGTTATGGTCATTCCGACTTGTGAGTGTACGTACTTGGCTCGGGCAAGAAAAGCTGTAAACACACGAAACTATCTTTTTATTCGAAAACACTCTTTTGGTTTTATACATGTGCTCTTAAAAGAAAGACAAGTGATTGATCCATTTTTCAAACTACAATTTTCAGCCTGCGGAAGATTGAAACTTTTCACAGTATGTTGACAAAATCATCATTGATTGCAGTTTTCTTAAAACATGTCTTGATCTTCGTATACATCAAACTGACCCTTCGTGTGGAACTCAAAATTCGTGGACTAGTTCACAAAATATTTTTCACATGCCTTTCTGGATAGTAAAAAGTGACAACGCATGACTCATTAGTTTTCACCTCATCATTTTCCAGGTTGAATATCCAACATGGTCAAATTCTACTCATATTACTTCTGAAATCCTCTAGCCTCCCACTGATAAACTTCCTCTTGGGAACGTGAAAGCGTTTTCATGTCACATATGTTACTCTCTTTCGGGCATCACTTTTATCCCGCGATCGATGCGTGCCAAACAACAATTAAGATACCTCTACATCATAAAACTAATTAAAATAAGTGTACTCATGAACAGTTGATGCACGCTACAACTAACCATAGATATTCACTTCAGATCAATTCTCACATCAACCACTGGAATTCATGAGTTCCGATTAGCTGACGATCAATTCAGACTTGTAGCTGAGGATCTCCAAACTATTCTACACCAAAATTATCCGAACCGGTGTATAGTACGTTAAGTTCAAGGATCCAACATTTGTTTCATTATGCTCAGTTATCAGGTTAGTTAAACACGCTCCAGACTGGCTTCTTGCACACAATGTAAGTTAGAATTTAGATTTTGAGAAATAGGTGTGTGAAAGTTGTTCATAAGTGTTTAATAAACGAGTGAGTGGGATCTCGTTTGATCAAGCTGTCACACCGCTTCCTTTGGAAGTGAAGGCATCGGGTCCATTTCAAGCTTTAACATGGGCTTCACACATGATTTTGAGAGGTTTTTTCACCAAAGAAAGCACATACAACCACATATCAAACAAGTTTTTAATTGATAGACGTGCCCTTTCTGGATAATCATTTCCAGGCAGTAGTAATAAGTGCCAAAGTATTTTGGCTTCCGTCAACGTACTTGAGAAAATCCGGGTAATTCCACGTTGTTACCGTCTTTCGAACGCAAATGTTGACCATGGTTTTCATCTAATTAACCTAAAGTTATATAATACGTCTGTTTGCTTTCTAACATACTCCGTTTCGTAACTGTTTCGTCTTGTAATCGTGTTAACCTATAGGTATTCAACAGAACAGGCTTTGTGTTATCCAACCAAATTTTCTGCTGTGTTCATTCTGTTGGTGATAAATATTCCCCAGCAAGTTTGGTAATATTTAACGAAAACAGTGGTGATCATTTTTATAGGCCTTGTCGGTAACCGAGAAGAAAAACATGTTTATGCGTTTCTTTTTAATGAATGAAAACAGCAACTTGTTGTGTATACTTTCTAGATATATTCATGAACTTCCTTCACCGCAGAAACACCTTCACACGGGGTGAAGTATTCCACCGAAAGTTCACAGGCAACAGGAATAAAAATGTAAGAACTTGATCTTACACACTGCCCCCAATTTTTAATCTGACTGATGTGGGTTGACCTTTGTATTTACACAAGAAGATTCATCTTGTAGTCGGTCTCACGCTGTGACGTCTACATGGTTTGTGTTTAGTAAGGTCACAAATCTGAAGTTAGGTGTGTTTTAGATTTCGTGCAGTGGCGGTAATGTCAAAACATAATCATTTTTTACAAGTTGTTAATATGCGATGTGCAGGATGCAAGTCGTAGATGACCGAAGAGTATATATTATTGGGAAAACTGTACTTCTGTAGACACCACATTTCAGGGGGCGTAACGTGTTCAAGCGTCCTTCTAGCAGCGATCAACCTGAATTAACCACTAGCAGAGCGGTGTAATGCCTTCTGAGGAAACCAAGATTTGAACATTACATTTCACCTTACACCCTGACTGAGTTTAATAACAAGCTGGCGGTTCATTGAACACACTGCAACTACACTTAAATAGCATAGGTATTCCGTCTGAGTGTCCAGTGGTGTTAATTCTCCCATGAAAAAATGTCACAGAGAAGCAAAAATCGATTGGGCACTTAAATGCTTTGCGTAGTGAGCTGTTACGTGGAATCGAGTAATCCAGTGAGGCGAATCAAAATTCCTTTCTCGTCATTGTAGTGGACCAGCTTATATGTGGATGAAAAGCGATCAGGTAACTGCTCCATAGTTCATGCACAAACCTCGCGAGATGTAGCCACGAGCAAGTTATCCGTTCCTATGTGGGACGGACTGTTTTAGGTTCATATACTGTGTCAATCCCACTGAATGGTCATTTCTGTAATTTATTCTTTTTCTGGTGTGTTCTGATCACCTGGATAGTAATTACCAATCGAAGGTTGTGGAATGCGTCAATTCTATTCAGGATTGAGAGATATTTTTTTCGCATGACGCTACTGGACAGAACTACGATAGTTGTTGAAAATCTATTCCATCACAATGAATTGTGCGTTGGAATAAGTGTGCTTTACAACCGGACGTAGAGAATGGAATTAGCAAGCGATAGTTGTGTTTGAGTGTACTATAGTCAAAGTTCGGAAGCATGGTCAAAGTGCAAACCACCTCATATTTCGGTATCACCCAAAATAAGGGGCACACGCATGCAGTCTATTTCAGGAAACAAAGCTGAGTGGGACAGTATGTGCTACTTGAACGTTTTGCTTCAGTAGCGCCTGAAATTTCTCTCGTTCCAACTCCGTTTTACATAGTGTCAATAAAAACTATAAAAGATAAACTTCAGGCTACTCATGTAACGATGTGGGAAAGCTTTGTACCAACAATGCCCCATATACCTTCTATTAAATAACGGAGCTGAGTATATTTGACAAAATAACAATTATGGGTTAATCACAGCAATAGTTGAACAATTCACACAACTTGTGTTTGTTGAATAAGAGGCTAAGACAAATCAATCGCTGTCTACGGGGAGTGTCGAGCTCGAAAGGATTACATTTGTGCACACAGCCTCGAAGAACTTAATCAGTTCGAAATCTTTTTGACCTTAGGTAGATTGACTAAAGTTTGTAGAAGAACTTGGACGACTGGATTGAGCTAGCTATGGGATTTTTGTGTACCAGGTGGGCAACAGTCGCGCTTCGTACCGACCTCCTTATTCCAGTTTCAACCATACCCGAAAGTGTTCTCTTATCCTTTTAAACAATTGCTTCGTTGTACGCCCAACAAACTTTGCTGTATAACAGTAGATGAACGACTACATCAGCATACATTGAACGCTGATAAACAATCTCTCATTCAGTCGGACAAGTGTAAGAGGGCATACAAAGAACAGTGAGCAAAGCGTTGCTACCGAAAATGCTCAACGAAGTGCTCTGGGTAGGCGGCGATTGAACATTTATAAGGGAGATTTATAACAAAAGCCTTCTTCCCCACTTTCGTCATCTAACACATTGCCGCTTTAGCTGGCGTATTTTGCGACGTGAATTTATCTGGACAGCTGTTTTCTGAAGGCCTATAGGATATATACTTCCGTTTGCAATCAATTACATCGTTCGAGCAGAGTTTTCTTACTCTATCACTAAGGCAACGAATTATACTTCGTTTGTTTTAATGACGCAAAACAGTTAAAATTCGTATTTTGTCGGCTCTACAATGACTTACAGTATACAACTAGCTCTAACTAACTGCTCGTCTGAATAAGTTTGTCAAGACAATAAATGTGTGATCGTCTTAGCCTGCTTTGTGGGGTCAACTGAGCGACGAGTTTGGTTAAACGCGAAAAGAGCATGAGGTAATTGCAAAACATTAGGGGCAATGGGAAAAAAGGAACATCTTAACGGCAAGAGAAGTGCGTGTTTCCTACCAAGATATCAAGCCGTCCGTTTTCGAAATTTCTCATAAAAGCAGCAAGAAGCAACGAACCGAGTGTGGATTCCACACATATCCAGACGACGTTAACCATTGGCGTCTCCATAGTTAGGAAGTATGTAAGCTCAATTTATTGTACCGACTTAGTTTCAATACGCTTGCTGAGAAATAGCATGATTCAAACTAAGCATCTATTGTAAGTATATATGCATACAACAAAGCTGAGTTTTGTTAGTAAAAACAGGGAAAATATGGGAAAAATCCACCATCCTTATAGATAAGAGATGGGGAATATTGTAATTGAAATGTATGCTAAAAGAATTTGAATCGATTCAAACCATGCGGTTTGGTGAATCCTCGATGCTCGTCTACAGAGAGTGTTGCTTCTCTATATTTCATCTTTCTGTACATCCCGCACTGAGATTGGTCGTGTGTTAGTTAAATCCACAGACTTCTGACCTTGGATTGGTCCTCCTCGGCTACCTGACCTGCTGACTGTGGTTACATGTTGATCGAGACAAGCATAATCGGCCCGGTGAAAACGAACTAATTCAGTTCAAATTGCGTTCTTAACAAGCTGTATCCAAACTGAACTTTGGCTTCCAAACATACACGTATTCTAAAATACTCATAAACTATTAAATCAATTATTTGTTTACGGGAACATCATTGGAACCTTGTATATTATTTGTGGATCTGGTAAAACGGGCGAAATACTTTGATAACAATATCGCACGTGGAATACCGCCAGGATATTTTCAACGACTGTTAGCCCTGATTGGCGCCCTTGTTGGAAGGTCCCGTGGACTATGCACATAAAGTACGATTGATTCAAAATAACGACGTTGAAAATGAGTGAACGAACAAGTCAACAAAATGTCACATTTTTTGATGACTTGCGTAGTATGGTTGTTTTGAAGCCACATACAACCATAACTAATAACAACCGTTCGCACTAATCATACTTGGGAAAGAAATGATGTTAGAATTTCTCACTTTTGTGGACACCTTGTGATTTCCTGAATGTTTTCTTTCTGCCGCAAAGTTTTCAATCAGTTTGAACTGTTCTGACTATGATGAGTTACTTGAAAGCATGAACTGTTCAATAATCAAGAGAATGTCGGTGTAATCACCGCTGTGGTTTGTCGTTGAATTCACTAAGTGTCGTTATAAATAGTCTAGTAATTGCGAAGTAACAAAACGAACAATCCTGCAAGTGTATCATCCTCATACATCATGAAGACAAAAGCCAAAACCAAATTGATGAACACGTTGTTCACAATGTTGACATTTATGCTTCAATACAGAAACCCGTCCGTTGTTGGGAGCACAGATTGTGACGAGTAGAGTATCAGATCGTTGACTATGCTTAATTGTCATGAGCAAGTCAAATATTGAATGCAGAAACAACATCGCATTGGTTAGTTTGTCTGTTGATATGATGCACTAGTTTATATAGTTGATAAGCTAACGGTAATATCAACGTACCTCTCATTCTATCATGAGATATCCGTGTCTTATTTTAGTGACGTTACGGTCATTGGTTATTTTGCCGTTTGGTACTAAGATTTGTTCGCATATTTTTGGGGATGTCGGGCTGTTATGCTTGTCCCATCGTCATCAAACATCTTATGTCAAGTTTGTTTGTGGTCCAGGTAGGTTGTCTTTGAGGCAGTGGGTCATTACTGACAAGCTTATGTAGGTGAGTTTTCGCAAGTTATTTCATTTTTGGCAAAGTCTAGGTCAACCGGCTGGTGATCAACACGATTGTTTAGTAAATGATGCGCGGATTTCTAGTTGCTGCCTTTACAAATATAAGCACTACCGTCCACTGGTATTAGAAGCGGAGCTCAAGTGTAGTGCTTCTTTTCTGGAGGGGATGGTCCATAAGTCTAATGAAATGCGATAATTATGGTCAGCAGGTTTGACGCCGAAATACGTATAAGCTAACTCAAGTTCCAGTTGACTCAGACTCTCTTCACATCCTTAACAACGACTAATAACGAGCCGTCGACTCATTTCGCTTTATTTGAGTACAACTGAACAAGTGCTTTGTACACACTGAAACATTCGATGCGGATGTATGAACAGGAGATTGAACTCTGTGAAAGCTATGGCCAAAACATTCGTTGTTTCCTCGAAACCATTGTTCGTTTGTTTGGAAATGGTCACAATTGACTCACGTTCGTCTAACCGTCTAAAACTCGAGACCTCCCTTATGACTCGGTGATTCAATTATGAGGAATCCAAATCATGTAACCAAACCTGCTAAAGATCTTTCTGCCGCTTATTATTGCACAGTTCTCTTTATAATCCGTTTTACTGATCGTACCATGCCGTTTTAACCACAGGGGATGGAACTTTTCAGTAGGAATATCGACTGTCTCCCAATGGTAAAACATGTCAGGTAAGACATTAGAACGTGTCAATTCACTCATAACACCGGGCCCAACTAGGACGTTTATATATTTTGCTGTCAATTGATTCAACAATTTTGAAATAAAAGCCATTTGTAGACCGAATTTAATGCATGAAACTAAGGCTTCGTTATTAATTTGACAACTATGATGCGATGCACTGATAAGCTATATTAGACAAGAAATGAACACCGCTTTACTTGCCAGGCAGGAGGTAGGATTGTGAAATTAGCACGTATTTCGCAACAAACGGTAGGTCGTATTCATTCGATCATCAGTTCCCTGTATCTCGCTTGGGACCGTGCGGTTTTCTCTGCTGTTTTTGTAGGCAGTTTTTCTCTCATGAGCATTTCATACTGACTGAGCCCGTAAAAGTTTAAATTAGGGATATTTTCCAATCATACTGAGAGAGAGGTAGAGGTAGAGGTTTCGACAGTCCACTTCATTGACGAAGCACGCAGCACGCAGTCATTGGACAAGACTCAATGTTGCCTAGGTTGGGAACAAATCAGATTCTGAAAACCAATTTGCTCGTAACGAAGTCTTCAGCACGCAACAGCGCAATTGTACACGGTCCGATGGTAGGCATCTATGACATCAACAACGAAGCATGCAGTCACCTTTCAAAGTACCTTCTCCTTGACTTTCCGGAGCAGCCGGAAACGTATTCCCAAGTTCCCTGGGGCCTTAATAGTTAGAGTGTACACTACCTTCATGCACTCTAGAACAAGTTTTATGACACTAAAGCCGTCTTAATGGCCATTATACCCATGTCTGTCAGCAGTTCCGTCACCGTATGCACGATTTATGAAGCCGCAACACCCGAAATACGGATATTTTCTTATTGAACTTATAAGGAGTTCCATATACGCGCAGATTACACAAATTGTTATTTTGCAGAAATTTGCACGTTCTGCGCTTCCATCTCATCCCGTAGGGAGGTGTATTTGCAATATGTTATAATTTCAATGATCACGGATTAGCAAGTAATTTATGCACCCTACTTCATTCTTCGTTGGATTCCGTCAGTTACCCATTCATATGTTTTTGGAGAAAGCTGCTATTCTGATTTCGAGGTTAGCAGAGTCGTATGATTTAAATGTGGATCACATATCCTTCTTAAAGTGCTCGATTTTGACTTCGAATACCTCTCAAGGACACGCGGTTTCCACTAGTGATATTGTAGCACGCAATCGAAACTAACAAGCACTCACGGATTGATTTTGAATTTCGCAGCAAAGCGTACTGTCGTGTTGCTAGCGTCATTTTGGTTTTCGTTTGTGTGTCTTGTGCATAGCCTACTAGGCCTTTGGCTCATGCTTGATTGTGTTGTTTCCATTTTCAGGATTGTTGCTGGACTGCATAATCCGGATGGACGCTGACCTCCGATGCCTCTACGTTGCCCTAGACTTGGTCCACGGGTTTTACATGCATCAGTGTAAAACGACCGGCATGTGTGTTACAGTATGTAGGCTTTACTTACAACAAAATTTGTAACAACTGGTGCTAAAAGAACCGATAATTCCTGATCATTTGTGAACTATTCAAACCCGTGAATCATTCTGCAGAAACTTCTCCAAATTACCCCATGACGTATGAAAACTTCTGTTCCTGTTTTATATTATTCTACTAGTCACAGATTATGCTTCAGCTTTTTAATGAAAATACGTTTTAAATATTGAGTGAATTATGCCTGTTGACAATCATTCTATAACAAAGAGGGATCAGTACGGGATAAAATGACCAATGTTTTGTTAAAACTAAAGCTGCAACGTGTGCAGATATTTGGCATTCCAATTCATCTTCAAGTGTTCGATGCATTTTTACAGAAAATTTTTAATAGATTTCGAATTTGAGTTCAATTTTGAACTGTAAATTTTGTGGATAAAGTCTGCGTAAGACTGTATACCTGAGACAGGTGAAAACAAACGTTGAGAAAATCGTAAAATACCTCCTTCATCGGAATTTGTCAATCATTTATGAACCCGATAAAGGTGAGCACTTCTGTAAGGCCTTATTCCGCGATCTGCACCCAAATCTTCATAGTTTAATTGGTTATATTCGTGAACTACTGATATATCTTGTAACCCGAGAGAGAAATTAGGTTTAAGTGGTTCAAGACGGCAGTGTTTTATTTTCAGATTTGACTGTGTTATGTTATGTCACAGATTCACTATTTTCTGGTTGAAAGGTCTTATGAGTGCTTCGCACAAACGATGCTGTACAGTCTGATGTGCATTAGAAATAATAGTAGTATCATTAACAAAGCCAATTTGATTGTCTTTAGCTACAAGTCTTCCCAAGAACCTGTGGTCATTTGGGCTGGATGGGAAATCGTTTGAAATAAACAGAAACTATTGGTATGTGGGGGATAACTGGACTTCTTCAAGCTTTGGTGGTTGAATTAGTTTATACTGAAATAGTCATCCGAAATAAACCTCCGGGGATAAAACCTAGAGTGTTCTGTGGCAATTACTTTGACCAGAGAGGTTAATTTCTGGAAGCAAGTATGTCACAATCCACTTGTGGGTTTACTACTGGTTGCCAACACTCTGTCAGACGGTTCACCAAGAGTAGTGATCAAGAGCTTCAGAACAGGACTGTCCTAAAACTTGACTGGGAACGCGGTTACTTTGCAGGACAGTACACTATGTTTTGCTTCACTTACACAGCTGCCAAATGCTCATGATGTAAGAACGGTTACTGTCGCAAATATCAACTCAGACCTGAAGTTCATTAGGAAATTGTGTCAGTATTCGAATGCGAAACGTCAACAGTGATTTACAAGACCGTGTTAGGGGATAACACATATTATTTACTGGGAAATATGGTCAACATCGACTATAATGATCCCTGGGGCCGTTGACATTGCCGGATTTTGTCGGAAGGATTTGAAAATTATCGGAATGCTAAGTCGGTATTGCAGACGTCTTCAAGAGTTTCAAACGAGACTGACTGGCTTTGTGAATTACTCATTGATTACTTTAGGGATGCTGATTGAGTTTTGTGGAAATAAATCACCTACTTGTCACCTTTGGGTTGTGTACTAAACCTTCATGTTATCAGCAATATTGGTACCAACGGATAGTAATATCGCCGGTGATGATAATGTTAAATTCATGATGAAAAACCGCCAACTTTCATCTGTGCAGTTACGTTTTTTGAATAAACGTATTTGTGCAGGCACAGGATTTCGGACAATTGATGTGTGTGCATACGTATGCGTACACACATCTGGGGAACAGATTCTAAGTGGTTCCTGGACGACTCAGCTTGTTATAACTATTCGCCTGATAAGGTCGATTACTTTTATGTTGCAAGAGAAACTGGGTTCTGATTGTCGGTCTTAGATAGGACATGCAATTTACCGGGTGAGGATTTACCTAGAACGGCAAATGTACATATTCATTTGGCACAGGCGCTCGGTTTGCGACAAGCTTCAGTACATTTTGAGTGGGGATGATTGCAAACCAAAGGTACAAAATGAGATCACGTGTGCGGATCACCGCACAACTGGCAAAAGCTCACTTCAGGCTGCCTAATACCGGATCTACTATAGTTTTTCTAGGCTGTAGAGAACAAGTTGCATGCTTTTCCTGTGACATGATAGAGAGCCTTCGTGTTATGGTGCAATGTATTTTGTGGGGAGTGATAAACGACATGTTTGAAATTTTTTTCTTTGAAGCAACCAGGTGGGACTCAGTTTTTTTAGGGTTTTTACATAAAACTCGTGATGATACATATTCACGGCTTCTTCGATAGTTAGGCACTCCTGTCATCAGTCACGTAAGTACACACGATCATTAGTTCGGACAGACGGTTAGAAAATGAACGCAAGTTTTTCCCTCAAGATCTACAATAGAAAACTGATATTGATTTCTAGTAGCCGATCAGCTATAGATCAGTACAAAATTGGGGTACAACAAGAGAATCTCTGAGACTCTGTCGCCTGTTCTCAACCAAAGGAGCGTTGGGCTTTTGCCCACTTATGGACAGCTGAAGCATAGTCGCAGTTCAGACTGCGGTTTGGAAATGATGGTAAAGTTTGAGTAAAAGTTTCATACTCGATTTACAACAGTCTGTCTAGGAATGGTAATTAAGCGATAAATATCTTGATTTGTAACCGTGAAATGTTTGTCTTTTTTCTTTGCTCCTGTTCTGTCAACTTATACAACAATGTAAAATTTGCTTTCCAAGAAAATGACTTTTGTGGAAAGCATTGTTCTTTTAGCGGTCAAAATGTGTTCGTGAACAGTTTCTTACAGGAGCTACATTTGAATTTCATTTCCAAACCGTTTCAACGAAACCAAACATTTAGTGCATGGCTGCAATATATATATTTTGTCTTGTGTGCTGTATGCCCGACCGGCGGTTCGAAAAGAAAAAACGTCGAACTTTCCATATGCTGTAGGCATAATACAAACCGAACTAGATTGCTATCGTTGCATGGGTGATTTAGACACTTCAGAAGAAACTGTTTCATTGGATTAAAAACTCACGCATTAAACAAAGTAGACCAATATTAGTATCCAACTGGACTGACACGGTATGTGTGAACTGAATGCATTTGATATGGTGTGGTATTTAGGGCTTTTCCCGTGAGACCATTACACTCTATTACAGCGAACATTTTTGGTAACCACCTGAGCAATGAACAACCGAGGAACAAACAAACTTACTTAAGGAAAAACTGGTGTAACTTCCCGCAGTTGAACTTTCTCTACGCTTGTATCTGTTACATGAATTAAGGGGTTTGTATTTACGAATTGTGCTTATTACGGGTGATCAAAACTTCTGTTTTGTTAACTACTTATATGCGGTGAATATCTACTTGATTCACTGCTTATCTAAAGCCCGACACAACAGACGACTTAACAAGGGACCAATCCAGATATCGCGTTAAGATACCACTTCAGGATTAGAAGAAACATCTTCAGTGTTACATATTCCGTTATTCACCGAATTCTTTGTACTGCACCAATCAGCTAACAGTTTGTGATTTTGCGTGTACCGCTGGGATCAGCCAATGACAGACTCTAATTTCTTTAATATTACTGTACATCTATAAATACAGATTCTTGTCTCATGTATAACAGTTGCTTACTACAGCTAGGCCGAATTCTTTTCACTATTATTTACGCGGGAGATTTGAACTGAATCATGATTTCGGGGGTTATTTGAAGTCCTGATTCCCAGTATTACATTGCCATAAGTGGCAAGATCTCAACAGAATTAACGTGCATGCCAACCAGAACCCAAGTCTGCATTTCAAACAGGATTGAGAAGTGAACAAGTTCGCTTAATAATCTTCAAGCATAATGTTTGATTGGGATGAAATAAAGTGAACAACGGCGATAACCGATTTGTAACTCTTGCACTCAAGCGGAACTTTGAGGTAGACTTTATAGCAGATCCAGTGGGCCAAGGTATGAGTCCTGCGACAGCTCGGTAGTAATATATATCCTCGCCGCGATCCCCACTTAGACTTGATTATACCATATAGACCAATGCTCTACAGATTTCCAGCAGCGGGGAAACTCGGGTTTTAGTTTTTTTAAAACGGGATTGCTGGAAGTTTCATTTGGACACAAATACTGCACTCACTTAAAAGTGACATCTATTTCCTATCAGCCAAACTATTCAGTAATTATCAGTAACCAATAGATCACTCAACGCGTATAATGATTTCTGTGAGTTTCAGCCAATAAACTATTTTAGCCATTGAGTCATTGAGTTAACGGTACAGGTACTATGTCTCCCCTCGAGGTGACCGAGCAACTTGGACAGATAAGTATGACAGCGTTTAATTGTGTTACTTCGGTTGTGTCTAATGTTTGGTCAGTAGCAAGATGGTTATCTTGTGATCAGCAATCAAATCTTGATCGCAATAAAGTTAGGTAAAGCTGACTTACCCTAATAAGAACGAAATTCTAGACACGAGCTTCTTTTCGAAATGAGTATCTTGAGGAGGTCTATGCGAATGGGAAAGCTGCGATTAGTTCTGAAAAGGGGTGCACATTTTTAGTGTTGAGGGACTGAGCTATTACGAGTCCACTGGCTATACCCTTTCATGGTTTGTATGGAAGTTGGTTAGAATTTACCTGCAGTAAACAAAGTGCTCCCTTTGGTGAGTCTTTGTAGAACAAACGATATATGTTTGCCTGGACACAGCACGTGAATCCAGATGAAATCGGACATTTTGCCCGTCAAGTTGATAGAGTAATGGTGCCAATCGGGGCGAAATCTCCCGCATGCTACTTGCAACTCAATATTCTCCGACTCAGAGACGGCCGGTTGATATCTGGACATCTTGCTGCCGACTCTCAGGTCGACATATTAGTATGATCATTTTCGCCAATTTCTGGATATTTTGCGGAAAGTTAGTCTGAATGACGTTCGATACAGTGATCTTTGTGTTGGTGTTCCCGTGGGGGCGATCATACTGAACTGTGCCACATCTAATATCATTTCAAAATTGTGCCACCGTAGCTGGAGCAGTCGAAGCCATACGGCCTTTAACGAGATCAGTGCTGAATAACTAATTCAAACTGAATTGATCTATCAACACCGTCTGTTCACAATTGCGGTTATTCTGTTGTGCGTCTGCGAGAATTTATCGAATGGCGTCACCCTCCTGGCTTGAACTAATTCGGAAGAAGAAGAATCAACAACGACCTGACGTTTCCTTCCATAAAACCACCGAACAATTAAACTGATCAATCAAGCAGGTTCTCTGCTTCGCAGCCTCACATAACCGATTCGGTCAAATTGGTTATCCCGTACAAGTTGCTATGCCTTGTAACAAATTTTACGTTTAGATGGCAGCTGAAATCTGGTCTACCTTTCAAATGTGCGACATCGTTAGTCACAAAGCTGACCATATGGCTTAAACTGAAACTAGACATCGGCGTTTTACAAATCCCTGTACAGGAAATCCGAAAGTGACAACGATCTTCCGACTATTATCGATCAGCACATTGAATGTTTCTGTTGACAGTTTTGACGGGACGAATGACTCAACAAAATCGTCACGACTGTATGAAATTCACCAGATGTTCTACGCACTAGAACATTATGTGCATGTTTACTACTGCAGTAAAACTTACGCGAACTAAGTATTTTAGTTTGTTTGTCATAAGTCACCGCATGTCACGGAAAGACAAACAAACGTAACCTTTCACCATCGGGAACATAAATTACAGTAGGTTCTACCATCGTTTTAGCTGTTTGGATTTTTAATGTAAAAATTCCTGGATGGTAGATTTCTGAATGCCCTTACCGACATTCACATTTTTGTAACACTTGGGCAAACCGGTGTCCACAAATACTTCGCCTGATTTGGTTTATTCCCCAAGTAAGAACTATTAGTTATAAACATGAACTTTGTATCGTTATAGAAAGGCAACGGTTATGTACATATATATATATATATATATACATATAAGTGATAGAAAACGGATGTGTGATGGAACTGTGTTTCGTTAGACCAGTGCGATCAATAGTGCTACAATCATTTCGCAACATATCTTTTAGTAGCATTGAACAGATGTTCTATTGATTTCATTTTGTTTTTGATTTTGTTGAACACTAATTTTGGTAATCAGAGCTTATATACTCTGTATACAAGTAGGCCCACGCAACGGAATAAAAATCTATAACCATGACTATTATTTTGGTAATACTGAAATTTCGTCTGATGTCCCTTACTGAATTTGAGTCTGATCTATGCTAAACAAGAGTAGCGAGCAAGTGTAGTTCCGACTTTGAGGCTGAGAAGGCGATACTTAAGTTGGTTTCATGAAAAAGCTGGCTTTTCGAACGATACGGTGTATGGTTAATGCGAACTCACGAGGATGAAACTAGAATTCGGTCTCATTTTCCCAGATGAGCCCATCGAATTCTCGTCTTGCTATTATGTTTTTTTTTATACCAACCCGAAGTTGGGCAGTATGCTAAGTGACAATATGTTGATGGGTTAGGATTTTCAAAGGCATTAACGAACGATGATCAAATTAATTTTTGAATGCGTACGGCAAACATTTATCGGTCTCAAATTTGCAAGTTACCTTCAGATTGGGATGGCAAATATTTAAGCGGTGCAGGCAATAGATAACCTAGTGCACCGCTTAAATATTTGCCATCCCAATCTGAAGGTAACTTGCGAATTTGAGACCGATAAATGTTTGCCGTCTTTAGACATACTCATAAGTCGCCGGGAGGATGGCTCTATCAAAAGAAGTGTTTATAGGAAATCCACGTGGTCCGGTCAATACCTAATCTTTAGTAGTTTCACGCCGGTCCATCAAAAGCGCGCACTAGTGAATACACTATTCACACGCGCAAGACGAATCTGTACACAAGACAGTCTTG
>JTDE01000132.1:85156-126424 GCA_014338405.1 Paragonimus skrjabini miyazakii
GGGGCGCCCTAACACATATAGTGGCCAAATTATCGAACTGTCAGATTTGTTAAAAACAAAGCTTCGAAACTTTATATCAGAATTGATGTATCTACCCGTCAATCTTCACCGGAAGCACACACTCGCTTACGTGGTTGATACCAATCATGTATGGGTAGACAAAAATTGATCTGCCAGTTAGTCGTGTCGGTTATCTCAGATCGTATCGAGTTCGTAGAAGAACTCAAACGTTAAGACTGCTAACTCGCAAATGAGATATTATCTGCAACGCTAGCCTGTTATGGACTCAACAGACCAGTATATAAACACAAGGGCATCACATATATTCATTTTCTGAGGAGGTTCAAATATTTAACTCTCAAATATTACACTCCACATCTGATCAATTATCTACAAGTGTCCATGAATGGTGTTTGCGAGACTCATTATTGGTTCTGTAAATTCCAGCCGACAAGTCAGGAATCAGCATTTTGTGGTCAGCTTTGAACAGTCACCTTAAGTTCGCTACCAAATATTTTTCAGTTAAATCTGAAAGTTACACCGTTATTTTTCTAGTAGACATACGCTTCGCTGTTGATGGGTAAGGTTTGCATAGAATCTCATTTAAACTGCATTGACCAAGTCCTAATTATCAAGGAACACTTGTCATGATAACATAAACCGATGTAGTGAACAGTGATTGAACGTGGACAAGCGCATAGCTGAAAGATGTGTGACGGACAAGACTGTCAGTTCTCAAGAGATGATGCAGGTGGTACTAAAATAAACAGGATTTGACAGGACTTCTTACTGCCCGGATGACAGAATTCAACACAAGAACTAGTTACTGAGCTGAAGTGATGAAGAATCGTTAAAAACTCCACGAAATCAATTTGTTGGAGAAAACTCAGTGTATAACTTACTGATAATCATCTTGTTGCTGGTGGGATTGTAGTCTGTAATAATTTTGCAACCGCTTTCGTCTGAAAGAGGCGAAAATTGGCCCGTAGTAGCTCGCCTAAATGAAGTCCATTGCAAGACCGCTTACAAGTGGCTCCATGTCGATTGTATCAATTACAAAGCGCCATCCCGCAAAGGGTAAAAATGAGAATTTCGAATGAATCGGAGGTCGATGTGATATTGGAAGGGATTTCTACGAACCCAACATTGACTTTTGCATTTTTAAAAATGCGTGCAAAGGCAGAGTTTCCGAAAAAAGTATGTCGAATTAGGTGAAACAATCCTGAGGAAGTCACCTTCATTTACAACCACTGGACGGCTAGTAAAGTATAGCAATCATGCTGTCAAATGCCTCACCAGTGAGTTTTTCCAGAGAAACCTCTGAAAACGTGGTGTTCGCTTTTTTTTACAAAAGATTGACTGTGAACGTTAGATTACAGTGCAGACAGTTTAATGGCTTATGAAACTCATTTTTGTCAAATGCAGCAAAATTATCGTCTATGCATAGTTTGTGAAGCGACTTACTTCGAAGTATGGTTCTTAGTGACGCATAAATACATTTGTCTACATTAGTGATAATTGACTGCCCATTGTAAGTCCATCTGATTTGTCATGAAAAGTACCATTACACACAAACTGAATATCGGAGGTACACATTTTTGTGACTAAGGAAACTGATCGATGGAAATGCAGCGTCGAGTGTTGCAAAATAGCAAAACTTCAAACAGTGTTGAGAACCTCATTACAACGAACCATTGGAAATAATGACTTAGCAGGAAATAGAAGTCTTTAAGTGGTGTTTTGGGTCAGTGTTTAAGATAAGCTCCTTAAGGCGCTTTTTAGGCTGTGATGGGTCCATTTGAATATCATAATTTAACTTAGGTAGACCAGCCACTGGCTTGCTAGTCATGGATGTTACACTGACTATATGGGTACTCTGGGTTTGTTCGTTTTGTTGAGAAAATATTGTCTTGGCATCACGAAGGTCAACTGACTAACCACCTCATACATGAAGGAAATATTTTTAGGAGGGACCAAATTGAGAAAACAGATTTCAGTGATACAAGTTCAATGCTCATTGGTGACGTCGGTGGATCCCAGCGTGAACTGTTGAAAATTTCTGCTTCAGCGGTCAGTCTGCTGTATCATTTGGTGCATTCCATATGACACAGTGGAATGAACGGGTAACTGAGTACATATTTGAAATTTCCGACCTCCCGGATCGGTTTCGTAATCCTGTTGCTAGAGCGTTTGTTGCATTTGGGCATTCGGTTTCTGTCGCTAGTTCGAATCAAGCTGAAGCCCAGATTTCATGAAACTTAATCTCATCTGACTTGTGAAACTAGACGCACTACTTCCAGTTTCAGTGCTCATCAGTGGCGTTGGTAGATTACAGCGTGAACAGTTGAAAACCCTGTCTGGGCAGTCAGTCTGCCGGATCTGCTGGTGGAACCCATACGACACAATGGGATAGGTGGGCAATCAGATCAAAATGTGACGTCTGTGAGTTTCTGGTGTGGCTTTCTAGTTTAGCTAGTAGAACGCTTGGTGCGCTTCAGCAGTCTTTTTCTGTCGTTAGATCGAACCTAGTCAAACTCCGGTTCTCCGAATTTATAGAATCCACGACGCTATTTATCAGCAGTACGAGTGGAATGATTTTGTTTTGTTGTTTGCTCTCATTACATAATGCACCCGTTAATTTCGCAAAGTAGTTGATAAGCTGGGATCGAGATGCTTGGTTATTTTCCGATTCATCGATGATGACAAGTGTTTCAACTTCGTTGAAATATCACTGACCCGGCGGATGCCCCCTTCCCATCATCAATTGGTTTGTAACATGTGATACTTATCTGACTTGAGTAAGTAAGACAGATGACGCACACATCGGAAATTACGGGTCAATTTGACGCCGTACAATTCAAAATGCAAGTTAAAGATCGATCCAGTAAGCTGAGCCCAAACAGTAAAGCACGAGGTGTACTTGTATTCAAGATTAAGAATCAATTCACACAGGCTGGTTCTGGGTCTATTCTGGTATACACGTTTTAACCCAATTAATCAGATACCTATCAGTTTTTCCACTTTAAATTTTGCTGTGATTATACACAATTTAAATTATATGTAAGGTAAAAAGCAATTCGGTCTATGACTGCGAATTTATCCTTTGCTGTTGTTCAGTTTTATTAATGTGTCTGGATGTCTGGAGATTGGTGACAAATGTGCGTTACTCTTAAATTAGGTCTAAGTATTAAAATTCTTCCAGTTCACCATTTCTTAACATGTCTTCCGTTGTATGCTCTCCAACCTGTAGTTGTTCGAACATAATACTGAATGGTTCGCTTTTCTTTCTCATGAGGTCACGCGATTAAACTAGTCTGGATCACCCGAACCAACTTCCGAATTGTGTTTAAACGTTTCATGTTGGTCTAACGTTGAAAAATAGGAAATGCTGATAGGTTCGAGTTGATGTACGTAAATATATCTAATTGGTGGTCCATCCGCCTTCTCCTAATAATAATGGCAACAGAAATGTGCAGTATTTACGCAGTATTTACGTAAGTTGACTTTGAACATATGATGGCTAGTGCGATACCGTAATAGATTTCCTGTGATGTTCACATGGCTGATACACTCTTAGCCTGTCCTGGATATTCATACCTGAAGAACACACACTAATCGAGATATACAGTTGATTGTAAGAACACATTGTAGAGCTACAACGTGCATTTCTGCCTCACGTTGATTTTCATAAACTGAGGAGCTATTAAAAATATATCCATTCTCTATATGATAGTAATATCTCAAAGGTTTCTTTAAGTTGATTCGCTTGATATTTTATCGGCAGTGATATCCTCTATAGTACATCGTTTCAATTAGAATAAATAACTGTCTCTGAGATTTATTCACTAAAGTTTATATTTAATCCAAGCGCGGTTGAGCACAATGATCAATAGAAAGATGGCAGACATCTGGTCCTACTTACCAACCAAACCAAAGGCTTATGGATAAATACCAGATGATCGAACCATAACGGAGCGCCACTGGATCACAAGGTCGTAGTCACCAGGTTTGTTAGAAAGTATATCAATTACTTTCGTTTCTTTATTATGTTGCTTCAGAATAATGATAATTAAAACGTACAAAGTTCTGATTAGCGCAAGAAAATCTGTGCAGACTAATATTTCTATCTGTATAACTAACAACTTTTGATACATACACACAAACAGTGCACTCATATCTTTAGGTCAAAACCTAATTAGAGTTAACTACCAAAAACGACTGTGTTTGTAACAAAATAAATCATGTGCTATATGCCAATAGTAGCGCAATAGTTCACAGTTATCACGTAACTACCTGGTGTAACTACCTTATCCATGCAATAAATCACCGGGTGGACAGAAACAATAACAATTATGTGTTTCAACAAATAACACAAAAAATGAAAATACATTGTTTACGCTCGAACAAATTCCACTGTCTCTACAGACGCTTATTGTAGACGGTATAGACATACTGGATACTAACTTGCAACCAAACAAAAGTAGAACGATCAGCCGTCAGTTGCAAATAGGATAGCACGAGAGTTATAAACAACTGTTATCGGATTGGGTAATGGTGTTCATCTGTGATCACTCCGACATACCACAGCGATCGATTTTATCATGATACAAATAAGACCAGGAAATTCTTTGTTTGGTCTATCGTTTGGTACTTCATCAGATAAGGCATTGGAATCGATTCTACTTGTCCACTGAATACTGATTGCCACGTCGCCCACATGACAATAGTATGTTGGGTCAGTTTTTTCAGGGTTCTTAAGTGTGCTGATACAGAATGCTAGCATCCAACTTTACCTATAAATCAGATTTCATTCGCTGAAATAGGGGTATTGTTTGTTTGTTCTGGATTATGGAGATCCTGACTCTGCCGTCTTGTTGAGGGGAAAATTATATATGTGTAAACCGTTTAGAGTAGGTAGATATAAGGGTGCAGCAAAATAATTTTTTAGTATAAATCAGCTAACGTTCGTTTGTCTTTTTGTTTGTTCAGATTCACCAGTGGTTATTCCGACGTCTTTGTTTTTGGTAACCAACTGGTCAGATAAAACTTATCTGCAACTACTGAAGGAAGCAGCATGAAAGAGGTAGGGTTAACATCATTCTAAGTCGAGGTTATTCTCATCTGACTTGAAAAATCATTAAATAGACATACCAATTTGATTCATGTTCACAGACGGCGATGTGACAAGGAACCGGAGCTGAAATCGCTGCGCAGGTTAACGAACCAATCAGCATATTGAATTTAGCCAACGGGTATCAACGGTGATGTTGAAAAGATTTCAGTTTCCTGTGTGTTTGAAATAGGGAAAATGATTTGATTTCGTTTCCAGTTTCTCTTCTAGTTCAGAAATACATGTTGCACGACTGTGACCACAGATGAACACACCTAGTTGTAGTTATAGACATCAAGTGAAAATAGCCGGCTATCAAATAACACGGTTTCAAAGATGCAGCATATTCGGTTTACAAACTTGGTCAACTCCGGGTGAAATAAATGGAAGTCGAATGCGTTAATCAACGCTCCTGACTTTCCATATATTCAGCACAATAATCAAACTTGAAGTTTCAGTCATAAACCGTTTTGAATATGTTCAGATTTGATGAAATATTTCTGAGAGGTCCACAGTACGCCGATTGATTTTAGTAGGCAATCCAATATCAAGACTTTCCAGTTAAGTTGAAATATTCGAAGTTATCCCGCCAACCAGTGATAAAATTATTAATGAGTAGTCGGGAGTTGTTTTTGTTAAACTTTAATGCTATGTGAATAAGATGATTTATCTTGATCTCAATAACCATTCGTTGTTGAAAATTTTGTTAGTAGGGCTCCTTGACGTGTGAAAGAAAAATGTGTGGACTAACGATCGGTTTGTTTTTTACTGGGTCGTTCTGTCTGGATATGAAGTGTTGGGTTTCAACTGGAAAAGCCAACACACTCAGACTATTGCTTCCAAACTAGAGAATACTCGAGTTTTGATCCGCTGAATTTGTTCACCACTGCATAATGATGCGTTGAAAATCACAACCAATATTACTTAACCATTATGATGTCAACACATAAATCTCGTACATCGTAAAACAATTTCGTGATCAAGGGTGCAAGCAGATTAATGAATATCGCGTTAACAGTATTTCCGCACACTGTTGTACAAATCCACTTTCATATAAGTTGACGTTAATTATTCATTTCCGGTTGCATTTGAAAGCATACACACTCCTACAACAACTAATTAGCCGATAGAAGTTGGTTGAAATGCAACCACAATCTATTACATTCTTAGTTAACCACTTCCAACGCTCTCCCATAGGCGGATCTAATCTGTCAGGGATGAGCACGTAAATTAGTTTAATTAGGTCTATCCTTACCAACCGGACCAAGTTTAATTTTTGACTGTTGTTGTACCATATATAACTCCCTTATGAGTAAGTGATACCTCTCAGGGCCTCAGCAAGAATCCAGTTGAAAATCTATTGATCCACCACACCTCAATACGTCGATAAACTAGAGCGACAGGATACGGTAGTCACCACGGAGCCTGATGAGGGAACTCAGACAGAGCAAAGGCGTTTTAAAAGATGCCAGCAGCTCTAGTAAGTTGTGCTAGCATCCAGTGCTTACAAAAATGTTTGATATTTCGACGTCGCCTTCGATTATACTAGTTTAATTGTTTCCAACATGTACAACGATGTTGTTTTTTTGGTGATGACATACTTTAAGTACTGCTAACTAGGAGAAAGGTTTGACTAATAAAAACTGAACGCCGCTCAAAAACGAGCGCAGATATTACATTTTCACAAAGTTTTCCGTCAACACCCTACGAAAAATGGCCCTCTACTCAAGTTTTGCTTTTGTCAGAACTCGTCAGGAGTACATGACCTTGCCGTAGACGGGACCAGATCTCTGACCCCGCTTTCATATGGCAACCATGTTCACCATAATGGCAGTGGCCTTACAGTAAACAAGGCCAAATTATCGTACACAAATATAGCAACATATGCATGTTAGTAATATTAATTTGATCCTACCCAACATGATGCCAGTGACGCAGTGGTCTACATGATAGCCTGATGAAAGCGCAGCCGATATTCAGATGCTGGCCGTGATTAAGGTACGCACGTTTTTGGGTACACGCCTTAACTTCACGACAACAGACTTATTCATATGAATACGAAATAGTCAATCCTACATTACATTGAACGACCAGGTCATCATACAACTCTTATCATTCCTCTTAACCATTTGACCAGAAGTCAAGTTGGTAACTGGATTTCCTTCTCTTTGATCAGTTAGTCACATTCCACCAGTGGTTGATAAATAACTAAGCGGATAGCACCTCAACTGTGCTGTTGAATTAAAATGGGGTTTAGCTGGTTAAATTCAAGAAAACCTTGTGTGGGTTAATGGTTTACAGTCGAGAGCAAAATATTCAGTAAAATCATTTGCCTATACTAACCAGTAGAAACTTCACTTCACTATACTCAAGCTTCATAGAATTGGATAGTATTATCTAATGTTGTGGATTTTCTAACCTCTGCGCTATCATGTTGCTACAAAATTGGCTGCATAAATTTATGGGCGATGCAGTCGTCCAGACTAAAACTTTCAGGATTTATCATTTAGGTCGAAGGCTTGATGGAGATGCTGTCATTGTCATCAGTAGCTCATAATGTACGTCTATGCGAGTTAATCCTTGTACAAAAATGTTTAACCATTTAGAACAGGTCATGGTTCTTAAGTCGTTTTCAGTCACTTATGATGTGTATTATTTGTCTCATAGTCGTTGAATCATTGAGAGTAAAAGTGTTGACGGCTTTCTTGAGGTATCTGACACATCATTATTTACTGTATATTGTGTTGCCTCTTTTCTCATCACCCTGGACTGCATAACACTGAATTTTCCAACACGCCTGGACGCACACTTTGATGTAGCCGACCTTGACTGTACGCGATTGCCTGCTGTCCACAGTCGTACCATACCTGATGACATGGGTCGTTCCATGATCGTCTCATGATCTACAATAGGACTCGCCACAAGCTTTCTACTCACCGGAAGATGGTAGGATTTGATTTTAATAGCTTTGTCCCCGCAGTTGTAGTAGTCCTGGTGATGTACCACCTTTATCCGACTTGAGTGTGTTTGATCACTATGAGCCGTTTAACTATTGTAATCAGCTGACTAGCTTCATCTGCTTCGATAGTTGCTGCCTTTGAGAAACAAATATTCACTAAGGTTTTCTCACCGCTTCCTCAAGAGATTACTTGTGAGGAATCTGGAATCTGATTAAGCGACAGGTTGTTCAGCAGTATAGTGTAGGTCTAACTTATCTAACGTGTACGAAATCTGTCTAACTCGGTCGACCTACATACGCCACAAGGTATCAAATGCGAGATATGGCAAGCCGCTAAAAGGCTGAATAGTCTGATGTCTTGTGCTGAACAATCAGTTGACAATGTCAATGAGCTCAACCCTGCTTTCAACAGAATAACGAATAGTTTGTTCTCTTCTACCATAGAGTTTTCCGTTTCCACTAATCCGTCTACTTCTACTGCGATCTCAACTGTTGCTGAAAATCTTGTTCAGTGGAAGTCCCAAAAGTATTCGGACATGACAGCTTGTTAACTATAGTTACTAAGACCGGTTTCAAGCTTTTATGCCAACATCTAACGAGTTTTCTCGTGCAAGACAAATCTGCTCAAGTGGAGTATTAATCAAAGAGATATCCTCATTAAAGACTGTGTTAAAAGCGAATGGTTCTCCATCAAAACTTCTTGGGAATTTCGGTAAACGAACACCAGTTGCCTCGATGACTTCAGCAGCGCTCAGAGCAAACTTCTGCGTCACTATGCCTTACAAGGGCGATGATGATACTACCTGGTTAAACTCCTCTTTCATGGCAGCTATGGGACGCACAACGTAATCAGTCCAACTGGTAACCCTGTTCACTACCACAAGAGGCTATACTTCGCTATCGCTCTAACTGAAGACATCAATTAATCATTGTGTGAATGCTAGACTTTCACGAGTAAAATGTAGCGTTAGTTACGTAATCTTGTTCGCGAACACATTCTGACTTTGGCCTGTAAAATCTTTGTGGGCAACTCAATGTCTGAATTCGGTCACAGTGTGACACGTCACAAAAAACCCAATGAGGGTTCAGTATGTTTCTTTCCGAAGAAAAACTAAATTGAGTCTACATTCCTGTTACAGCTTGCCAGTAGTGCACATCCTTGCCATAGTTGCGTTTTCAGCTCTCGCCACGCTTTCACAATAAAATAGTGTTGACCGCTGCACCACAGACTACTTATTAACTTCATGCGTGAACACTCCGCCATACTCATCTTTGAGTAATGCTCCGAATGCCCGAGATGAGAAGTAACAACTGATGGCCTAATGGCCAGGAATCTGCTTCGGGCTAAGTTTGCACTGATCATTAAACTTGTTTCAGTTACTAGTGGGCAGCGAGGGATTTCAGTTTTATATAAACTTTTGCCACATCGATCTCAAATAAACCCTTTGGATACAATGCGCAACAAAAGCAGAAGACATCCCTGGTTCGCGGAGCTGATAGAAAATACCAAATGGAAGTCACGCCATCAGCTTTTCTAGGTAATTGGTATCCAGCGTGTGTGCGCGGCTGTTGTTTTTGTCGTTTTCCTTCATATTTTCTAGTGAACTTTGTTGTATAAATCCGTAGTCTGCAGTATACGGCTGATGATATGAAACAAAATATGCTTGACATAAACATCGTGCATCAGTGTTTCTGATTTCTCCGTTCACCTTTTTTACGAGAACAATCTGTTTTACGTTTCTGATGGACACAGTTATTGAAACCTATCGGCCTCAAAAAGTGAGGTGTTAAATGAGCAGGTGCGTATGCTTCAAACAGTTTGCCAACCTAGGTCCAGAAACGTACGCAGTGACATTCATACAGTTCAAAGAGGCACATCCATCAGACTGACAAGATAGCAGCGAAATAACTTACTGGACTCTTATAACATGCAAAACATTAAATCACATAAACGGACCAGGAATAATTTTATTCCAAGTGGTTAGACGAAGTGTTCAGCTCGTCTGAAAAGGCGGCACAGTCACGTTTTTTTTGACAAGAAAAGTCCGTTGGATGTTTTACTTTTGAATGCCATAAAACACGAATGACAACTACGACTCGTTTGCTTTCAACATAAATATAGCTACATCAATCTAATGTTCATAAAACCAGTGAGAAGTTTGCCAGCTGTTGCAGATCCATCACTAGCCAAACTGACAAAGGAGATTGAACAAACTGTGTCTGTTCGTACAAAGTAGACAGAATAGAAATGGCCTCGGAAGTATTCAACGTGCGCTAAGGAAGGAATTTTGAGTAGCAACACGCTTTTAACTTTGAAAGGTTAGTGAAAACGGATCTTGTGTTAGCTGTTATTCATTCAAGCTGGGATGATGCTGGTGATTGCTCCTTAGTCACTTAGGTTGGTTTCCGTTTCCTTCAGACTAACACATGGTCATCCGGTCCAACTAGTGTGCTACAGAGCAGTCAGCAAACAATTTATTGATTCTTCAATATTTTATTCTTATGCTTTCTTTAAGCATGCAATTATTACGAGAAAGACAAGCATGAAAGAGCCAACTGAAGCTATTATTGCCGCTAGCTTAGTGAAGTATGTTTCAAAGAAAATGTAGAAAATTTTTGACAACGTCATTATTGTATACGGGTAAGATCAAACCTTGATAAACAGTCGATTCTTAGAATACTTTGTGTTTAACCCCAATCAAGTGCACTGGGTTGAAAACAATGAGCTAAACGGGCGTAAAACAGATATAATACACTGCACCTAAAAAACTGCCAAGGGTTTCACTGATTTCGATTCGTAATTATATGATCCACTCTCATATTTCAGAAAACTGAGCGGTCTGTTTAAGATTGACGAATTAATTAATGTTGTAGGTACCGCTGCAAAGATTTGAAATTGTGCCCTCTGAATTGTTCGGATGATTTGCGTTTGTTTGAACAAACAAGGGTATATTAATATGAGATGTTATGCTTTATTATTTCTGCACAGTAACTTAGTGATAGTTTACATAAGAACGGGCAACCTACAGTGTTTTGTTAAAAATGGCAGTATCCAACTCATTTTAAGAAGATTGAAATGTTAAAGCACGCTCTGTTACGTGGGCTTTAAACACTGGAAAAAGAGTTAATCTTTATGAGTCTCCTTGATGTTCAGACTCAAGCGGACACCGCTTGGCCGATTTTGTTCTTGCCTAGGCTCGTCGAGTACATATACTTTGAATAAGTATTTGACCAGTAGCTGTCCGTATTACCAGCCTAATCCCTCGTCCACTCCGTCCATCATTTTTAAGAATGTTTCTTCTGGCTGGTAACATACTTTGCCTTGTTCACAAGTCATTCACTTCATTAAAGTAAATGTTGCATTCTTCCATCCACCTGTCCCTTACAAGAGGCATCACCAACAGTTGTTCAAAGCTAAATCGTCTATCGGCTGCTGAGGCATCTGCTGTTCACTTATGCGTCAATTCTTCACATGACAATTTTGAGATCGCACGAGTACGATATTTTATGGCAACCACACTACCCTCGTCTGATCTTTCTCACTCGATGTCTTAACGGTCACCTAGGGTGAATAGCGCAATGTAGTGTTTTTATGGACGTCTGGGTTCAAGTAAGTCATTGAGCTTGAGTCGAATGGTGATCGTTAACCCAATCAAAGTTTTCCTAATCATCCTTCGTCTATCGGACTCAACTCCCTCAAAATTGATGTGCTGGCGGGCAAACACAAAAAATTGCTTGACGATAGTGTGGAATGTGAGCAATCGATAAGTGGGTCGTTATTCTGCCTCTGAATGTTAAGAGCATAAGTCGAATGCACCCTTACTGGAAAGTGAAGAACGTCTAATTCATGTAAAAGCTTTCGTTTTGGCTTTCTTGGTGGTACGGACAGATGTTTAAACTGAAACGAATTAATACGTTAGGAAACGGCCGACGCTTTTAAAGTCAGGTGAAATGACTAAATTTACGTGTAAGCTGGATTCAGTAAAGATGATCAAACATTCAGCAAGGGTCGTTTAAACGATGCTTGACAACGAGCCATTAGCGAGAACAGATTGTTGCAGTCACTTCGAAGGGACAGTTACTTGACAATTGCAGGGCGGTAAAAGTTTAACAAGTTTGAAAAAGAGAAATATGGTTGATATACAAATGCTTTGTTAGTTTCATACAGGCTGATCGCTGTGGACCGCACTTTCCCTATAATGTAAAACACTGTATCCTTGGGAAGCGTTTTTTACTTTTTGATTGAGGTGTGGGGTCATTTCATTGAAATGGTCACGTTTGCCAATTTGCATGAGTTGTTGGCTTAACTGTTTGAGGTTGTGACTTACATCACTCGGGTAAGTGACATCTCTCCCGCCAAACTTAAGCTGTTCAGTGCTAACTGTCAGACCAAATTTAACGACAAGTTTCTATTTAGTCTAGGCAAATTTCTCCGAACAATAGGATGTATTTAGTCCACATTAATTACGTTTTTTACTACTCCTAGAATAAAGCTAATTGATAAGACAGACAAATATTGTACGATGCACGGAAATTGCTGATTCAAAGTCTATTCTGGTGAATTTGTCTGTATGAACGCAAAACGAAAGCATTTCATGCTAATGGTTCGAGTTAAGAGTGAACATGACTTGACTTTTTAACTCAAAGTTACGAAAGTTTTTGGTTGTGGTAGACATTGCTTTTATACAACATTATACCCTTCTTTCTTAATTCATAACTCGAACATAAAAATTGGATGGTAAAATAAATGACTGGTCACCTTGATTGCTTTCATCGTTTAATGGAGCAAGCATGTTAAGACTATCATTCTCGCAGATAGTGATTCATCTCACAATAGTATTGGACACATGTATTGCTGCCGCACCGTACGGCAAGTACGCTTACAAACTGCACCTCAGGTATGAGCATAATGAACCAACTGACAGAATCATTGTCAGTGGTCCAGTGAAGATACAAGGAATATCCATAACTGTATACTGATATGCTGAACTAGTGATAAAATTCCGGTGTACACAAACACGCTTGATTGCGGGAGCCTCTGAAAACTGCAGTCAGTGGGTAGGAGCTGAAATTGTTTGTCAAGCAAGGCGCCGAAAAGAAGTATATGACTCATCATTGGAAAAACCTAACGTGACTTATAGTAAAGCAAAAATTTCAAGCAACGCAAGTGTCTGCTGTTTTTAGCAAATACATCATTTTAACCCAGTATAAAATCGCTCTCATACGGTAGTTTAAAAGCTAACCACGTTCTATTATTTTCTTATAAACTTGCAAAGATTATACTTCAGTTCTGCAAGACGAGATGACACTGGCGGTAGAGTTGTTGCTTATATTCAAATCAGACAAATGTCTAAACATAAGTTTCACTTTTTGTAAAAATGACAGATTAGTACCTATGTTTACTAGGTCGGGTCCAAAATTCAATCGGGCATCTATTGCGTCAATTTCTGACACGTTTGAATATTTCTGAATTGTTCGTAATAATAAAAACTCTCAGTCGAAATTCATTATTATTTTGTAAGAAGTCGAAAGCAAGTCTTTTGCATCCGTTGTCCAAACCGCCTACTGGTTTCCATTACGTTATAATGGTGTAAGTCTTGAGTCGTATGATAAACTACTCACCGCTTAGTTGGTTAGAATTACTTAGATTTTAGCAGAGCATTTCATTGTTCCTCTCAACCCATTGAAAAGTCTCTGAATTTTGTATGAACCTACTTTTACTTTAAGTTTTTCCTCAATATCTTTAACGGCTTTCCAACAGGCTCCTTCTTTTTTCATATAGTAGTGTCCGGGACGTTGTGCATCTCATAATAACCCTGGGAACTTTATTCAATTCATGGTTACTTACAATCCTGTTCATAGAACTACAGTTCTTTCTAAATTTGCAAGTTATCGCTTCAGCTAACTTGAAAAGGATGGGGCTAAAAAGAAACATTTTTTGATGACATTGTTGGTGGTGAACATTTCCTGCAACTCACATCATTGCTGGCTAAATATTCATTGGTCTGTGTAGTGAATCATTCGAAACGTTGCTCGTTACTAATAGATAAATTAAAATAAACCTGAGGAAAGTGCCTGCAAGCGAAAGGGGAGTATTACGCGGTGACATTGTTTAATACAAGGAACACTACGAACAAAGTAGTAAAACGAAATGAAAGTTTTAAGAACGCTGTTTGGGAGCAGCTCATTCTTTGGTAGCGAGACTAGCTTCCGACCTCTCAAGATGTGTCTTCATGCTGTGATGTAGTCATGCTAACTCAATGAAAAGCTGGAGGAATTTCGGATTCCTTGTAAGCTTCATCATTTGGTGAGATTTATTGATCACTATCACGTGTGGAATGGCCACCATGCTCTGACAGAGACTACTGCTGTTCCATGCTTCATTTTGCAATTTATCGAGATATGTTCAAAAGACATCCATTACCAACAAATCTGAGAGCTAAACAGACCCTCAAGTGAAAATAGGTTCAAGTAGTTTAGGCACTTTTTACCAAGCACGGTATGTCAGACTTTGAGTCAAATGGGTCAGGGACAGTACTCATTGCAAATGTTTACCTATTCACATCGCTTTCAGGCTACCCTTGTTTGATAAGATCAAACCACACATAGGCCAATTCACTTCCTAAGAAGATGTGCGCGCCAAACAGGAGAAAGTATAACGTGGTAGATGAATTATTACCGAGAATCAGTAAACCAGCATGCATTAGTTAAAGTCCTTCCAACGAAAGACCAGACCGACGGTTCACAGCCGCGCGATGCAACGAGTACGTCCGTACTATGCGACCCAGATACCTAGTCGCTTGTCATGCATACATTAATTCTTTCATAACGTTGAGGTAGGGTAAATCGTGATTCGCTTGATAATATAATTCGATTCAAAATAAGAAGAACACTTACATCGCCGGCTAACCCAAACCGTCCCTGCTTTCCCGTGCGGCTCCGTCAGATGGGACGCAATTGTGACACAACTGTAGAAACGCATGACGTACACGTTTAATCTCACTGCGCTTGAGGAAAGAGAAATGGTTCCATACTTACGTAGAACGTGTAGAAAAATAAAAGATTTCAGTTTACTCTGTATACAGTAGATTTTTGCACCAGCTGGTAGCTTAAGATGGCTGCTTCTATCAGGGATTTCAAACTGGTTGGGCTTCTCAAAATGTCACCCAACAAGGCACCGTTTTCTTTCTAACACTTGAAACAATTTCCGGAAAGCCAAATCTCACTTTCTGCTGATTGTCATTGACTTGCTAAAAATGCTTGTGCTTTGTCGTAATCTTCCGTGCACAAAGTTACAAACGCAATTAGCAAGCGGATATGCTTGCTTGTTGAACATGGACTGCGTAGGCGTTATAGAGTTCGACCTGATGCTGGATAAGACATTAAGTGTGTGAGCGGTAGTTTGATAAATCTTGTCTGATTGAGCGTCCGGGGTAACCTACGCGATCGATGCTCGTTTTTCTTATTTGACAGAGGCAAAAGTTAATTCTAGTTTTCGTCATACATAAACCCTCCTCCTTCTTTTGCATTGGCCGATTCTTCAAAGGACAGTGCGAATTTTGTTGAAAACTTGCTGTACTGGAAGATCACACTAATAACCCACTGAATTGAGCTGTCGGTGATGCGTAGGCTCTTAACTCGGACAACAGTGAAGCATTTTTTATCACGTTCGATGTTGTGATTCATGCTTCTCCACGTCGTTGTCAAAATCTTGCCACCTAAAGGTTTCAGTCTTCACTCCAGTCACCTGGAATTACATATGAGGGAACTAATTGAGAATCCATCCATGGGTGTGTGTTAGCCCGGTGCATGCACTAGATAGTCCAACACGTCAATTGTGATTTCTTGTTCAGTTCGGCTCAAGTCTGACCTCAGATCACTTCAGGTTACGTCACGTTGAATCTTGGGTAAACCTATACTTGGGGCTGGGCATCTCCTTATCTCACTAAACTCGGACAGTTAAAGTAATGAACGAGGCAACAACTTTATTCACCGCTTGGCCACTGAATGTTCGCATGGGGTTGACGTTGCATCAGTATATCGAACTGATGTGCTGCCGACTTCATAACTAATAGGGAGGTTGGTTACAGTGAACCCTATTTGTTTACAAACAAGTCGTTGCTATCGATAATTGGATTGAAAACAACACAACGTTGTGAGAAAGCTGTAATACTGTACGTTTCAACCACCTCGGATGACCTTCCTCATTTCAAACAGACTTATTGGTAAGAAAGTAGAAAACTGAAAGGTGTTTGTCTAAATAGAACCAGAAATCTACTGGTGGAGTTAGCCAACCGCTTGTGTATCGACAACACAGAGTTACTGAGAGCTTTCAAACTGAGAAATGAAAGGGAACGCCAGTGGAAAGCAGGTATTCAGAACGGATGAAGTGTTCTGCATACATGTTGATAAGTTTCAGTGACTTAGTGGACAAGTGGTTTTCTGAGCACATTACTATTTAACCGAGCAAAAGAATAATCGATTCACAAGAGTCATAATTGTGCGGTCCCACAGTTGGGGTTATTCGGCCAAGCATCACTTGTCTATATTTGTCATTTGGATATTTCTTCCATCCAGGAAGCCGAAGGAGAACATGGAGACAGTAACGGACGTGGATGAAGAGGTTTCGGCAGATAATGTCCGGTTACTTGTGTAAACACTTCAGTTAGCATTTAATTCAATACTATCCAAAGTGAATTGATTGATGACCTGAAATTCAGTTCAGGCACATGCGACCACAGTAAAACAAAGACTCCATGGCTGTAGAATAGGAGTGAACTGAAGTGGAAAGACACTTAAGTACAAACCAACTAAGCAATTGATGCAATGCAAAGTAGAAATAATCGCACACATTTGGAGTTCATGTAAAAGCGATTGATTTCCAGCACGACATTATTCTAGTATGGCGACAAGTGAGTGGGTTTCCAGGGGTTACTGCTTTAAAGGGTGAACATTGTATTTGCTCTGAATTTTTGTATTTGGCTGTCGCAAATAGTCTTGTGTAGAATTCATCATATAACGCATGCGACGCAAAGGTTTCAGTCCTTAGTCACGTGGCGTCGGCCTGGTCAGTCGGACGACAGTTATTTTGAAAATGCGAAGTCCAACTCAACCATTACATTCATAACGTACCTTCTAATGGACTGTTCCTGAACGGTGCCGGTAATTTGAGGGTAAAATCAGTCTGAACCTGATCGTCGTGAAAGACAAGCAGTGAACATCAATCAACTTACAATTATCAGTGTTCTGTTCTTTGTTTACGTTTTCTGTCCCGCTCTATCCATTGTAGACGTCAACTGGAAACTTTCTACTCCATTGACTATTCGGTACAGGCGAGTCAATATACAAACGATCAGGATCCGCCTTTCAACTGAGAGTCCTGGATATGCGGCCATCTAAGGAACAAAACCACAAACATTGGCACACATGTTTTTGATAAGGCGGTTCACAATTCTCGGTTACCATAAACAAGACAAAGAAAGTAAGTTGATCATGCACTGAACTAGCTGTACTCCTTCATTGTTAGTGATAGATCAGGTGACATATTGAACTTAGATTATTTTTCTACTACATGTCCTCCACGACTGCATCTGAGTGAATGTTAGACCATCAACTTAACAGCAAGCTAGAATACGGTTAGTTTAATTGCCGTCTGATAAGGTAACTGGTTTTGTTCTGCTGCATGGTACTTCCGCGTTGTGTAATCTTTGGCGGAGACCAGCACATTGTGCTTCCGTCAAATACTGTTCAGAACATGTGTAGTGTGTTCTTGTGTCATCTACTTTTATACTTTCCATAACCTGGGGCTTAGGTAGGACGATTTTTTTAAATTTCATGGTCTCAAGCAATAGCTGGTTAGTATGAACCCACCGGTGATTATGGTAGTAATATTTGACGAATTAATAAGCCAAAGTAACCAGGCATTATAGTAAAACAACTCCAATGACTTTGGATGACTTTGGCTATGTGGTAATTCTTATGGAAAAGTTTTGAGGGTAAATGTTCGTATACCGAGTTGCCTTACGAACTTTTAACGCTGAGGGGCTGATTACATCTCCAATTAGTTCATCCTAAAATTTTGAAAATATACCTTGCTATTCAACGTCCGAGTTGAAGCTATCACTTGTCAGCTCGGCTTCTATCTTCCAAACAACCAGCAAAAGTTTTGTTTTTACCTGTCATTAAGCCAAGTATTATGAATTGTACCATGTCAGGCAAAATGACGACCGTCGGGTATAAAATATTAAGGAACATAACAATTGGTGAATAATATTCGTTAACTGTAACCTTGACGGTATAGGTAATACAGAGTTGTGTACGATTGGATATTCAACCCACACATGTGTTCAGTGGCCAGCAAGAGTGGTCCCTTTTACCTACAATTTTTTTGTTGTTGGATGAACCTTGGATTCTTCCTGATGCATTTTATGTTCGACCAACGTAGTTCGGCTAAGTTTTAGGCACCGTTGATGAAACGACGATTCAGGAATATCTGCCACAGAAGCTTGAATGAAAACCTCTAAGTTAACCAGTTAAATACTTATTGAGCTAAAAATGGTTGTCAGAGGACCGTAGTGCATTTTAATCACGTTTTAGCTGTGAGACCCATCCGCTTACTTGACGGGAGAGTGGCTAACGTCAACAATTCACAAGGGTTTGAAGTCGACATGGTTAATTTAAACGAGTATTTTATCGGCGAACTCCTTTTGATACTCAGTTCACACTATACAAAACGTAATGTGCCAGTGTTGATTGGGATCAGATGCCCATACAATACGGGGCACACTGGTGGATTAACAGTTCAATAGCCGCAAAGTTCAATCGCTATCAGCTCAATGGGAGCCAGTAGAAATATTTACATAAATTCGAGCCGTCTGTCTGACTTAACCAGTTGAACTTGGTGATCTGGTAGCTACCCACTGACCTACATGAAAGCGGGCCGTCTGATTTGATCAGTTTGAAGTTTCCATACATGTCGCACACTTGGCTATTGTCTCAAAAATCAAAACATTGATGGCTAGATCGGCAGTAAGCAATCTCATGTTATCAGAAGAAATCTATTTACGGAGATAAAACCGAAGTCTACCTTAACAACCGCTAATGGGTGAAAGATATGCCCCGTTTTGAATGTTATTACCTTTCAAAACCCTGACTTGATGAATTTGGTTATTTGAATCCAACACGCATTCAAATAACCTGTTACAAACAAGATTTGCTACAGACAGAATCAACATAGATGTTAATCACCAGACGTGATTGGCTGAAGCAGAGTGACCAAGGTTTTGCTTACGGCTACTTGCGAGTGATAGGCTGAACGTTCTTCGATAAGAAAAACAAATTAAATTTCTCATTACATTGGTAACAATACGAAAGCTGAGGGAGCAATTTTCTTCCACATACTCTCTCTATCGACAAGGATTCAACGACCTACACGAGTGGTCGTGGAGTACCAAACTAATAAACCTACGCATTTCATTAAAACAAATTTGTTCTGAAAACCGTTCTTTTAATCCGATTAACGATATACATAATCGGTATTTGTTCTTTCGGAACAAGAAGAAAGAAAAAATCGGCTGAAGCTGAACCAATTTCAATACAGGCTGCACTTTTGAGGAAAAGAAGAAACTCACATTTGGCCATATGTTTGGCATTCACCTGAGACAAAATTTATCCAATTATCGGTACACACCACAAAATCCATGACTCACGCAATCGCGTTTGCAACATTCGCCGTTCGAAGCCTTCCCATTCGGAAGTGTGGGAAGAGGAAAATCTTGAAATGGTTACACTAAACAGACCGGCTTGGACTGGGGACAACTGTGGTTTGAAATGTTCCAATGAACCGGTTGTCATGTTTGCTAGTCAAGTTAAGAAGAACAGGGGTACCCATGGCGAAGCATTATAGACAAGTAAATTTTGAAGCAAGTTAGCATTTGCGCTAAGCAATAAAAATGCTGTTTTAAAAACTTCCTAGTGTTTCATGTTTTCCATACCGGCTGTTTCACACTCGTCCATCTTAGACACTTCAACAAACCTAGATGTCTGGCCTTACTTTCTAAAATTTTGTTATTATTAGAAAACAGACAACGTTTTACACGAAAACTTCCGATGCATCTAATCCGTTATTACACCTAAATTAAGATACTCAGTACGTAGTCCGGCGGCATGACAACAATGGTGAAGGGTACTGACTTCATAGGCGAGCTCAGAATGAATGGGAAATGTAAGCAGGCTTTCAGTTGGCCTAAAAAAAAAACAATGAGGGAATTGTGTTAGGGGGATAAATAGTCGCCAGAGGCACAGAGAGTGTTGGGCAGCATTTGTAAATTTGGTGATAAAACACAATTGTTATAATTCCACTGAATGAAAGCATCAAAGAACAGATGGAGTTTTCCGAGCGAGATAATGTTATCGGCAGACGGACAAAATGATAAACCGTCTGTTCCTGTATGCCTATTACTGAACGTATGACAATAGCCCCGCCGAACGTTAAACCTTGTTTTGCACCCGAACGAGGGATATGAAAACCAAAGAAAGCAAAAATTGTTTTTGATTATTATTTCTCAGGCCGCATTGACTCCAGAGGTATCCTTAAAATGTGTCCTGAAACACATCACAGAATCCATGAAACCATCTTTGTCGCGTGATTCTCTAAGTGAACTCTATAGAATACCCATAGCTAGGCTGGACGTTAGCCGTATATTACGGGACGTGACCACAGTCAGATATTTGTATGTCACTTAATCCGATGTCAAGTAGTGCATTGTCTTCTGTGAACAGTAGCACCCGAAGGGTCGAATTACGCGAAAAGCATGAAGCACACGAACGGCGAGCATTAAACAAGTAACTATCCATGTAGCATGGTATTTGAAAACGTCCTGCGATTGCTGAAGAGCTACAGTTGGTAGTACAATGCAGTATAACTTGAAGAGAGCTGGAATAAAAACACTACCCCTTTTTGTGACCAACTTAACTAGTTTATTCTCCCGTCGTCCTTGAATCCATAGAGCGGTTCAGTAGGTTGACAGTCAGCCTTACGTTCACACCAAAAAACAAACAGTTTTCCTTCTTTATGAATCTTGATGTGATTTACATCGGTGCTGTCGAACCGGTCAAAACATCCCGTGCGTTAGCAACTGCTTGTTTCGTTGGCTATAGCTTCAACCTGCTGCTTGATACGTTGCCGCACACCATCAAAAGTAGTAGGTAAAGCAGCGTTCTTAAAGATTATAGTGACTGCCTGCTGGAAATGAGTTCATGGCTGAGAGTGCTCCGGCTGCTCGCCATACAGTTTTGTCGTTGGTTGGCTGGTCGATAGCAATTATTTTCAATAATTTATACTTTGGCGCCCGACGGCTGGCATTCACGCCTGTCAATAATTGATAATAAATCAATGTAACCGTCTAAGAATTATCATGCGATGTTGAGCACAAGTATGAATCTACTCTGTACGCGATACGCGGAAGGATCTGTAGTCTAACATCTCACGCACCAAACTGCGTACCACTATTTCATATGTCAATCTCTGTCTCACATTCTTGTCATACCAGCACTTCACCTACTTGAGAAATGCCAGCATCCAAAACTGATTTCTTGAAGTTCATTAGTTGGAAAACCAAATTAGGCATGGTCGTATGACGTATGGTTGACCGCTGTCAACGGAAGCATTGAATTTGAAAGCATAACCATTCTTTACACAGTAAACTTATAATGCCCTCCAAAATTTAGTATGGCATCTTGATATATACTGGGTTCCTGTATGGCTGCAATCATTACAATGTAAACAGTATTCTACGGACCGCAATGAATCTGTGATCAACAGCACAACTAGATCTCCGACGAGTTAATAGCTGCAAATTAACAATTTCTGGTGAGAAACTGTCAACACAAAGTACACAAACTCTGTTATCAGTCAGTATTTCAACTAGCTTCACATAAATGAAAATTCGTTTGAGTGGTTTACTTATCAACTCCGTGGGCACGTTTTTTGCTAGCATTTTTAAACGCTCACCGCTGTTGGTGGATTAACCTTAGGCAGCTTTCATTCACCGTCACCTGACCAGTGTCATTCATTTTACAATATGTCCGAGTTGAATCTTTGGGGGCTAGAGTTCACTTGGGGTTATCCACAGAAGATACCTCATGTCGACGAAACCGCATTAATTGAGTCGGTACTTTCAATGTTGATACATCACTTCATAAGTCAAACAGCCTACTAACACTTGCATAACAAAAATTGGTCCCCCGTTTTGCGGAACGTATTTGCAGTTATTCACAAATGTTTCCCACTGACTATTTTGTCCCGCAAACTCTTGAGATATATCTGGGTTTGATGATCTTTTTTGTTTTGCGTCATATTGCAAACGAAGGCCCGTATAACAGCGAATATTGCCATTTGTTCAGCATTGGACACAGCGACCAACAGTCGGCAATTTCTGCCTTTACTGTGCCATTGTTTTGTGATCTCCCCACACATAATCTTGTGAACTTTTTGGTCATGCCGCTGAATACGATCACTTCACGGAAGGCACGCAAATTCTGATACACATCTCAACGTTGTCTATCAAATCAGCTGCAGTTTTGATTGGCCACAGCGTGCCAGTTGGCAGCAAACAGGTGGGTACACATCAACATCTCATCCTTGTATCATCCAGGTAGAATGATGTCCCTTATTGTCTTCATTCTTCTATCGTCTACATTTTCCGTCAATCATCGAATCGACGCAGAGTTGATCACCACTGATTACACATTTCCATTTAACTTAGTAACCTGCATTTTAATGTTAGACTTTTCCATCACTCTTCTTCGTACTATCTAGTGTCAGATGCTTATATTTGACATACTTCTTTTAAAATATTATTTCATAAGCTTTACGCCGATGCTCGCATGTCATTGGGGATGAACTAGAAAGACTTAATGATGTGGTATACACTTTACAGCCGTCTTTGCTCCATAACTGCAGAACAGGTTGAAAAATGGCTAATTGTTCATGGCTAAATATCATAAAGCATCTTATTAACATCATTGTAAATGTCGGATTGAAAGACTGAGTAAACAAGTAGTTTCCCCTTTTTCTAGTTATCTTGGTTTTCATAGTCTCCAGGGTTAAACACACTTGACTGGACAACGTAATTACGAGTCGCAACTTCTGATTTGACTTATCTGTAACACGCAGATCTTTGGCGCGCCATCACGTGGGAACTATTGCGTGGTGTTGTTGCTCTACTTAGAAAAAGGCATGACATGTGATGAAAACACCTAAGGCTATCTGATGATTCAATCGTTACCTGCCTTCACACCGATTACATAGCATACAAGATAACGTGGTTTTATTGCAGCGAATACTGGGTCAAGCTAAGTGCGACAAAACTGCAAAGGCCATGTGCTTATGAATTCTGTATGTATGTATTCCCGTGACTCCTAGGAACTATGATGTGCGTATCTCGTTCTGTTCACTCGTTCTGATTTTCTTGTGCATTTCTATAACTTCTGGTCAGGCCTCTTTATTCACCGTTCCGAAATAAACGATATTGATAATGTATGACCATTGGACACCCCTGTGTGTGAACGCGTTCACGCCTTCAGCGTATTCGAATACAACACGATGAATGGGATTCTATGCACGTCCGGAAGACATCACATACAACGGAGCCCTAATGAAAGAGGCATTGCAATATGTCAAATATAAAGGCAGAAATGCAGCGACATTATTCAGAGACGCACAGACGTAACGTTTTAACCAATAAAAAATATGTACGACATCTACGTTCCAACATACACTCCGCCTACAATCTTTTTACATTTGGACATCCTTCTGTGGAACTGACTGTTCAGCGATAGCAGAAACAAGTGCACGACGAGGCTGTACGGTTTTAGTGGTAACCATCGTATAATCTTGATGAATAATAGTGTTTCACGGTGTAATGTAGTAGATGTAGGTCAAACAGGTGACTGTACCAAATTGTGGCTAAATTTTGCGCAAAACAAGGTTGTGTTGATCGTGCATATGTAATGTCGACTTTGGTTAACTTTTGTCCTCGCCTGAAAACCTTGGCAAATGGCAAGTATAAAATTAAAAGACGATCGATGATATTGACACAGAACTCTTGTGCAGTTTCTGTATGCATACAATGATTTCGATGCAAACAACACAGATCAATCACAACTTTCGATTGTCTTTGCTAATATGTTTATTTAACTTTACTGAAATGCTGGTCACAATAAATTGAAATTCTTAATTTCCAAGTAGAGTCAATAAACAACTACATAAAACAGTGAACAATGCTATTAATACAGTATATCGTAAAGATATCAAAAAGGCAAAACTATTGGAATCGCCTCCATTTTTACAATATCTAGCAGAATGTTACAATTCGGTTAAAATGTCGTGATTATTAGTCGACGTATGCGACTGATAGTGGGTCAGTTAATCTTGTAGTAACTTTCGAAAACTAGTGAAGTAAGCGCTGACAAGAAAACTGGACCAAACTACAATTGTATTCATAGTAAACGTGTAACCGTTCTCTTTGAGAGATCTGGCAAACAGAACGGATAAAATATTTCCCACGTAATTTGCCGAACTGTTGTCAACTCGTTAATAAAACCTATACCACTTGCAAGTTTCAATCGATAATCACCCAACACACAGATTGCTGAGACGCAGGATAGATGCTAAAGCACTCAGTTATATAGTCCCTCAGTATTTTGCCTTTTACTGCAAGCACTAGAAAGAATTGAAAGTGATTTACATTATTGCTTTTGGTGTTCTTTGACAATTAATAAGCTAACAGTAAAAAGACTTTCGTTCCTCCCATCAATGAGCAAAACATTTATTTGGGATGTATTGAATTCCGTTTCTGGAAGTCAGAAAAATATTAGTTTTTGCATTAGAAACTAAAGGAATCCCCGTTGAGATCATGGCATAACATTTGGTGTTTTCCTATGCAGCGCACGACAAACCCACTAAATCGCATTCCAGTTTATGCCAGTGGGAGTGTGAATTTTTAGAGGATTCAGTGACAAAGTCTGTTAATTAGTAAAATAATTTCTGAGGGTATTGGTAAAGTGGTCTCATCAACGGTAGCTAGGTAGCTGTACATTTATTATGTGTAGAAAAATTACGGGTGGTTTCACGTACGCATCCAAGTTTAATTCCGACACCTTCAAACCTTTGCTTTATTATAGTTTTAATCCAGTTGCATAAAATTTTGTCATATCCAATCTAACTCGTTCACAGTTTCGAATCAATCCATTCATTCCGTTGCTTGTATATTTGGGCTAATCACCGGTTATTCGCTACGTATCAGACACCTCACCACCTGATCTTCTTTTCGTGCACGCATTTAAATGTTTGTATTGACCATAATTTAATACACCGCCTAGTCTGCAAGTTTCTATTGATTTTAACCTTCAATCAGCCGTCAGATAAAATGTTTGTATCGATACTGTAGGCTCCATGTATTTTGGAATGTCTTTCAAGATGGCCGAACAGCAAGTAAATCTTCGTTACCACATTTTACTAACGCAACATCATCAAGATCCTTGTCAAGCTTCTTAACACAGCGGAGTACCACATACACGATTCAGCCACACTTACACCTACATGCAGTTGATTGAGAATTCAGAGATTGGTTGAAGTTAAGTGATTTTGTCTTCGCCTTCTATTTTGACAGTGATTGAGCAGCACCATGCTGCTCATGTTATATGGTGGTCTGTTAACTGAAGCTTATCATTTCCCAGTTGTGTCTATTACTGTCCAAGGTACGGTTTTTTGGGCAATATTTTCACTTAACCCTAAGCGTCTTGTAAGAACAAGGTTACAGCCAAGCGGTGCCTGTCGATTTGGACGAAGGGATATATAGTACTTAAATGGATACTTAATACTCATTCCCCGTATAACGTCAGTTAGTTATCATAAGTCATTCGCAATCCTAAAATGTTGCTATTCTCATCCGTTATAAGTTTTGTGGTCAAATTTAAAGTGGAAACAGTTTGAAATATTTGGATTTTTGCGGAAAGATAAAGATGATCTATAACAGTCTCCACTCTATAGCTACAGTGCTCCCTTTTCTTCTATCTGTTGAAGCCTGTGCAATATCCTGACCGCAAATTCGTTTGTTTGTTACAATGTAGATGAATTGTGCTGTTCGTCTGTTTCAACTACTGAAAGAACGGTTCTGACTTACCATTGTACATGGCTTCTATTACTGATGGAGTCACCCCGAGGTCGCTAAATACGTTCACTTGTAATAACTGCTTAGCAGAACAGCACAAAACAATTGGTTTTCACCAGATGATTTGAAGTAAACTTATTTTTTCCCTTCTACAAAAAGGTCAAACACCACCCGAACGTATGGGCCAGGTAAAATTGATGCCCAGGCTTATATATCTTCAAGTGAAAAGTTGACGAGATTTGCTAATTTACTGACTAATCAATAGGGTCTTCTAACATACATTTGAAACAGTCCCACCTCGCAAAGTTTCCCGAACGCTAGCAAATTATACATCTTTTGGCCGGAGCAAAAATAGCTCGTATACATTATGTTATAAAATCGTGATTGTTCGGATTTTGTTACTTTCTGTCTGAAGCTGAGCGAAACTTACTATAATCCACAAATCAGGTTTTAATAAGCCCACCTAAAATGTTCTATTATTGCACTGCTACGAGACACAGCTGCAACGAAAAGTGTTTCAATGTGCTCTAAACAGCATGCCACTCACAAACTGTTGATTAAAATATGTTAACCGTCAATCGTATATCTTTTGGCTTCCCTCACGCAACATTTTAGAAATATTTTGCAAAATTCGGATGAGCATCAGACATAAATGTTTTGTCCTGCTGCTTGTCGAACGCACTAAAACTTTGTTGTTGTTGACACAAAAAGATACATGAAAATTTATCACCGCCTGTTGTTTACACTGCAGATTAGGAAGATCAGCTATTTGGCAGAACATAATTTGCTCCCCGCTCTTTCTAAACAGTTGTTCGTCTGAAACCAGAAACTCAACAGCTTACTTATTGAAGTGAAGTTCATCATGATGACGTAGGTAGGACTAATCTTCAAATGCGACCAAACAGATGGACTGGGCCAAATAATCGATTGATTGTTTGGCAAGCCTACAGTGCAAAATTTGAGTGGGAAATACCCTGAAAGGAGCGCGGAAGACGAGGTTGGACGAGACGGAACTAATGGTTAACGGAGTAGTTCCGTAGGTTATAAGTGACTACTTTGACGATACGTCTGACAAGTGGAACATTAACTCGTGAAAATAGTGCAGTTTATGACATTTAAACATAAAGGTGATGACAAAACGGTTGGTCCCACTTTAGAGACAACGCGGAAAACAAATTTGGATTCAAAATAAGCGACCATACTGATTGCCCTCAATGTTAAAATGAGCTGTCATAATCAGGCTCAAACCTGTGCGCACAGTGCATTATTTTACAGATGGTCACAAATTGCACTGTCCACGTAGGCCTTGCTCCAGATGTTTAATGGCGGCAATGCTTTGGATTCAGAGGTGCATAAAATCATAAATGATTTGGTCATCAAGGCTCTTTACTCAGTATTGTATAAGTATACATTTGGTTGAATCATCGGGGTGAAAATTCATGATACTCCATCGTGCTGAGTCGCTACTAGTGTGGAGGACAGAAGGTCAGGCATGTTTGACACAGTTTACGCACGATCACGAACCAAAACTGCCCAGTTTTACATGGGGTTAGCGATTTCTTTGGCCTACAAATTCATTTGGAAGGGTTTGTAAAGTTCATCAAATTGATTTTTTTCTATCATTCTTCCCCTTCTCGTCTGTCAATCAGTATGCGCAATTTATGATCCTACATGAATGCGCCGGTTATACTTTACCCCTTATTTCAGATTGTATTGTGCTGATGAGTTGTGCGTTTGGAGTAAATGTGTTCGAACCCTATGCACGGTAATAATTAAAAATCTGAAACCAGGATTTGATTTCCACTTGAATTAAGTGCATAACGACACAATTAAACAGCAATCAACAAGCATATCACATATAATCATATTGTACTAAATGCCCTAGACATTTTATACAGACAATATCTAGTGCTTCTGATGATTGCAGTGACACGGTTAAGTTTACTACACAGAACTGGGAGTACCGTGTTTGAAGTGATACACTGACACTCCTGGAGGTCAAATATCTGATACCGAGCTGAACTCCAGAATTAACTGGGCATGTTGCTGGATCTCATGGGATATCTTCTCTGAAGCAATGCATCTGCGTATACAAAGCGCCGAAGGACGTTGGCGGTTTGGTTTCATGAATTGAAAGTATGCAAATATTACTCACGACTCAGCACACATATGGTTAATAGTGACTGGAAGATCTGAATAGCCTCAGCTAGTTGACTCGAAAATGAATGCCAGTACTCTTATTTCTATCGTCACCAGAAGATAGTATGAACTGTTTCCTAGCTAAGGTTTAAGTTTGCCTACGACATTTCCATAAGAATTGAACATGCCCACTAAATTATTGTCCAACAGAATGTAACTGTACCATTTCAGTTAATCATGGCATTTCATTACACTAGAACCCACTGATAACAAATGAAGATATAACCGGATGTTAGCACTCTGCGTGAAACAATAAAACATGGGGTGCCAACAACACCAAAAACGTTTGTGCCAAGTTTTCACATTATGGGATAGATTACTGACTGATTTAACAGTTTACGTGCACACAGGGCCTGAGAGCAAGCACTGATAACAGTTGACTCGAAGAGTGCACGCAATTTTGTATTCCGACTGTGCAGTAACATTTCGAACGAGCAGTTCGAGTTAACAATGTAAACTGTTTCAACTGTATCTTGAAGTGAGCTAAGTAGGATACCAGTTTCTACTTTCTATATGTTAGGTAAGTCAGCAAGCAAATCACATTGGCGTATGCTAAACAATCTTTGTGGTAAACGATAATCCGTTGTCAATACGGACCTTACTAAAACTAAGAATGAACAGACAGATTACATGAAACAGCTTAGAAAGTACCATACAGAATGTCTAGCAAATTGCTGCATGAGTAAGTGAAGGCTGAACAACTGGTGGTTTATAGTGAATTAACATTACGCTGCCAACTAATTGATTGTTTGACTGGACAAACTTCGTGACAGATTACAATCAGAAGAAATACTTCCGATTGACTGTGAAGGTAAAATTGACATGATGAGGGGAAAAGGGACAACATTCAGAATAATATGGAGTACAAACGATAGGTAATAGATAGTAGTACAATAGTACAAGTCGAGCATAATTCAAGTCTGATTGCAGCCATCGTACTTAGGTAGACCAAACAGCCAACCTCTTCCCAAAAAGAGTGCTGGATTCGAGTTTCGCTCTCGTTATACATTGCCAGTAGTGCATATTTCTGTCAAGAATATCTGGACCAGAATTCTGACAACGCTCTCACGAGGCTACTATGTGGACCACTGTGCCACTGACCTCATATTAGGCATAACTGAATCATTATGAACAAATGATCAGCCACATTCACTTGTGAGTAAGATTTACGCGGTCTGACCGTCTGAGAAGAAAACAAAATAATGGTCCTGCTAGTTCCAAATACGGTAGTAATCTTCTACTAACTTGAAATTAAATGTAGCTGTAAACTTCCTCAGAGAATCCTTCATTACTTGTCGGTAATAAGAAAGCTAGTTGATGCATTCTGGACGTGATCAGTAATTGATTGTGGCTTTTGCATTCCTATGGGGTTTTTAACCTGCTTGTTTCAAAACTCTGCACTAAAATTGCGTTTCTCATCTGGTTGATCTAGTAAGTAAATCCTAGTCTCGAGTTACTGTGTATATGCTTAAAAATTTCATATTTAGTCTAATCACAGGTAACAATCTTCTATGCAAGTAAAGTGCAAACAATCTTTGTCCATACGGATGAAAAACGGTTCTAAAAGCGTTTGTAGCCTTTAACAAAACGATACCAAAACATCGTTTACTTTTGACTGAGGTTTATCAGGGTTGCAGGGGACTTTTGAACGACTGCGAGATAGAAACCTTGCAAGTTAAAATGAAATTTCAAAGGAAATTTTGAAACACGGCAGACCATTTCTATAACATGCTTTGTTCCAGTTGGTTCACTAAATTTAGAAGTATGAAGCAGTTTCTCAGGAGGATGTCAACATAATATTTCCGGTTGACTGTAGGCAAAGAAGGACAGTTATTGTAGCATCATTTTGCTAGTTTGCCTTGAATCGATTGCAGTAAAATGTCGACTGATCCGGTTCAATAAAAAGGTTTGAAGATCGACATCCTTCAGGAGCCATGCAGATTTCGGGAGCGTTACATTACGATTGACATGGTGTTATTTGCTCGTCCGAACCAAGAGAAGTTCTGTGAAAGCAACCAGCCACAGTTCGCCCAATTAAGTGGCTTTCTCAAGTTGGTGTTTGGTTATTTTGGATGTCCAAGTAAGTTTGCCAATTTCCTTAGAATGGTGCATTTGGGCAAGAAGGCAAAGGCACAGTCATCTGAAAAGACTTCTAACAGTTTTGCCCCGGCTACTGCTTGTGCAATTCGACCGTCCGTTTACTGATTTTATAGATAATAATGCCTATGTGTACATAGTGATGAGAAACTTCAGCGACTGTGGCGTTTAAATCCGATTCGGATATAAACACAGATAAGACAGTTATTCAGGCTGTCTCCTTGCCTGAAACACACATTGAAGAAAACAAAATGGACAGTGGTGTACAATTCTCTCATTTTGGTGGCGGTTTGACGTCGAATGTGTTTGTGAACCGCGAACGGCGAACTCGCCTGGGGTGTACTAACGCTATTTTCGCACATCTTGAAAGATATGCGTGAAAAATTCCTAAAGTAAACATGAAATTGAAGCTGTCACTCTGCGGCGCGCTGGCGTTGTCTTGGCTGTTGTGCGAATGTGAAGCTTGGATGCTGCATCAGTGGATTGTGCAATATCTGGACCCTTTCCTTCTGAAAGGCCTAAACTGTGTCTTGAATATTCAATGGTCGAAAGTGGTTCTGACCACTAAAATAATGGAGAGATGGAAGCCATTTGCTTGTTTGGCCACGTTCCTTGTTTGAGACATGATGACAGACAAATGACTTCCGAAGCATCTACTTTACGGATAGCTTAAAGTTGGTATGGAAAATCCTGATGGTCAGAATCTGCAACACTAGGATATTATCCAATGAACTCTTTCCCGTTGCTATGTCTATTGGTATATGACTGTGCGCTGGTTGCACATAGTGAACACGAATTACTGTGACTTGCCACGGGTTTCGCGACGGCGGCATCCAAGTTTGGACTGAAGGTCAGCACAAGTAAGACATTTTCTTCCTTCTAGCTTTCTGTCTGCGAAAGTGCTGCCCGTGTACGTGCGCATGAAATTCACATCGATGGAGACGTTGTTGGTATCTGCGGAGATTTCTTGGCAGCAGTGCGTCGATAGATTTGCCCGCAGACCACGAGTTGCGAGCCCGTATCGCGAAGGCTGGCGCTGCTTTCGGACGTCCAGAAAAACATGTCTGGGGGAATCCTAGCCTGGAGGTGACACACTTGTGCTGTCCGTACCGCTGCACGACTGTGAAACTTTGACATTCTATCAGCAAAACCTGTGCTATCTGAGCCGCTTCCACTTATAAAACGTTACTTGGCTATTCGATGATCGGATATGGTTCCGAACACTGAGGTATGGCGGCAAGCGGACACGAACGAGACGGAAGCCATACTAACATCTAATCAGCTTTGTTGATTAGGTCACATTCGTCGGATGAGCGATAATCGTATCCCGAAGCAGCTGCTATATGGACAACTGAGATCAAATAGGCGAAATCCTAGTGATCAAAAGTTGGGATAACAGGGTGTTGTGCAGGTAAGTCTTCCAAGTTTCACCGTTGATTGTAGATGCTGGGAAGACTTAGTGTTGGACCGGACAGTCTAAAGAAATATGACCTAGATGGGCGTCCGAAAGTTCAGTGAATACTTATTGCGTAACCGAGAACAGAACGTGCAGTACGCAAAGGACCCATTGGTGCTGTAGGTCGTGGTGGCATGACTATGTAACGCTGCGGTGTGTGCGGCTGCAAATGTACTGGCCGCTTCGGAGTAACAGTTCATCAACTTACTCATAGCACGTCATTAACAAAAAGGCCATGATTAGATAAGGTGTTTGTAGGTTGAGTCATATATCTTTTAGTTTAAGTCAGCCAACGGTAGAGCACCGGTTCTTCTTTTTAGAAATATAGTTCAAGGTGGCTTTTCCCTTTTCTTTTCTGTCGCCATGATGATGATAAACCTTTTAGCTAACCATAAATTTTTGCTTTTTTTCCACATCATACCTCGAGTGCAATAATATGTGCTCTTTTAATGAATCACCTCTTGCCCTATCTTTTCGGCATATGTCTTCCCATCTTGGATCTGGTCGCTAGAATCTCCATATTTTTGTTTGCGAAAGATAAGGGTCTAACTAACGTACTGGTCTACTATCTGCCTCACCAGCATTGGCCAGCTGGACTGTAAACGTCCTCACTCACGACTGTCCTGGTATTAGTCCTTCGGTTTCACAACGGATGCTTGCAATGTGACTGGAATCACAAATACTGTCGCGCAAACCACTTGTGTTGCGTGTTGTGCACAGGCGTCCCTTGCGATCGGCCACTGTAACAAGCTACTGGTTGACCATGTGATTAGTATCCTTGACTATTCAACGAAGTACACAGGTGTGGTGAGCCAGGATCAAGAATGACGCAAGAATTGTTTAGTCGGAAAAGTAGCACAGAGGTTATATGCTTCAACATCACGTCAAACATAATCACTCATTTGCACATAACACTGATCCGCTACGGTTGTTAATGACAAGGCCATGCATATAAAAAACACTAGTTCTCGCCAGACCGTCTGTCCGTCCTTGTATTACTCCTCGGTTCATTTTATGCTCAAGTGAATGTTTCCGTCCAAATATTGATGAGGAATGTGGTGTGATCATCTTCATTATACAAGTAAGCATTAGCTTGAATTATTTCATACCGTCGTCAGTAATGGTTATGCTGAAGGTGAGCTACCTTACTCAGTGGATCTCTTATTTCTCAAGCGATAGGTTGGGTATTCTCGGAGTCAACGAAGTCGACGACAAGAAATCACGTCAGACATTTGATTATCCATATTCTTCACTAACAGCAGACAGAGTCGAATACTCCATTTTTGGACTTTAAACATACTAGTTTAAACCATTCATTTTGAACCGTGTTACTCGTAATGTTTCCTGAAGTTTTTTGACTGTTAAATTTACTCTTTCAATTTAAACCAAAATTCGGTTACACTTATCTGAATGTACAGTTGTTGAGTTTTGGTTAAAGTGCGCTTGGTGGGTGTTACGCGGGCCCCAAAATGATGCCGAATGTCATTTGTTAAGATGAACACACGAACTCCCATTCACGTGATAAATGATCGGTGACATGGTCTATATCTCAATTGTGACAAGACGATATATATTTGGAACGTTTCGACAATAGGAGAGCTGGATTTCGGTGCTTTCCCGGACGTTGAAACCACGCGTGAGCGGTTCTCATTGCATAGCAACTTAAACCATGCCGCATTTTAGTACTCTGTTTAGTGCTTAAGAAGTTTTAATGAAAAACATTGTTTCAAATTCGAAGGAAATTTGGGACGTTGAGTTCAGTGGCTCCAGTTAACAGAACCACTACTGTATCTCATCTCTGGGAACAATCCAGTAACCCGGGCATAACAAGGAAGCAAATGTGGCTGAGAAACTATGCACGATAATTTAAATTTGCTTACTGTGAAACCAATGACGCCGCGGTTAACAGTGTTGACTCTGGAGAGGACAAGTTTCAATAGCGGTTACGGCAAATATGCACTAGTGACCTGATCTTACAAAATTATGAACCGAGAATATTTTTTTTTCAAAGTGGCCGTCTAAGATATTTATCTAAATGCGTTATCAACAACCAACTGTGAATGAAGTTTAATAATGTCTGCAAAAAGTCTTCTAGTTAGGGTTCTGTTTACAGGAAAAGTCGGCATGAACCTCCGTAACTGCTACATTTATTTCAAGTATTATTTATTTATTACTTATTTGTTATTATTATTACTTACCATTATTATTATTACTTATTTATTAGGTTCAAATAAAATTTGTTTATTCTGCCTGGGATTCGTAATGATGACCAGGATTACAAGAATCTTGAAGAGAAAATAAAGTACAATTTACTTTTAACGAATTCAATCTCACTGTGTTCACTTTTCCCTACGATGCACATCTGTAGTTTGCGCATCACTTTGCAGGTGTCACACTTTTTGAACCTTTTATGTAAGCGAAACATTAATCACGTAGGGAAGACTTGTATCAAATGAATCCCCAAGGCAAGTAGTCCTTAAGTTCGTTTTGACTATTTTCCACGGACAACTGACTGTTTTTAAATAATAGATTACTGTCAGTTCACTTGGTTCAAAGCACATTGCTACTGTCGCAATATACACATGGTCACGAATATCCAGATGAAGAAACCGGTTCAATTTGCCTAGGTTCCTAGACCTAACTCGAGTTAAACCCACAATGTGGATTCTGGTATGGCATACATCCCAGAGTTTAACAAACAGCTGATATCTAGCATTCAGTCAGATTTTGTATAATAGATTGAAAAAAGTAAACGACTCATCCTTGACATACCATTTTTGAGGATTGTCGTTCTAAACACAATCGATGTAAAAGTAACACAGATCAGTTGAGTAGTCCGCGCGTATCTATATTTAGAAAAATAATGGATTTTCGTTGATCAAATTTTCGTCGGAATGATTCCCACGGGTAATGTGCAAGTTAGTCATTGGTCACACTAGTTTGTATAGCAACAAATTAGCTTCAGGATAACTCCATGTAAACAAAAAGCTAAGACGGATCCCACGGTGATCAGAGGGGTTTCAAACTGTAAGCTAATTTCTGTTCATAATAAACAATGGAATTACCCGATGAGTGACGATCAAATCGGCTGTAGCCAATATATGCTTTTGGGCCGGCTATAGAAGAGGCAATGGGGCACTGCAGAAAGTGTGGAGGAAAATTATAATATAAAATTGACGATTATCTTCATCAGATGATCATCAAACAAAATAGGACGACATCTCTTGTATTTTTCAGAGATAAACCCGACCAATCCTGCTACCGTGAAGGGTGCTTTGTACTGATTCATAGGAATGTGCTAGTTATATGTCGCATTACTAACCACGTAGGGATGCATACGTATTGAGGCGCGATATAATGGTCACAAAATGCAACTGGTGTTTACAGTTGCGGCGCTACTGTCTTCATACAAAAGAACACTCTAATCGATCAATAGTTTCTCGTGACTGTCAGCGTATTACTCAATATTTTCTAAAGACTTTCGGCGTCTTTTAATAGCTTGATGTATCGTCAAGTATATTCATTGTAGATAGAAGCAATCGGAACCAGGTAGCGTTGTCATATTAATTATACCCTCATGACAGAAAAGCTTGCCACTACCAAGTGAGTTAAGCTCTCGATCACGGTATGAGGATTGTGTTTTCCAAGAAACCTGCATCTCTTGTTGTCTTGCTGTTCATTTTTTGTGTCGAATGCTCCAAGCGGAGTCCCAAAACTCAAATTTCTTTCGTGGCATAAGCTTTCGAGATGTATCAAGAGGTAGCTCTGCTTTGCTGTGCCGGTCCATTCGTTTTCACGTTCTTCTCATGTGCTCTTACTTTTTTCTCTGCAGGTCGAGATGGCTAGTAAATATTGACACTTTCAATACTCGCATTCCTGGTTAAATAGATAAGCGGGCTGCCCTGACAAAAAACCTACCGGTCTGTGACTGGGTGTGCTGTCTCTCAATGTACTTTTGTGATGCTAGCAATGTAATTCACTTGATTTCATATTTTGATAACGCTGCACGTCAGGGGTTCGTTTTCGTGGTTTGTGGTTATTTGCAAGCGTAATATCGCAGCCAAGTTGATGCGGGGACTGCACAGAAGCCTAAGGCAGGGAAGAACCGGCTCCAGTGGACACCAATGAGTGGCCATCTTTGTAACGGTTGACAGCGTTCCCGTCAGAGTCTATCGACACAAACCAAAAACGGGTTGTTTATTTGTCATGCAAGCGTACACCCGTGTTGTAGACGCATAGCTTGATCTTCTTATCCTAGCGAAAAGCAGCTCGGCGATGGTTTAGGTGCGCGTGTGCGACACGCTTACGGTGATGCTCGGCTGTTACAATTAAGTTCACTTTATACACTCGGTTTATTGAGTTACGCATTTGAGCAGAAACGACGGCAATGTGTCGCGTAGTGACCACTTTGTGAAACTCAATCAAAGCCGCAAACTGTTCACATCGGTGTCAGCTACTGACAGCGCCAGTCTGTCAGAGATTGACGTTAATCTTAGAGTAACTATCTTGATTTAGTTTATGTCCATTTTCATACCAGCTTTGTTATATCACTTTCTCAGGGGTCATCTATGTAGAAACGCAGAATATTCAGTTGGGAATTCAACGACGAGAATAAGGGAGAAGTCAGACAAACAGCTCTGACAATTAAACTTTCCTGGTCATAAGAGTGGTCCAAAGGAGAACTGAGCAAAAATCTCAACAGCTACGCCTACCTTTTGCGAAGGGGTGTATTCTATAGAGGTCTCAGTAGGTAAGGCAGAAATAGTGTTCCACTGCATCAGGCAAAATTCTGAATAAACTTTAATTAATGTCTCTGCCTGAGACTACGGTTGAAATCGCCGGAAACTGAAACGCAAACATATGAAGTTTCTACTTAAGGCACTTATATCAGGAAAGTGCAGCGGACTGACTTCTCAGATCCTGGGTTGCACTGACCGTCAACGGAGCGCCAGCGAGATTATATGTGAAAAAGTTGGTTTACGAATTCACAATTTGTCACGGAGACTTGACAGATGGCTCGGACACTTTGACGAACAGTTCAACTGACCTAAGTTAGCTCGTTCAGCCATAAATGATATAGCTTGTGTGGTTAGTTTTGACATTCTCGACTATCCTCTGTCGATAACCGAAGTGAGTTTGGAACCTAAATTACTGGAACGTTAAAAACTCCAGATACAAGACTTCTTCTTTCAGCGTTTTTAACCAAATGCTGGGGGAGAAATTGCTTTCTGAACTAACCACTCTCCTCCGTTTTAAATGAGACACTGAAGACGTGCTTTATAGCTGGTGCTGATTAACAGTCACTCCCATTTCCAAAACAGGTGTCAAGACATCATGCGACATACATACGGGTATCAGCCTTGTCTCTGATGCGTCCAAGATGCTGACGGATTTCGTAAAGCAGTAGCTTCTGAAACGCATAGAGGTGATAATATGAGGGAAACAGAAAGTTTTACAGCCTCGTTGTTGTCGTATGGCTCATATATTCACCTTGAGACGGACGCTGAAACATCAACATTCCTTTCCTCAACCTGTGGTACTTTTTGGACCAAGAGGTTGCTTTTGAAAAGGTTGTGTGATACACTGTCTGGAGCTGTCTCTGTCGTAGGGGATTCCTGATAAAATATCTCAGTTTATTCAAGTTGTTTATGCCCATGTTATATGCTGCATATTTGCATGCAGACACCTCGAGCGTTCTCAATGTCACATAGCGTTCGGCAGGAATATCTGATTTCTCTCTACTTTTTCATCTTTGCTATGAACGATATCATGAAACAAGGCGCTCAGTTTCCGGGGATCTCACAGTACAGCCTCCAGGCTAAGTGATATTGAATGTGCGTGTGAATACCTTTGTTTCCGCCAGTCAGCCTATATCAAATGGGCTGAATTTTGAGCAACGCGACAGTCTGTGGGCGCATACTTGAAAATTGTGCAAGTTCGTGATTGATAACTAAGATAATAAAAGCACACAATCTTCGCTGGTTGGGTAATGTACTCACTGTCGTGAGGATGTGTCTACCTCACCTTACACTGTTCCCTGGAGCGAATGTTTGGTGGAAGAGACCACAAAGTGACCAAGTGATGACGTGGTCACGGGCTATGAAAGGCTCGACTGCCATCTACCCTATTGTACAGCTGGTGACTTTTCATTGAACACTGTCTGACACAGTAGTGTGCCGTAGTCAGTGGCTACCCTGAATCTACAAACTTGTTGACTCCTTCATTTCGCAAAACTCAGTCTCGTCCTTCTTTTGTTTTTTTCAAGCACCGCTCATTTATACCATTTTATTACTTTGAAGCTTTGTGAACCATTGGCATGACCAGCAGCAGCCGGATCACAACAACCATGGGTACAGTTTGATGCTGAAGACATCTGAATGACTGATTGATTGTTTGATCGAATAAGCACCTCGAGGTACATCTATGTATTCCTCTGCAAAGCAACAGGAAAAGGTACGTTTTCATACTTTTTCAGTATCGCGTCTAGAAACTGAACTAATCCACTGACATCCGCCTTTGCGACAGATGATGGAGATGAATGAGCCTCATCAAACCTACGTACCAAGCACGCAACACTAACAGTCTACGCTGATAAAAAACACGGTAGGGAATTTCACTGCATAAACGACACAGCTGTTTCGCTTATGTAATACCATGGAGACATTTGAACGAGACCAGACAAACCCGTTTAACAAATAATTAATTTGTGACTTTCCGTGACCTTATTTAAAAAACATATTCAGTAATAGGTTCAGGACTTTCGTTAACTGGAGCTTACAATTCCTTCTGACCTTACCTGATCTACAGTTGCTTCATTATTTATTTGGCAAATTTAGTACAATCATCAGGTATTTGATTTCCTTGCGGTTACCAAAATTGATTTGAGAAAGTTACAATAAGAATGTATGTTAAAATTCACGATATTTTAGCGACTTGGTACTGTGGAACTTGCCTAGGTGTGGTACATTGAGAATAAAAAAGGGACAAACATCTGTATATTTCATTCATTCAAAATCTATACATTGATGAATTGTGCGATTGGGTTGTCATAGTGATTAAGTAAACAGTTAATGTGAATTAGAGAATACATGAAAAATCTACCATGTAATGTTTAAGAGTTTTTTGATGTAAGATTGGAAAGTTGTAGTAATGAACCCTTCAAGGTTTTTTGAAAAGTTGTACATGACATTTCTGAGTAAAATACTACGTAGATTTAAACAATCCTGAACTCTGACGCTGTCAGCTTTGTGAATTGAAGGGAAAGTTCATTGCCCATTAGGAGTGACTGCTTAGTGCTGGATAAATGAAAAAGTATCAAAAAATACCACATTGTTCAAGCATATAAATTTATTTCAACGGAACATCACTAGTGTGTATCCTCTGCTTTGATGCTCAGACAAACTTTCGGGTGAACAGTTTCGAAAAGAAACACTAGTGTTCGGTAATGTATTTGTTAGAGCAGAGGAGTTTCAGATAACCTCGTTAATCCATGTTAACTCAACGTATAATAGATGTGTCTTAATATTATGCTTTACGTTCACAACACTCTGTTCGCCTCTATTTACATTTTCTCTGGTAAACAACAAAGTCCAGGTGGTTTGTGAGTGTGAAGAAATATCGAAGTCAACTGCATACGTCAGTCTGAAACTAAAACCATTCACTAAGTCTTCGACTGAGTTTTACTAACGAAACCAGGATCGTGACAGCAGTACTGTAAATAACAGGTCAATGCAGTTTTTATGAAAACTTCAGGTATCATTATTAAAAGAAGGTAAGATAAATAAAACAACAAACACCCCGAATCTATCGAATATCTTGATACAAATATCTAAAAACGTCCCTTATATCAGCCAGACGTACAGTCACAAGTTGCGGAATTTTTAAAGTAGATGCCTTTCTTTGCCTGCTTTTATTAAAGCAGACCCGGTAGGTAAGCCTAGACAAAATAGGTTGTCATTTGTGATCCGCCATTCTTGAAGAATTTCAAAGAATGGCTACAAAGAAAATATGCGGCAGTTTCATGCTGGTTATTTCAAGCAGACGATGGAAGGTCGACTAGTCGAGGGCATTTGGAAATGCCACCTCACAAGCTTTCTGTGTGGGCACATTTTTCGCGGACTTTCAGTGTCAACAAGCAACTGACATTATGTTCGATAAGGCGGATAGCAACAATGCAAATCTGAGGGTCTTGTGTGAACCAAAAACCGACTGGTCGAAGATTGTGCAAAATGACGGATAAACAGGAAGATTTACGTATTAGAAGCTAATTGGGAAAATCTAAGATTGACACATTCTTATCAAGGACGAACTGAAGATCATTGGTTCAAAGTTTGTTCACATACGCGTTAGACGTCAATCTGAATTATCAGCTAACAAGTTACATTTATTCAAATGGTGTCGCGGAATACACAGCGGAAGTGTCCCGTCGGCCGAAACAATACAATCAGGTGAAGACAGTAGTAAAAAAGACCTCCATTTTAGAGAGTAACAGAACCATCCATATCGTTCACGGGTGGGGATTCTTTGACGCGTCGCATGTTTTACCTGAGTTTGTTCATGAAATGAACCTGCGCATCGCCTGAAAATCGTTACCGAAATTGTATGCCACTGGAGGAGACCAACCTATCACCGTCAGTTTATAATGTATTTATCAATTTGCGCTTACTTTGAGTGTATGTTAGTTTATCAAAACCTACAGACTTATGTGCTATGGGATTAAGGAAGATTAACGAAAGTGTGTAATCAAGACATGGCAGCATATGATTCCTATAGACTGCATGTAAACCTGCGACTTTGTTACTTACAAGGCTTACAGTTACCACAGATCATCGCTTCAGTCATCATTCGGGAAGCTTCGGCACCAAAATAATCAGCACATCTTGTAGTTCGAAATCAGCAGTCTCGAGTCAGAGTTACTTCTCCAAAAACAGTTATTTATGCAATTAACAGTGGAATATCAGTGTATCCATCCCGTCTAGTGGTTTACCTTCTTAATTGGCCCCACTTGTATTTTACACATTTTCCCAGTTATTATTATTTGGTGCTCAGTTAACCCATCAAAATGCTAGTTTCTACCGTTTTCATGTACTCACTATTGCATTTGATTAACTCAATGAATTAAACTTTTTAATCATCAGTATTTATTCATTTGGTAGACTGCTTTAAAAAAACAATTCGGAAAGAGTGCTACCCTTTCCATTCCCAGCAACATACCATGTTCTGCGTTTGATATATTTGATAAATTGCGATCCAACTGAAAAGCATATATCACTAT
>JTDE01000132.1:126524-136801 GCA_014338405.1 Paragonimus skrjabini miyazakii
AGCATGCAACTGACATTCAACCATGCGCCATGAGTTTTTCAGAATATACCGTCCGTGATTACAAACACGATCAAATAACACAAACAGTGCAACAGAGCAAAAACAGTCTCCACCAACTCTACTCGCTCTAATCGAATATCTTTCCTATTTCCAATCACATAATTTATAATCAGACTTCATCAAGTTGAGTGTACCGCTTGATCCATAACTATTCATTGTCATGGGAAGACCGGTTTTCATTTAACCAAAAACTACTGAATTGATGCCCCTTAACACAAATGTTCAAACGACACGAAACTGTCACTTTTTATCCGATCCGAGGTCGATAAAAAATGCTTTCCAAAACTTTGGTCCAATTAGATTCATTTGTTGATACTGTACATACGTGTGCTATTTGCCGGCTATAGGCTTATTAACAAATTCTGATTTCCAGCGCGCACAGCTCTAGAGGACTGACTATCATAAATCTGCTCTGGTTAAATTGGCGATCTAAACTGACGATCAAACACCAAAACCGAACTGTTTTCCAATTCATCAAACTTGGCGCCACAAACTAACGCATATTATGAATAGAATTAACTAGTAACAGAGGGTGTGAAAAGTGATCTACCGGCGCAAATACCACTTCGAATGTGAACAATCTGTATCTGCGAATGATAATACTCAGTTACAAAATCTTAACTATCCCCGTAGATTGGAAAAAATGGAAACGGTAATCATAAACCAGACAGGAACCTGCAGGAGAATAATTGAACGCTAGACACACAGCAATTGGGAGGTCACGTAAAATTGTTGTATAATTTTGACTGTCAGCTTAGAAAACTATACACTTATGTAGTACATTTAATCATGCTTTCTATTGTTTCTTTATAGTGAGTTTCCGTTTACTGGGTAATGATGATACAGAAGATGGAATCGATTGGAAGAAATATTAAAACGCAATTGTTAATGGAATTAATTTGATAGGTGTGAACGTGTCCATACTACGTCTCATAAGTTTTTAGCATAGCCAAAATTCCCTTTTACTTAGCAGCTAGATAAATGTACAGACTACATCAGCGATAAGCAGTAGACCAGAAGTTCCACTCGTAGATTACAGAACAGTGACACTGTTCGCCTTCACTATTAAAACTATAGCCATGAGTTACTGAATACCCAATCTGTGTGGGCCTGTGTGTTTATTTCTTTATCAATTTTACTCTGAGCATTCTTAGTAACGAAGGGGGCCAAGCCATCACACGGTTGAACTCAGACTAGAGTAGGCTGAACAGACGCCTAAACCCTTTGGGCAACATTGGAATTAAATAGTATTCACGTTGCCTCAAACGTACCCAGAATATTTCTCACATGTCACAGTGGGTCAACTGCAGATGCAACCATATTGCAGAACTAAAACCAAAGGTGAGCTCTGTTTGAAATTTAGCAAAGCCACTTCCATTGTACTGACAAGCAATCAAAACAGCAGATTCCATGAAATTTATGAATTCGTTTTGACTGATCAGTGATGAACTGAGTTTATCAAACCGAATTTTCATAACAGTTCTGTTTCATCTAATTGATGTGATACAGTGAAGTGTAGATTAGGCCGAATACCTACATCTCGTGGCGAAACTTAGGGAAGTGGGTTTATTCGTGACACTCTAAAAAAGCTGCCTTTCAAATCTTGTAGGATCACAGCAACTTAGCCTCCAAGATACTACGACATCGTTTCCACAACATCCTTGACATAACACACCGTGATAATTCTTACGTATTACGTGTGATGTAAGAGTACAACAGCGACTACTAAATGCTTTACTTTGTGAGAACTCGCAGAAAGTAATCTAACTTTAGACTGGTCAGTATACTGAATAAATTTAATACACACCTGTAATGTTAACACTACGCTGAAATCATTTAAAAGCTGTTCTAATTTTTGCTGTTTAGAAATTTACTTGCTTTTCCATCACCACATTATCTTTTCAACTTTTCAGTATTAACCCTAGCATGATTCCTTCACGTAACCGGGAGATAACATTGGTTTCTGAGCAACTGGCGTAAAAACGTACAATCTCTAACACTTTTAATTAAAGTAATTATTCATTGAAGGCTTGAAGAGTAGTCCTGCAAGTAATGATATCAAACGTTTCAGTTTAAGTCCCAACAAAACTGGCTGAGGGAAAATAGCTAGGAAATACTGTCTATGTTGTAAGTTTGCACAGCTGACGTATGCCAAATACTTTTGAAGAAGCATCATAATACACGCTTGTTATTAATGCCTAATTACTGGTAGTGGAAGGTCTGTTTTCATGAGGATTTCGATCGATAGGCTTTATCTACACACTGGACAATGCTATGGGATAAAAGGTAAGGAGTAACCCGCTGTATAACGCAAAGTATAGCTTGTAACCTTTATGAAACCTGCATCTCATTGAGTAAAGAACGCTTAGCTTGTGCATAGATAAAAGTAGCTGTATTCACTAATTTTCGAAGTTACGCCACCTCAACTTAAACAGTAATAAATTTGAGTGATTTCCGTGAACGACAAAAGCATGAAGTCATTTACCTACATCATTTAAGGCTTCGGATAACTGAAAATGTAAACACTTGCTTGCGACTGAACTTTTCAGTGGATGACCAACGGGAAGAAGACATTTTCCGATGTGTTGCCATTTCGTTTACGACCATCAGTCGCACATGTAAAACCTGCAGGTTATATACGACAGGGAATTCGAACAAGACAGGGTTTGGACACGCATACACTCATACTAAGTATTAAATCACCAACAACAGCCTTGTGGGTTGCTTCAATCAGTTTTATGAACTTAGCGCACGCTACTGGCGTCTTATCAACATAGGTTTGTTAAAACCAAGAAGCTTTGCACTCTGACCGCGAAACATTTTCCCGAATTAGCTAAGCTGGTCAACTGAGTAGCCTGTTATCACTGGGTCTCTAGCACTCTAGGTTGCGGGATTTCAAGCAACGGGTTCACGGGCTTGCGATTATTGTCTCATCAGTCGTTTTAGTCATTATGGGACGTGTTCTGCTAATCACTGAGATAACTGTCGTCCTGCTCTGCCTTCGTAAACCTCACTACAATTGATACTGAAATTAAAGACAAGGTGAGAGACAAAGTAGCTGAACAGACTACGTTCGCGTTTTTTTGAAGAAGTGGTCATTTGGTGGTTTGATCTAAGCGTAATCGGGTTGCCGTATATGTGTGGGATAGGACAGGCTTCAACTTGTGCCTGACGTCGTTTGTCAAATGACCCCCTTTACACTGCACAAACAGATATATATCCTTCTTCTAGGATGTCTGAACTGGCGCACCACATTCGCAAATTTTGTTGTGAGTTTCTATGAATTGCTTAGGATGTTTGTTTTCCAGTGGAGTCTTTCCTAGCATCCGTTGTGTTTGTCTATAGTTTATCATGATTGCAAATGTGTCTGACCCTAAGAAATGGGGCCTTGACTAAACTAAGCTTGTATACTATCAGGGTCAGGCTGGAGGACAGATGCTGCCTAACCCATGTCGCTTTACGATGGACTGATCGTTGTAATGTCTCATTCTCTGGCCAGGTGATCTGTACACTTAAGAAAGCTGGGCCGCCGTTTGACTCAGTTTCGTGAGACAAGGAAGGGTTCGGATGAATGGAGTTAAAGTGACTGAAGCAAAGTGACCAATATTGGTGAATGTCAACAATCCATCAACATACCATTTACACAATACGGCTTTGACAGTATTTTCTGGGACATGTCGTTTGAGCATTTCCAAGATGTCAGCTAATGTTGGGACTAACAGATTACCGATAACCACTCCGTCTAGTTGTTTACAAGGACGTCTCTCTAAGGCAAACCTAATGTTTTCTGAGACTGGAAGGTCTATGGAAATGTGACAGCTACAATCAATCGTGTGTGATGTTCGAGTCGAAATTAACCAAATCCCCGACTACCCATCAGTAACATTTATCACAGTTGTGGATAGTGGTAAAATCACAAAATTTCAACTGCTTCATAAACAGGAACTGTTGCGTACAGGGAATCAACGTCTGTCAGATACACAACCCGATAACTCACTGACGCGCCTTTTAAGGCCTGTGCTAGTTGAAATGAATCTTCTAGGCAATGGAGGGATAACAGCTTGCGAGTAAGATCCCGACTGTCAACTGGCTACCGAGCAAATTTACGTTATGTTGAAATGTTTATACAAAAATGTGGTCTCTTCAGTGCTTGATTCTTGTGTATTTCGGGGCATCCTTCTGTCTTGGTGCTTCTGTGCCAGTTAACTTCATACGCCTATATTGATTTTCACATAAATGACCGTGCAACAGCAATATCTGGAGTTGATTCGTTAGTTGTTTTTCCCCCCAGTATTACGTTATTTTAGATCTCATCATCCACTCTAAGCTGTCGTTACTCTTCCAACGCGGTGTTCACATTCGTTACATAATCGTCCTTGCACAAGATGAAAATGCCATAACATTAATATGACTTTAGGAAAGCCAAGTGCTACAGTTTGCTCAATTCAATCATGGTATGATAAAGTTACTGTTTGAGGCATCATTGCTGACGAATGGGCGCTGATAAAAATTGGTAAGTAGTATGCGCTAATTTTGCACAAAACCAGCCAGTCTCAGAAGATATGGGTGACAGGCACTTCAGTTTATCATATATATATTTAAAATGTACGTCTTTAAGTGGTAAACCAAAAGGAGAGAACACCTAGCTGTGCCAGAGTGATTGAAGTAACCCAACGGGTTGTCGTGGTATTGATAACGCATTACTTAGTGTGAGCGCGTGCGTGTCCATACCCTGTCCATTTCTAACTGTCTGTCGTATATAACCTGCACATTTTACGTATGTGACTGATGGGAGTAAACGAAATGGTAACGAGTCACGACAAGTGTTCTTTCTGAACAAATGAAACTGTCAAACGAACCTCAGTGCCATCCTTGTCCGAGCTCAGGCTGGAAAGAACACTGTGTGTGCTGGGTTGTTCCCTCAACGTTTTCGTTTCAGTGTCCTTAAACCATGTATTTTCACGGATTAACTGCTCATACTTGCCGATTGAATGAACTTCGAACATATGCAGTAAGTATGAGTACCAGATTGTTGATACACTCATATAGAGAATTGGAATGCGTGTTTCAGTACTTATTCCGGTACTTTGCGAAGTTTTATTTTTAGATAGAATTCTAGATCCTACATTATGTTAGGGAGCTTTCTTCTGCCACTTATCACAAAAACGGTGTCTGAAAACTTTCAGCGTGGCAGTTATTGGCTAAACCTCTCTGTAGATTAGTCTGTCAAAATAACTGAGGTCGAAGAATAGCTGCAAAAATACGTCACAACAAATGACTCGAATTATAATACTCCACCTACCATTACACTACTTACATACACTCATACCACACACATACTAAAGCCATATAAGTGGAGGCTTTTGTAGTGTAACCTGTCAGTTTTGGTGAGCCAGTTTGTGGTTTTGATAAAAGAAAAGAATAACTCAATATCTACTAATAAACTAGGAAGACAAACAGTTACTAATAACTGAAAGCAAGACAAGTTACGAAATAAGTAAGTGTTATGTAGTTTTGTAAGCAAATGGACATAGAGGAATTAAGTTTTGAATAAAATAATCAAAACGTTCATAATATATTACAAGGGAACAGCGTATGTGATAAGAACTGAGAGCTATTGAATAGAAGCCACTTATACACGACAGGTTGATTTTTCACACTTCTTTGTGATACATCACCAAGTTAATCTACAAGCACCTAGGATTTTGACAATCTAGATACTGACGGTTAATATTAGATACATCGATGACTGACCATTTCGTGTCAACTAGCGTGTAGGCGGCTGCACTGGGCGTAGCTAAGACGGCCACGACATCTAAGCTAACTGCACCCATAGTTCCTTTGTGTAACGGAAATTCACATTAACGGTCGAAGGAGATTTCACTCAATGAAACTGTGGACGGCTGTCAGGACCGTGTGTTTCCTGGGCTGCGTAATCTTCTGCTGTGACGTTTATACAACGGCGGTAAACATTTAAACATATCTGTAATATCGCCGCTTTCATCGATCACCGTTTGGCTTATTTATTAATAACTATCCTTATAGTAAGAACTTTGAGATCCGCGACTTGACCATGCTGCGCATGTATTGTAACCAGTAAAGATGATTTTATATCAGTACAGACTTAGTCCCATTCGTGTATCTCCAGTGATGTTCCGGACCATGCTCAGCCATCGGATATTTAGGAAAACTCTTGGACACTACAGAAAACAGCATCCTGATTGCCTCAGGTTTCCGCTGTATACCATCATGTTTTCTCCGCCATACAGCAGAACATGCAACAACATGCCTGTAAAGATGAGTTTCGCTGGTTTCTACTTCAGATTGGGCTGTTTTCCAGGGTGCTATTTAGACACCCTGAAAACAACTCTAGGATTGGCCGCATTTGCCCACGTCATATAGAAGACAGATTGCTACCCACGTAAGACATAACTATGCAACAGTCAAAAATATATGCAGTAATACTGACGATGAGATCGTGTGCAGTACACTCTTTTCTCCGTTTAGCTACCAATCAAATTTGTTTATCGTGTCTATAGAGGACGTCGTCATTCGTTGAAATGTGCACAAACAGTGCCCTGCCATCAACAAGTAGCAGCAAATAAATGATCAACTTGCGTAACAAGCCTGGGCACAAAATTATTGCGGACTTAACAAGTCACCATTAATAAGGTAATCAGCCTTAAGATAGTCCTCTGAATTATGAGGATAAAATGTAACTATTGCGGCCAAATATAAACCAACTTTGTTTGGGACAAAAACAAAACCCCATTGTACACCAGTGCCAATTGTTCAATCACATAGTATTATTTCGCGCTAGTGCACCTTCATCTTAAAAAACCGTGGGACATTTTAAAATAGTTGATGAATTTATTTAAACAGCCAAACATAACAAGCGTCGTCCACGACGTCAACAGCAGGCGACTTGGTGCGGTCTACAATAAGAATACAGCGGCCGGTTGTGAAGGCGTCATTATGCCTGAACGCACAGTGCTGTGAGGCGCACGTGCGTCTGCTTATCTTCAATTCACTCAAGGTTTGTAAGACCGCATTCCGCTCACAGTCAAGATTGATGTGGAGCTCGTTCTTTCGTAAACCTTCCTGCACAGGTTACTTAAAAGTGGACATATTATGCCACTTAATGTTATATGGCCAGTGAAATGCCAATGAAATAGATGTTCTTGGCATACTGACCAGTGCCAAATTTCACACTGTGTAATCATAAAGCTTTCTGACATAGTATAACTAGACAAAATGTTGTGCGAAAAAATGAGTTGGCTGGGCAGCATTTGTGAATAAGTTTCAATCAAGCTGAGAATTCGATAAGCAAATGGCACGAGGGTTGCTACGTCGATCAATCGCTGTCTTGCACTCAAAACAGATGTTCTATATCACGAGAAGGAACATCACCGTCAAACTACTCACTGGTAAGGCAAAACTAGCGAATGCATTGCTGTGTTTTCCAAGATTTATTCAGAACACTGGCTTCAAATTTTACTGCTTAACCTGCATGCGTTGTATGTAAACCATTAAACATTGAGAAACGTTCAGTGGTCAATATTCCGACGGTCGCACTCCATCAAAATACTGTATTTCCTATGTAATCTACATTTGAGCCTCCAAGTGCAGTGATAACTACATCGATACCAATGCCCATAAATGTTGTAAACAGCTGGGTTTTACAATGACTTGAGGGAAAATGGCAAACGGAAATTCAAACCCATCCATTTTAGGAAAATTTTTGAAAACGGATCGTGTCGTTGTGCCGACCAACAGGTTCGCAGTCTAATTCCATAAAGCGAACCACGAGTTACTCGTCTCCTTCAAGGCCACACTATTTACTGCACACATCTCGGTTTAGCATGCGCTTGATCGGTTGACAGCTAGCTGATTTATTTTTAACTTGATATCATCCTCCTGTAAACTGAAGCGCATTAGTCACAGTTCAGTTATTGTGTATTTGGGGTCTAATGTTTCAAGGTTGTGACCAAAAGTAGCAACTCAGACATTAGATATCTGAATAGTCTTGATATTATTGACTGATTAGTTCATGGTTGAAAAGCGTGGTTTGACAAACACCGAACAAATCGCCAGTTAAAATCTGCAAGAAAGCTATTTTATCATTTTCTAAACAATTCGGAAAGTACTACTCACAACTGTTCCACGTTGCACCTATCAAAGCTATTACCACAGGTTTTTTTCATTCGACCCCGAAAGTGGTATGAACCAGCTTAATATGAAAGGTTTGTTTTAGACTTCCTGCATTCGAGTCAAGCCCTCGGTTCCATGTTTGGAACTTAGAGCCATACGCTTGAAAACGGTATTGTATGATAAGTTATCTTGATTAGATAGCAGGTCGGCGTGCAGAAGAATTCGAGAAGAGCCACTGGTGCATACTACCATGGTTTAACAAAGGTGCAGAGAACGTTGGAAGTGTAGAAAATGACTGCTGTGCTGAATGACCTTCCAAATTCCGCAGCATGTTAACAAAAGAAATAGAGCTGATGCTACTGGGGACAGGATTGTCGAAACTGAAAAGTTGGAAACAGTAGGGTATGATGCAGTCACCAATAATATCCAGTTGAGGCTGACCACCTGTAAACGTACTACCAGTATGCTATTGTTTACCTTGGCTTTGCAGGGACTGGTGACCAAGGCTTCCAATTATTGATCAGTGTAACTTTCAGTATAGGTAGCTTGCAGAGTCACACGAACCAATACAAAAGTCATGGCTGTGTACTTCTCGGAATGCACATTTCAGATCGTTGAATCTATCAGATTGCTTGAAAAGAAGGCGATAACTTATTTCTTTACGAGATGTGGTTTTTGGTAAAGAATGGGCCACTTGTGACACCCGCTGGATAACGCTTGAGGTTTAACTGCATGCTTTTCTCGATGGGACATTAAAAGGGTTAGTGTTAACTTGCAGATGAGACGTACGGCTTGAAACTAATGGAATGAGAGAATGATGATCTTATTATGGGGTCGGTGATGGTTGCAGTGTTTGCAGATATTGTTTCGACAATGGTTGTGGCATATAGCAATTTTTACGCAGGCTACTTGACTGATACAAACTGTGTAATGGAAGGAACTGAATGAACACAGCATGCATTCTATGGTGAAAATTGCACTTCATACTTTGAAATAATCATTTCAGGTAAGGGGAGATGGACGTATACCCTCTTCGAATAAGGCGGTGAGTGGCTAAGTAGTTGGCTCACTTCCAAGGCATGTATTCGTAAGAAATGTACTAGGAATAGCCATTCTTTCAGTTATATCTTCCACAATTAAAAACTAAACCCCATTCGCAGATTAGAAGAGGTCAATGCAGATAAATACCGATTATATGATTGTGACAATCGTCGGTGCGAACGCTTCCATAGGACACTAGTAAAACTAGGTTTACTGATGAAAATGACATTGACAGCTCCAAACAGCTGGCCCCACAGACACAAAGGAAGTTGACATATACGGGGCTCTAATACAGAGATTAAGTGATGACATTAGCTGTGACTTACAGAATTAACAACGCAACTAAACAGACCAAAAGTGTGGTAAATTTCAAATCTTGTAACCATCAAAATTCGGTCACCCCCGTACACTGTTCGATTATACACCTTTCAAGCAATTGTGTCACTTAGTTAAACAATGGGGCGTCCTTCTCTAAGAACGCGACGTCACCCTAAATAGTTGTCAAAACTGAAATGAAATTCATTTTCAGTGCAGTTTTAACTAGACTTGTCTATTTCATCAGAACTGATGTTTCAACTTATTTATCATCCAATGAAATTCCAGCTAGTATTCTGCCTAACACGGAAACGATTCAGAGGTTGTTGTAAACCCCGCACTTTGACGCTGGAAGGAAATGTTTGCAGACTGTAAGGTTTTCACAGCAATCAGTTACTCACTGAAAACACGAAAAGTTACTGCAGGTGACCAAAACTGCTTGAATTATCAACGTGATAAATTGGGCTTTATTGCGTTACCTTTATGAACAGAATGATGTAAATTGTTACGAAATGGATCCATTGAAGGATACCCCCATTTCACACTGAATGGTAACATCTAAAAATGTCACAAAATATAGTTTTTCCTTAGATAGGCTAGGGGAAAAACCGCGCTAACTAGTATATGAGCTGTTGCTAAATGCGCTAATCTAGTGCTCCGGACTGATTGACCAAAATGCACACGGTAAACTTCACAAGTACTTCCGTGAC
>JTDE01000132.1:136901-167947 GCA_014338405.1 Paragonimus skrjabini miyazakii
AAAAGAGCAAAGAAAAAAAAAGATGTCCTGGGTGGCCACTAACACACGCCGCAAAACCCGCTTTTCTGCTTGAATGATAAATTGCCTGTCTAGACCGGCAGTTCGGCTAAAATTGTTTACTGGGTTTCAGGCCAACGGGAGAAGTTAGGCTGTTCGAGATAATGTGGCGGGTAAGATTAAAATAGGCGCAATCGTCTGAATTTGGTGTAACATCCGAATATATAATTGTTGCGCTTCATGGATGTAACGGTTGCGTTAGGTCAGTGGAACCGATCAGTTGGAGGGAGTTTGTTCATCTAAAGGTACCCCCTAGGTTACCCTCAGAATTCTGTGAAATAAAAAGTTCAGCAATGTGGCTAAACAGTGTTTGGGGAATGAGGCACGGCTAGATGAACGATGTTCGATAAGGAAAAGCAAGTCTACTGGAAAGTCATTCAGTGATCGTTTGGAAGCCTTGTTCTAGGCCGGTTATTACGTGAATCGTCGTCTCACTAGCGAATGGAAATCTTCGTGAAAATTTCAAACTCTGGTGTTTCAACCCCTCATATATCCATATCTTTCATCAGAAGTTAACAGGTAGCAAACAGGTTCGTTTTTGATGGGTTCCGTTTGGACCGAATGCAACAAAATAAATATATATCAAACATGTGGAACCAGTCCGCCAAAACTAGCTCCACGTAACCTCAAGGACATTTTCCCGTTCACTGATTCTGTAGGAGGTCACACTATTGAAAATAAGATACCATTGCCGATGGACATGTGCAAATTGATTTCGAATATGTCACTGGAAGAGGCAATTTATCTTACACCTGACTACATGCATTTGAGTAATATGAAATTTAAAAAGCCAGACGAATACTTCAGTACGTTCCTGATAACATGCAAATTGGATATACAATTCCACTAGGGAAGTAGAATAAGACTGAGGATTGGCTTTCCTTCGTGTTGCGCTACCTAAACGTCTAAGTAGATTGATTCAACAAGACACACGTAGGAGGCAGAAAAGGATTGGTCAGTGTACGCATTGCCAAAGCTTTGATACAACGATGCAGAAAAAGAACATGACACACCGTCTAATAAACGGAATCTACAAGCACCTGTTGTTAACATGCTAGGCAAAGTGCCTAAAATTTTACATAAAGCCTTTTGTACAGACGACATACAAATTCCAGACAACTTTCTAGCTCGTAGTGTGCAACGAACGGAACCTCAAGGCCGTAAATAATCTTTCAGGCGTCGGACGATCTATCTGAAGTTGCTGCGGAAGAATGTATTATTAGATGTATCGCCTGCCATAATGTTTGAATCGGCCCTGATTTTCTCGCGTTCTCCAATCACTTTTAAGCCAGTTGTACACTTCTCCGTCAAAGATGAAATCCATACTAGTGCTTTTTCATTTTGTATTCATTCACGTTTTTGTCCCTGTGGAACAGGTTACATGTCATCCAACAAGGTATATGTGGGAAAGAATGCACAAACATCACTCTGCTCCGTTGAAAATAAGACAGCAACTAAAGACTCCGGCCCAATTTTGGTCAACCTAGACCACTCGGGTCACAAAGCCAGTGTGAACGTTGTAGTTGAGGCGGTCTACCATGTCCCATGCGTTCATACCGAAAGTGTGAGTTCTCGCATCTCGGACACTGTGGATGCCATCGTAATCGGACTGCAATATCCTGATCTGTGGGAACAGCAGTTCTTTGTTCAACTACTTGAATTTCCACTACCAGCCGTCGCCGAAATAAGTGATGCAGCAACAAGGTATTCTTGCTTTAAATCTTTAAATAACACTAGAGTCAAACTGCACTGGATCCTACAGTATTTTCAAATTATTGTGTTGTGTTTGACGCGAGGATGACACTGAAAATGAAATTGTTCACCATGTTCTCACATCCGAAAAAAACTCAGAGGATGCCAAAACAAATATGCGAAAACCCGTTTAGTTCCATTACCATTCATGAATAGTGTACAAACTACTACAGGCATCGCATTAATACGCCCCGTTTTTGTGATATTTCTGAAAAGCCTTATTAGTTAATGCTGAAAACAAAATGTGGTGTTTAGAATAGCTACAGAACAAGCCACAGTCGTGGCATTTTTGGTTGGTTCCAAAATATGGTTTAAACTGTAATTGGATTTAAATTAAATCCGTATTCACGTTTCTTATGAACTGGTGGTATCCCAGGTATCAAACTTTGATTGCAGCTGTTGTTATGTTGAAGTTTGTTGCTTCTTTCTCGCCAGCTGCAGTAACACATTGACGTCACTGGTCCATTTGTTTTTACTCAAATTCTAACACAACTTCTTGTTCTGTACAGAAAGCTGATAGTTGACTTATGTTCTGTTGTTCTACTAATATCATCGCCTTTATTCGCATTTGTGGTTGGACTATACTACGCCCCGAATAAACCAGTTTGACGCCGGCCACGAAATGGACAATCTTTGGGATCATCGTCAGAGTACAATAATGCAAACATGGTCATGCCATTACTGACACACAAAATAACTAGCGCGCATACGGTTCAACTCTGTAACAATCAGAAGGACAGAAAGACATCTGATTTTTATTGCATCTTTAATCTTCTGTAGCACTGAGCGGGAATGTACGGTTCGGTTGTTGGTGACCGGAATGGCATGCAAAAATTTGTAAAACTATATAAAGAATTTCACCAATTGTTACTCTGACGATTACATCTTCGTGGATAATACGTTTTGGGGGCAGCCACTTGTGGCGTTTCTCTGGAGGTGATCGATCACAGATGACAACCAGCTGCGAAGTGTTTTTTTATGCTGATGATGACAATATAGAAGCCCACTGAATCTCGTAATGTTGCATATCAGGTTAATATCAGTTCGGCATGTTTAGTAACACTAGCGGTGATACTCATATCTAGTGAGTATTCCATACAAGCACGTACGTGCGTCTCTTCTGACGGATATACACAAAATGGAAGGTTGGCCTTTGACATAAAACGCTGTATGTGGCGTGTTGTTCTGTTTGGTTGAATCAGTGTAGCAGACTATTTTCTAGCAACAAACATTCCGTAGGTCTCTAATTGACCACTGAAATTCTGTTTCAACCAGTTGGCTCTTAGTGTTCATCAATGCCTTTGGCTGGGCTGTACGCATTTAACATCATGTTTTTCATGTTTTACAACTCCGTCTTAACTGTCTTGCTGAGATGCAAATGGTATTACCATACACAGACCTTGAAACTAAGCATAGTTCGAAACAAACATAGTGGTTGAGAATTTTGCACTGACAAATAGAAAATAAAAACCTTTTGGCTGTTTTAATGGTTTGTTGGGCAAAATTACCGAATAATGTGCGACGAGTTATATGTACGTTATGCAGACACCCAAAATGTATAGCTCAAAATGGAGAGGTGTCAGAACAAACTGGTGATGGCGGAGATAAAGTGCAAACTAGACAGCCATAAACAGAGTTTTCGTATGTATAATTTACGTAACCAATTAAGGGCCAGTACCTTCCATTAACAGAGGATAATGTCAACCTCGTTCTATCGACCACGTAAGCCTGCCGGAGCTAATGGATAAGATCACCGCAAATTTTGCCCTGTACGTGAGATTAGATCAAGTGTATACTCAAAGAAACTTTATTACATCAGGATGTTAGGAAGCTTCGGGTACTGCCGCGTCTCAAGTGTGTTACGTAAACTGATGTATTCCGGACTGTTCGAAGTTGATGTTAACTTTTCTGGCGACATAATCAATAGTATAATAAAACACATTAAATAGACAGCAACTCTGAAAATAAATGACACCGAGACTCATGCAAACGGGGAAACAAGAAGCAAGTTGGAGCCCGAAATACCTTGCAAATCATAGCCTAAATCTGCATGGTCTGTCACCTGAATACAGCAAAATAATTTGTTGCATTCTCCTTAGAATAGTGTACAGATTTTCTGAGCAGAGCTGCATGGATTTCCTATCACGCTGCTTGGCTTGCTTAGTTTACCGCACAAAAATTCGACTCGTACAATATCTGTTTTTGTCAGTATGCAACATAGTTTGAGTTAACCACTCAAGTGTTAAATTAAACGGTAGACTGACAAGATTTTAAGAATCTCCTACTACTCATCAGTGCTCAATATACCGCTCACAGGTTAACGATTTTCGTAATTTCAACTTGCAGAGAGGTCTCAGTTGTAGGGTCATTGAGTACATTTCACGGGACCGTTAGTATATCTCATTTCGAGGCGATTGGGTAATCTAAACTTTACTCACACGGGAGTTGTTGAGTGTTTACCTATGATGATTCAATCGTGTTTAATGTGAGATCAGTGGCGCAGTAATCAATACGGTTCCTTCATAAAAGCGTGGTCGGATTTCTAGTCCCGGTCGTAGGAAGGATATGCACTACTGACGAGCTCTAGCAAGAGCGAAACTGGAGTCTGGTACTTTTTTCGAAAGAGGCCGGTTATAACTTCACGACTTAACAAACGTAATGTGGGCAGTGAAAGGTCATATGTTTCTTCACGAAATAGCTGTATCTATAGATCGAATGACCTGAATTGCAATTTTATTTTAGATTATGCGTACGAAAGTTGAAGGCAACAAGTTAACTGGCTGTGAGAGAGTGGAGACTCCTTGAATTGAAGAAAGATTAGTAATGAATAACACCAACCAAACATTTAGTAGCACAATAATGTAGGCTGGTTCATTCGACAACTTGCAAAATTAATTATGCTATTAATCAATAACTATCACACCCGTCGTTCATATAGTGCAATATATGATATTGGCTAACAGAGTGGATATACTTGATAGGCGGCGGTAATCACAAAACGGCTGCATGCTTCTGGGGAATTGTGACCGGCAAACGGTCACCACTTAAGCTGCCGTACAATTAAGATTGTCTTTGAATTTCACAGAAATGCGTTCACTTCCGATTTATCATTCCAGCTGACAGTATGGATCATAGTAGGTCTTTTGTAGGTGACAAAACGTTGGATCTGTTTATCCGATCGTGACTACAATAGACGGATGACTGACCAGAAGCGTGACTATCATAGTTACGTGTTTTACTGAGAACCAAGGTTTTCTGCTGAAATAAAAATTAGTTGCCATCGTAAATTACATACTAACCTACACTGGACCATGGACCTGCACGGTTCTACTGATTCTGATACTTCTGGTCATTTCGATTCATTGAACCGACATAACGTATCGTTACGCTATTAGGCTGAGACTCTGTACTCACGAGCTTTCTTTCGTCGTAACTAGGCTGTTCCACAGATAACGAACAAAATGCGTTCAGGTTAGTGACGGGGCAAATTTACTAACCTCTGCCATATGATCGGACTGGATATTTGCGCAGTTAGATCAAGTCTATGATCGCCTGCTTCGTGAAGCATCAGTCGGTCACAACACTTGGAAGACTTGAGACCAGTTAACTACTGAATGAGTAGCACATATGCAACCAAGACTGCTGTTATTCAGAGATTAGAAGAAAGAAGTCACACAATAGACTCATTGTCTGTCTGTCAGTAATCTTGAAGATTCTGAAAACGGTCTGCAGGAACGGCAACTTACATACTATTAGATAATAACTGGTAATTTACTAACGAAACCAATTACCGAATTTTTCGCTCCATTTTCATATTGCAAGTCTGTTTTCGTCTTTTTTCCACCGAAAAGATGTCCTTTATATCTATGACTTAATCACCACCACAACAGTTCACTTCATCCGAGGGAAACTATTTGATAACTCAATCTGAATGGATCATTTTGACGCTGCCTCCTTTTGTTACATTTTTCTTCACTCTTCAAAAAGTCCAAGGCTTCTATGTTACAAAACCAATTTCACGTTCATGCTGAACAAAAGTGACACCTTGCATGGTGTTATCCGTCCTCAAGTTAACTTTACATTCAAGACATCTCCTCGTTAACGAACACCTGTTGGATAAACCTCACATACGATATCACCTTTGCAGTCATGTTGGATAAACTACATTCGGCTTGTAAACTACGTCTAATAGCTACCATTTCTGAATTACCCCAATACATCAACTTTTGGTTGGCTTAAGCACCGTCGGCCCATTGACATTTTACAACATCTTCCTCCCATCTTCTAAAGGGGCTTAAGTGTTTGGATTGATTGTGTAATGTGCAAGTACTTGCTTCAGTTCTGATTCAGAATATTCTAAAATGCTTTCCTCTTATATCTGTAAGGCTTAGATAACCAATGTTTTGTGTAATACGGCTGAACTCGCTGTCACAGTCTCGTACATCATTTTCGCAGTTTGTGTTGTCTTGCGTTCTTCTTATTTGTCTATGGAGTTCACTCATTGTTTATGTATGTTTACTAATAGTGGCTCTGAGGTCATTGTCAAGACCCATGGCCGTGCTTGCTATACTTCCTAACAAATTGCAACACCTTCGTATACAAAGTTCGCTTTGAAAACTTTCCTCTCTTACATACAGAATTTTGTTGATGTCTATCAAATTCACAAACCAAATGTTAGCCTAACCTGGATTATCATTGTACATCAACGGACACGTTATTGGGGCCCATACATATTGTTCTTTCTCGCCTGGCAAAAAGTCCCAACTAACGAAACGTCCTTTCATATTCCTTCTCAAAATTGCTGGTCCCCTTTCTTCAGCTTTCAGCCACAGAAAGTTTATAAAACGTTGTATTCCGTTTTCTGAATCCGGCTGGCTGGTAAAAGGTAGATATTCCATTATTGTGTCAATAAAGCAATTTTTTGGTTCAACTTGATTTAAAGAAGTCGTTACTACTCTGGTTAATTTGACTGTAACAGTCGATTATTAAAATGGTCACATAGGTGCAGGTTAGTTCCGGCAATTCTCCGAACTTATCAGTGAACACTGAACTAAGATTAACTAGCAGGTTTTTGAAGAGAGAGAGAGAGACATTGTTTGCTTGGTTTGGCATTAAACTTGCTTGGATGCTCATAGGATTGTAAATATGTGATGTTTCGGAGTGTTTTGTTTGTCAAGTGGTTTTGTTATTTTTTTTTAACACATACAGATTTTCATATGGATTGAACATCATCCACAACTGATTGCAGCTGTCGCACTCCCATAGACATTTTTCAGTCAGTCACTTTCGAAAAGAACCACCAGACTCGAGTTTCGCTCTCATTAGAGCTCGTTAGTAGTGCATATGATCGCCACTGCCGGGACTAGTATCACGGCCACCCCATTCATGAGGCAACCGTGTTTACCACTGCGCCACTGACCTCACGTTAGGCACCACCGAATTATCATATGTGAACACTCAACCACTTTCGCTTGTGAGTAATGTTCAGGTTGCCCGATCACTTCGAGAGGAGACACAGTAACTGTCCTGTTAACTCCAATCGATGATCCCTCGACTAGGACTTTTCTCCAAGTTGTAGTCACAGAAATCATTGACTTGTTGAGCGGTATTTGATTGCTGATGAGTAGTAGGGATTTTGATTTTCATATAGACTGAAAATCAAAATCCCTTACTACTCCTCAGTAATATACAGATTTGCTAAGTCTAAGCCAGTCCCATGAACTTGACTAATCACATCACTGCTATGATGAGCACGTGGTCATGTGGTGGCGCAATTCTCGTCCAAATGCAGTGTAATATAACGATTCACGATGGTGAACTGTTATCTTAATCTGCTGCTGCGGTAATCTAGAGGTCTAAGTCAACACACGGTTTGGGATTTCCCAAGCACACTAACAGGGTTTTCTACCGTTCTAATTGAATGAGATCAACTTAATTTTGCATGCGAACATCCGTAGGTTGACAACTTACTCAAAGCTAAGGGTATTAAAATAAGCTTACTGCCTCGGATATAACACATTCAGCTGTGATTTATGTCATAGATGTGGTTGCATTGTATTAATGGAGAGAAGCCATAGAAAATAGTGCATCCCTGAAAACCCTAGAATTACGGTACAGTCGCGCTTGGACCAGGAGTATTACTTGATACTCAACTTCCACTTTTTACAACAAAAACCTATTCTTAGTTTCATTTTATGTCTTACTATCCGATGCTTAATGTACGTCAGTTTACACAGCTATTAGAAAATGTATTCGAAAGCAGGTGACAGCATAAAGTAGGATTGATTGCTAACAAACGTTCCATTCATCAAAGCCAAATCTGCGTTATCTAATCTGTTGTGTAGTTGACAGTAAACTGTATTTATGAGCGGCCAACGAGTAACCACACTGCCGTTTATAGCATATTATTGTGGAATAACTTATACGTCCATATGTTTGGTACATGTGATCCACTATTGGATTACTGCATACCAGCCATTCATAAACAGCTCTTACGGAAATCTCTGTACCTAACCGCATGTTGGATCGCTGGCACATAATACATTTAATAAATTATTGTTTATTTGCAGAGAGCCTATCGTTGCTGCTTTGTTAAGCTAACGTTTCAACGAATACCAAAGGACACGATCAATTTTCGAAATGTTTGCCTATTTATGCACTGAGTTAGTCGATTATTTTCGTTCGTTTTGGATAAATAAACTAAAAACTATTGCACAATGTTATGTATCTATCAAGCTTAGTGAGAACGTGATAGGCATTCAGCAGAGCTAATTAATTTCGTCACGGATTAATCGATTGGACGTAAACACATACGGAATACTTTGTGAAATCAATGACGAAATGATTGAAGCAAGTTATGATACACCACGGTGAATGCACAAACCAGTAAAATACATGCACCTGAAAATCACAGTCCTGAAGGAAGACTGCAGATTACCAAGTATTTAATCTGTATCTCCAGCATTGGGCCTCATACAATTTGGCTGTATTTTTTTCGCAGTGTACACTATACAAAAGAGAAGTTATGAAATAAAACTGAAAGCATAGGTACAGACATATTCTATTCTATAATATCAAATGAGACATGAAGTGACAAATATAGGATTTAACCATGCCTTGGGACTTGCGGTAGTACTTACGGAATTAAGCGCCTAAGCACAAGGTCATAACTTTACTAGTAATATATTTGCTTACATATTACAAATCAATCAGGTTAGTTGGAAAGCGTATGAATGGACTTGATGTGGTGTGTATGCTTTAATAAGCAACCAAATAATTCAAACTGTACTCCATGTAACCAGTGAGAATTTACGAATACACCAACGAAGGGAACCCAGGACACAATTGTGTATATAATACATATAAGAGAAAAATATAATCGACAACGGCTGCTTGCAAACGACAGACTTGAAAGTGAGACTTTCGCCTTTAGAAAAGTATACGTTATGAGAGATTAAGCATGGTAACAGTTCGGAGAAGTTTGTGTGTAAAACATGTAAGTTGAAAGCTAATGTATGTGGCAAAAGGTGTTTGAGAGAGGGAAGAGTAAAATTCTGATTTTTGATGTAGTTAGTGAAAAGGTCTGATTGAGTTTGATTGAACACTCAAATATCTAATAGGTCGCATTCACCATCATTCGCATCTGCTTTACAGTCGCTAAAGAAGCGTGTGGTAAATTAGATATATCTGAACACCCACACGGAATAGTTTTCTGTTTCCTCCAAGATTTGCCAAAGACACACTTTATAACGAGAGTTTATATACTAGAATACAATGGTTGTAGGTGAAAGTGTTTGATAGCGGTACAGCTGTGCTATTAGCTAATTAATCAATATCGAAATTACCAAAAGTCACCAACCGAATGTTTCCGCACACACAGAAGTAGGCACCTACGTCTAAACGCAACTGTAGTAACACATGATAAAGTCGGCATGTTGTAAATATTTTGATGGAATGCACACACAGATGGTCATGCAGGGGAGGACGAACGAGCACTGATGCCGGTGGATTGCGTTTCGGATTGCTGTGTACACGTATGTCTGTCGACCTGCTCCACCTTCCTCAACATTGCTGGGAGTTACCCTGGGATCCAAAATTTCAGCTTCTATTCCATCAGACCAACATGGTTGCCTTGACAACTACATGAAAATCGGTCAGTAGCGCAAGATATGGCGGATGGAGAAGGTTGATAATTTATTCATGGAATTAGACTGCTACTTGTGGTCTTACGTTTTACGCCGGCGGCATTGTACATACGGATACTTGCGAATTCCGATAGTAGATTCATAGTGACATCGTCTCCCATGTAAAGCAACTGTTAACAAGCTGAGGCTTTGCTGTAGCATAAAATATTTGTCAACATTTTACTTCTAGGTGTATTATACAGCTTTGTATATACCTTGTGGTTTCATCTCCACGGGTAACCTCCTTTTCTGCCTTATAATCTCTGCTCTGCAATGTATACTTGACAGAATGCACAGGGACTGGTTAGGCTATACATGGTATGTGCCAACTGATTTATTAAACAGTTCTGTGGAGGAGAATGTTTCCCATCTGGTTGTGTGCATCCTTGCTGTGCATCTTGGATTTCTAAGGTGTAATTTCTTTTCAGTTCACAAGTAATGTTTATTTGAAATTTTGAACTTATACCGCTGGAGTTATAGAATGGGTTTCCAACAACCGGTTTGGAATCCTATCATATCGACGACCCTGCATTTTATGTTCTAAATATTTAAGGTAATAGTGATTATGGGTTTCATTTTTTCAGCGTAAAAACTGACGATGCTAATAACCACTCAACCTTTCAAAATGTGCTTGAGCTACTTTACACACAGCATTCTTGCTGAGTGTACAAGGTTTACACGGATAAGATACCTAGTAGTTTTTCATAGTTTGCTTGGTATGTACGTCACAAGAGTGACGGTTATAGTGAGGCGATACTGTGGGAGTGATGGCGCTATTTCCAATGTCGGTCCGCATTATTCAGAGCTATAACGAAGTGTCAAATAATGCGCAGTATAGTACGGATACCACTTTTTGCTTCTGTGGAAGACCGTCAAACTTGGTTATCCTAGTTCAAATTAGAACGCTGATCTGGATACACATACGTGAGGAAAAGCGTCCCAGTCACTGCTTCACTGTCGTTAAATAATCAGTTCACGATAATGCCGTTCCTCAGTAAAATGTTATTTGTTCAATCTCTTCGATAGCAGACATTGTGATTGTCCTGTTAACTTCAGAAGACATAATCGCATTAAGGACAAACATTGCGACTGAGGAAGCGAAATTTAGCAACCCAAATCAACAACCTTTACCCCAGAAAACACTAGACCTTCGGTGGTACCGAACACTTCTGCGCCAGGAAACAACTAACATACTGCAGCATTCTGACAGTGATATTGTTGTGTTACTCCGTAATTTCCTTTGTCCTTTGCGCTCCAGTTAACCAGAAACGGTTTAGCTGTTGTATTTGACTTGAAAAGATTTAGAGTGCAGTCGGTTAATTTCAGCTGTTAATTACATGGTAAACGGCAGTGTGTTGATAAAATCTGAGGTTTGTCCTAACAACACAGGGTTCATTGATTAGATCTCTGACTTCCCCCTATATATTCATGCAAACCATCAAAGCAGTTCATAAAGTATTAGTGAAGTTTTCGATTTTATAGCCAACCGCATAAATTCGAATACAATTTATAACAAAACGTCCACCGATTAACTTACAGGAAGTAATTTTAACGCTGAATGACAATCTTGCCCTGATATTTAGTGCGTCTGAAGTCTAGCTGCCGCGTCGCGTGTGAGTGAGTTCTGCGACAGCTAGGTTATGTGAATTATAGTTAGATTGACGTGTGTGAATATTCAAGCAAGTATGTATTATGTATTCAAGATGTTTTGCTCAAGGCTTTTGGAAAACGTTTTTTTCTGTCCTTATGTACTTGCTTACTGGTAAACAGTAGAGAATTTTTGAATAGTGAAAGTTGAACAGCCCTCTTAATTGATGGTAGCCTTTATATTATCGTTGACATTTCGGCCATCAACCTTAAAAAAAGCAGTATACTTCAATCTCGCTTTTGTTGGAGCTCGTCATGATCAGAGTCGACTCCGGCCACGTTTTTATACCATCAAGTGGACATCAAGTTAGCGTGAATCGATGATCCCACGACAAGAAGTTTGCTCCAAATGAAAACCACAAAACGCACTTAACTTGTTGTGCGATAGTATTTATTATTGGCATATACATTAGTGACGAACAAAATCGAGGGCAAAACTCGAGTTTACCGACTACTGCCAAAAGAAGCTGGCTGGGAATACGGAAGCTGTGATCGGTTGTAGTACCTTATACATTAAGCCTACATCGATAATATTTCCCGATGGCCTGTTCTGGAATTGCTCGTTTACTTTCACTACATTCCGGTTATCAGCTTTACAGACAACGGGCTTTCAGAAGATGTCTTATTGGGCATTATCAAGTCTAGGGTTAGGTAAGAATCTCCAGTATGTTTATTATGCTCAGTTTCCGGTAATGGTTCCAGTAGGAAACTGTTATCTACAACTAAAGGGACCAGAAGGAGGACTGACAGTAAAATTGTGATTTTGTCGTTCCTCAAACAAAATAATTGATCTGTTCAGAGCCTCTGCACTGTTTTTTGGGATAGCAAGGCACTGATTGCTTCACTTCTTTTCCTCTTGAACAAAACACTATCAGCGTTGTAATGACTGTTCGGTTGTATTATTTCACCAACTAGTTAAATTAGCATTCTCAAATATCCCACTCATTTGCTGAGCCATCCTTGCTCAATAATCGGTTAATTATCCCATTTGATTGGCTTAATCTGCGAAGATTCTATACAAGTTCTCGTCTATATTTACGCTAATAGCAAAATGTCTTCGCAGATCTGCCTCATTGAACGACTCGATGGGCAAACTGACCAAAAACTGGTGTTAACGATCAGATAGAAGAAAATGATTTGACATGTTGTGGTGTACACTACGCAGTAATTATCTAAGTAACGTAGCATTTAACTCGTCATCTGGGAATTGATTACGCATTTCATATGAGTAATTATCCTCCAGATTGTAACTAGAAGTGGCTTATTCAGTTCGTCAAACGATCGTGCATAACACTGATGGTTACGTTACCCCAATTGTTAACACTGTATGGGAAAATTCCGGAAGGCAAACAAAGTTTGGTTGTTAAGTTCAATTCGATAACGATATCTATGAGATAAACAACTTATAAACCAATAATGCATTGAGTGAATTAAAGTGAATTGCAGTAGGTGTTAATACTATTATTATAACGGGGAACCCAGTGCTTTGAGAGCAAAAACCAAAACCGACTTGATCAGATAGCTGATTGTTGTACCAAATGGATCTGTCTCTTGTGCTTTACCACAAAGCATCATCATTCTATATTACATGAACACTTGCGTGCAAAACCTACTCCAATACCACATCAAAAAGAACCTGGTTCATTAATGATTACATATATTTTGGATATGGGTTGTGAACCATGTCAACATAGCAGTTGTAGTGAAGTCAGAAATATGTGTTATCGAGTATCATACATTGATCGTACTGCAGGCGACGTTCTGATAGAGTACTTACACATTATCTCGCATGCAGTGAATAAAACATTTCCGTGCACTAGTGCTGGTCAGCTGATGGGCTCCAGTCATTCTGGTTTCGAATATGCTGTCTTTCAAATCGCCTACGGAATGCGAAAGATCGTCCTATGATAATTAGGTTTCGAATGCTGACCACCAGTCAACAGGACCCTGTTGTGCAGCAGTGGCGCCTGCACACATAAGTTCTCACAAGACATTTAGCCTGCCGCAACCTGTAATCCATCACATTCGCAACCGAGTAACTGTTATGAAACCCAGGGTCAGTAGCCGCCGTTGAGTTGTATTCTAACTTACGGTCGTTATTATTTAAATGACTAATTACGCTGCAGTTGGCCTGATGAACAAACCTCGAGGAAAAATCGTGGTCCTTACTCTGAGTAGTGTCTAATAAATTACGAACCAAACAGGTGCTTCTGGTGATTCGAACTAAACCGTTTCAGCAACCGATATTCGATTACATAATTATTCGAACTTATACCAAGCATCTTGACAAGTTTCGCTAGGCAGTTTAAAAGTTGTGATGCAATTCGCGTGTCGTATGTTTGGGATAGAGAGAATGCCTTGAAGCAATATGGTTTAAACCATCCCTGCAATAAGTGGGTAAACCTCACACATTACCTTGTTAAGTATAGAATTTCAGTTATACTGCAGACAACAAAATGATTATTTGGGCTTATTTCTTCAGGAACGAGATTCATTTAGATTACGAATGTGACGTCAACTACCGGACTCATCTGAACAATACGTATTGTTGTTTTGAAGGAGTTTGTTGTTTGCTACGAAATAGGTACTAGTCCTGTTGAGAAAAAACAGATTTTTCACAAAACTGTTAAACAAAAATGTCAGTCAGACCTGTACATTCCGTGATTGTTATGATCTGATGCTACGTTAGTATCACCAAATTATTTGCCCCTGATTAGAACCGCAAGATAGTTAAATGAAATTCTGTTGATCAGTTCATCATGAAAGTAGTATTACGCAAATCATCATTTTCTCTCCGGTACGGCTCTTCTTTCCATGAATAGACCCAAGAACTGACAAAAGTAATAGGTTGCCAAAAACCAGTCCTTTCTCGTAGCGAGCGGTACGGTACAGTCACATTATCAAAGCAACTAGCATCCATTCATTTCATCTTATTTGTTACATTATTTACACATGAATTTTCTAAGGTTTGTTCATTTGAAGGCTTTATACGAGTCAGGCTGAGAAAGTACACAATTACTGTGGAGTGGAATTGTGAATGTAACAGGAAGACAGAAAATTATGGTTAAAAGCTACTACCTAGAATGTTGCTCACGCTGGTAGCACAAGTTGCGTTTGAAAACAGGTGCAGATGCATTTTTTCGCAGATGAAGTACCAGCTGATGAAATGCGGTCACATGACAGTGGGCCAGTTGGATTTTTGGGGCAGCCACCACCGTTTTGAACGACACGTGATTGGTCTAAGTGGGTTTCTCGTAATCGGATGTTTTGTGTCTGGTTTTAATACACCTAGATGGAAGTCAGTGTTCGAGGTTACAAACCAATGAATTGACAGAGTATCACGTGGGAAAAATAAAATTGGTTCAGCGGAAATATTAAAAGAAAGTGTTCCTCCGCCATTCAAATTAAAGAAATCAAATTATAATTATCGTCAGCAGTATGCTCATTAGCCCTAACATGCTAGGACAGTCGCAGGGATGCAAATCTTTACCACTTATCGTTATAGTAAGGCAATAGGGTATCCGTATTCACTACACACACTTGCGCTGATCTGACGGGCCTACGTGTTTTTTCTTCATTTGGTATTCAAGTGTAGTCAGCCGTTTCTGTTGCGGAACCATGAGATGCTGATGTTGCAACAAACTTTTTGTTGGCCAGTGGTGGAAGTCCGGGACCTGAGCCGACACATCCGATTCGAGGTCTTTGCTTGTTTCCGTACTCCCCGTGCTCGTCATCGTTCACATCGGCTGAAAGGGTCTTACGCAAGTCGATTCGAAGTGGTGTGGCAGTTCCGTTGGAGTAACTTTCATTCTGACCTGCGTAATCGTGGGGTCCACTGGAAAGGTCATGCCGGCTCGGTCCGTCGTTATAGTATTCTCGTTGAACTAAAGCGATGTTCTGTTCTGGATGACCGTTCTGAATTCGTAACTCCTTGTGTTGCACTTCTTGTGAAGCCATGGATCTTGCATTACCATCTGAGCTGTGAATCACAGGGCTTCTTGGATGTGGGGTCGGGGGAGGGGGCAAAAGCATTGAGAAGTTAGTCCTTGGAACACCATAGGACGGTGTGTGCATGGCTGAATTGTGATCCACTGCGTCGAATGGTTGTAAATTTTGGAGTGACGGATACACGCCATCATTTTCGGGTAATAAAAAGCAGTTGCACACTCCGCCATTCATTGAACTAGGACAGTTGACTGTATGCATCTTTACCAAGCCACTAGATCCATCCACTCCGGGGACCGTCCGGTAGTAACCCGCACGACTTGAGGGTCGGTAACTGGCGTATGTATTGTATTGTGGAATACCCACTGAACAGGGCATATTCACACCCGCTGTATTCATTACGAAGGGGGTTTCAAAAGTAAAATGGAGAAATGGTTAAAAGTGAATGCAATGGTTTTTATTGCACTAAAGTAGTTTTACGGTATAGCCATTTTTATTTGAAAAGAGCGCATAATATGCATTTTACGTAGTTTCTGTAGAATTGCTAATGTGGGCTTGACTAATATCAGCTACCATTTGTAGACAAAATCACCCAGTAGTTTGGGAAACTATTCGGCTGACCTCGTGCACTGCACCCGAACTTCCAAACGTCGTTATTTCACATGAGAAATACAGAGTTTGTTGATAATAATGGAAGCTTCGTTTCGAATGAGGTGTCACGGATGTTATTTCTCTTTTTTCCTCCAGTTTTTACTGCCGTTAAAAGTGGTAATTTCCTAGATTGTACCCATCTGGCTGACGAAATCTCAAACCGCTATGTTATACCCAAAATCACGCTTGGATGAGTGACCAGTCATATACTAACCGTATGAAGAAAGCACATACGAAAGATTTGGAAATGAGGAATTCATGGTTCTCGCATACGAACCGGAATACCGTCGTATATGAAAATTTGGATATTAGATTACGAGATCATGATTTTGGAAACTCACTGCGATAGCTATCTGCAAACAGAAATTGATTGCCTTCTTCTGATGGTCCACGACCCGAGTCTCCACTGTCAGCATCCATATGTGGCTCGTAAGCCATACTAACAACAGTAGACCCCGGATAGAATCCACCACTGACAGACCCCCGTGTTCTAGTCAGGGTCTGCAAAATTAGCAGTAGAAACAAATCGCCTTAGAAAACAAATCTGTGTATTTAAAAATGTCTACGATTATTAAAGGGTAATCATGGATATTCGAACGGAAATATCAGTCGTAAATCTGAGCTGACAACGTCTTCTGATTCCGAATGTGCAGTGGAGGTACTACTCACAAAATCTCATTTCATTTGGAACAGAGTCGTTTGCTTTCGCACGTATCCGATGTTTAGGAAACAACTTTAGTAGAAAGCAATTTGGGTGGTTAACACAAAAATGTGATTTCATATTTCGTTTGAACACGCTGACTATTCGGCTGCTGCTAAGGAAACATATTGAGTAACGACGTTTTTACAAGTAACTGAAACCACTTACTGAAAAACCGAGGGTTTTTTTACTATAAATGTTTTTGGCATACAGCTCCAAATATATTATGTATTTGTTCAACTTTTTACCCATAACACTGCTTAAGTATAAAGTGTTACCAATTATAAAACTATTCTATGTGTACCTAATTTTTGTTGTGGTCAAGCATCGACTATTAATTGCGTAGCTAGATGAGTAGTATTGTGAATTTATGAACGACATCTTATTTCGTTGGATGATGGCACATATGAATATGTTCAGGTAGCACCTGAGTTCCATTGGACTGACCTCATCCATTGTGTTTAAAAAGAAAAAACGTCTTACAGGTTGGACTGAAAGTAAAAATCTATTAACCATGGAGAGATTGTGGGTTCTTACCTTTTCTGGCTGCGAAAGATTGGCCCCTGCTCGCAGTAAAAGATCGTGTGAATAGTGAACATTATATAATTCTCTCAAGTTCACGTCAATATTAACAGCTGGAAGCAACGATGATAATCAGCTAAGTAGACCATTAATTGTCTCTAGTTCAGTTCCCGTAACTTGTAATGTCACAAGTCTCCAAAGATTATGACAAGGTTGACCTGCTAAATCGGAACAAATACCTCGCGCGCTACTGCTTTTGAAGGACCACCATAGTAATCTTGTAGTTCGACTGCTGTCACCATACAAAGAAATCTTCATCAAAGGGCAAGGTCGTGCATTGTGTATTATGAATGCAACGAAGACCGTAAAATACATGCACCCACAAGCCATAGGCCATGCTGATGTGCTTGTTATGAAAACTACGTTCCCTGTAACATTTTACACTCAATAATCATTAAACTATTCTGCTTTCGTATAACAACTGACCGATTCGTTGTGTCCCTAAGATCGTTTTCTGTGTCACCAGCCAAATTTTGCAAGCCTATATAGTTCTCTAAAATAATAAACCGGACAAGGACCAAAAAAATTGTCATGTTTTACATTTGCAAACCTATTAATCACTTCTGTCTAGTTGATCACAAGTCACGAAAGTAACGCCAAAGAATACAGATCAAATTCTAATCATTTAATTTGTTGCGTGTTGCCAGACATTTGTTCTTTTTCCTTCTGTCTGAAAAGGGTAGTGAAGTGAAAATATTAGTTTGCTTGATCACTAAAATAAACTGATATTTGGCAAATATGCATGTGTGTACCCAGGTTAATGCAGAACATTTGGCATTAAACTGACTGCGATTACATTTGCTAATATGCTAAGACTGTTTGTACATCATTCACAAACGAACGGTCTTGTGTACCGTATAATAGTGAGCAGGTTGCGAACAGGATATTTCATGTTCTGTTTGCTGAAACAAGACAACAACAAACATTGTGCCAGTGTGTGATACAATACTAGAGTTGCTTCTGATTTGCTTTTGTGAGCGATGTGTATGGCTCAACCCTGTTCTGTTTGTTGAATTTATGAAACATCATACATCGATGGAACTCTGTGTTAACATAGATCCACTTCTCACTCCAAGGTGTCTACAAACGATGAATAAAACCCACCACGAAATCTGACAGGTCCAACTCTATCTTTCCAATAAATATGCACCCGAATTCTCATCGTGAAATGCACTCGATATTCAGACTATTTTGGTACTTAACACCTTTGTCATTGATTTTCATTAATGACGGTGCACTTCACACCTAAGGTAACATGCGTATAATTCTTGTTCACTTTTGATCAGTTTCGTTGAGTTAACATCCAATTCTCTTCGGCTGTTTTGTCAGTAAGCACAACCACATATCAACTCACTTTTTTCTCGCCCGCCTGTGTGAGGATACCATTGTGAGTAGGTAAACAAAAAACGCTGTCTTCAACCTATCCAAACACATCAGATTTATCTGCATTGTTTAAAGTTTTAGTGGCGCGTTTTTGATCTTATGGCAATTACTCGTTTTGTTCATTGATAGTCCTAAGTGGTTGCTTAGTAATCAAGCTTCATTAATTTATCGACAAGGTAAACGACAACTGTTAACTTGATGGAAAGAAAGAGGGCTACTGGAAGGGTTATGGAAGTGAATTTTGAATGAGGTTCACCCTCTATAAAATTGACTTTGTATCCAGAAGGGTTTTACCCAGAAGAACACTGTAACGGAACTCGGTGAATGAATTCTATCATTCCGAAGAATAGTTTACTGTACTGAACAACAAGCTGAAGATGAGCGAAGTTTCATTTTTTTTCTGGTGAAAAAGTTGTTTACTTATATTCGCTTATGTAATGTCTATTCCGTTGGGAGGTATGATAAAACATTGACGATCAGATCACTCATCTACATGTCAGTCGATAGCATGCTTTGCCACCGTTTTCTGTGGGATCGGCTGTCAAACAGAAGCTTCGTGTTTTCGAAGGACTTTGATTTCATTTCAGTCATTCACACTTTAAAGCATAGATCCTTCAAGATTTCACCGTCGTAAAAGAATCCGCTGGGAATGTAACGTTTTTAACGACAAATCTCATCTAGATACCTGCAGGTAAGAAATCTATTAACTGAAGTGAATGATAGCTTCTCAGTAGGCCATATCGCTATCATTATTGCGTTGTTCGACTTGTAATGAGATATCAAACACGTAAACAACACAGTGTATGAGTCATTATTTTCCCATTATCTCGAAAGTTTTGAGTTGTCACTACACATAACGTTGACCAGTGAACAGTGACGTGATATCAAAATAGCTACTTCAAAATTTTCAGATTTCTGTTAACTGTACGAATAAAACCAATGAACAGACAGTAGAAAGAATGTCTGCACAAAGTTCTAATCGGCCAGCGATTACCTGAGATCACTTCGGGGAAATTTGAGAAACATTTTTTTTCAAATGACATCCACATATGATGCAGCAAGGCCTCGCAGTGAATTTCAACCAAGCAGTTTTGTAACCATTGGATCGGACGAAGTCGACAAGCTGCTCAGTTGAGAACTACTGTAAGTTGCGTATTAAGTTCAGGATGACATGTTATGACATATTACAAGTCAAGTGGATATGTTATAGATTATAACTGTTAACACACACAGATCGATGTGAGCCAATCTGTTGTGCGTGACAGTTGTCAGCGAATTTCGCTTCAACCTATGACACTCTCAGCAATTAGTTGTTTCAAAACGTAGAGTATTGTTGGTGATTTGCCTTATTTCACGTCACTGGGGGCATACAGAACATGATATTAAATCAATATTGGACAAGATTTGAGCGATTTCATCGAGATCCTGGAAACGAACAATGAGATGGAGAATTTTAATTTCCTCAAAAGAAGCACACTTTTAGCTATATGTTTACTCGTGTTTATAATCCACAGTTGCGGTATATTTCGTTTTTCACAATAGTTTCTCCAATATCCTTGGGAATTCCAGATCTAGAGAATTGATAAAAGTCCGTGAGGAATCTTTGAAATCATCCGTTTTATGTATATCTTTAATACAGGTTATGAATAAGTTTTACAAACCTTGGAACCCTCATGTACCTTTCCTCCGGGTGGCGTGTAAGCGAGTATGCCGTCATTTTGACCTGAAAACTAGTTCTATTCACTCATCCAAAAGTCTTCACAGATCCAGCAGTTGTTTAATAATGGATCTCAGCCACGTAAACCTTGTCTGAAGCCAGCGGAAAATTTATTTAACAAACATGAAAACCTTTTGCTTATTACTCAACACTGTTATCTTCCTGCAATTTCCATTAGTGAATCCTTACCGGCAATTTTTTCCCAGAAGATGCGAGTAAAATATTTTTAGTTTTACAATTTTTCACTATAAGCGTTCTGAGTTCACCATTGTTTAATGAGTGGTGGTCAAGTGTCTGCCGTCTGCTGTTATCAGACGGCTTCCAGTTGATCGCATGAACATTTTATAGACCAAACAAATAATTCTGTCTCTAAATGAATGGGCAAGGTAGGAAAGACAATCCCAATTAGTTTTCCCTGTCAATCTGTTTAACTAAACTTGTTTTGAGAGTGAAATAATACGATGTCGCTAAAAGTTGTAATGGAGCACTTTTAAATTAAACAACAAAATGATGTATGTGTGATCTTAACCTGAGATCAGAAGGTGAATTGGACAGTTTGGCACTCATCACGTTACAGGAAATGGTTCACAATCAAAACGTACAATCAATAATTTGTGTGACTGATGGGATAATTTTCGTGAGAACTGTACACTAATTATACAATTTGAACAAATAGTTTGCTGAACACTCAGGTTTACATAATGATAAGTAGAATGTACCCAGAAATGAGTGTGTTTTTTGTGCAGCTCTCTCATGATCAAGTGTTACTAGGACATATCAAACTAAGGTGTTAATCTCAACTGTATGTCATAATAGCGAGATATTATTCTCACTCTTTCAGGTATATCGACTGAAATCAAGAGAACAACAAAACAAAGAATAAAGACTGTCCCGTTTTTAATCATCACCTCAAAAGGAGTATAATTTAAGTGGAAATGATTCAAGCAAATGTGCTCAAAATTGAAGCACGTGAGTTGGCTTGCAGAGAAACATCAATAAGTTGATGTCTTAATTGTATAAAGAGACTAAGATCTCGTTGCTGACAGCTTACAAATAATTTACTCTTCGGTGGCACAACTCTGACCCCTATGTTTGAATATCGAAGAAGACAGTGAGCACCCTTGACCCGAAAAATATTGATCAATCATTTGGACTCACGGCTGAGATCGTTGGTTGAACTGCGGTTAACAAACATAAAGTGAGCTTCCTAATGTCTACTATTCAATCTAGTCCCGAAAACACGTTTTATGCATGCAAATGTTGTGCTTACTCGTATTATCGAACACTATTTTCAATGGTGACAGAATGGAGGACGCCGTATTAACTTTCTGAGTGGGTTCATAAATCCTGTTTGAGCGGCCCAACGTGCTTTGTAAATGATCAATCAACTTACATCGGTTTAACTCTGGTTATCTTATCTAAAATCCAAACAATACACTTGAATTTCTCTTGTTTCCAGGCTGATGTCGTTGGTATGTAGAACAAAATTTGCAAATTGTTATAGGAGATACCGAAAAAACAGTTTTAAAGTTTGATTTTTCATACAGAGTTTGCATAAAGTGACATAGATGTAACGCTATAACGACTCAAAATTGGAGCTGAAAATTGGCAAGCACGTGAAATTTAGCATCCCACGAACCGGTAAAATTTTGATCAGACTTTTCAAGGACCGCATCAATAGTTGGGAATTTTCTCAATTTTATCGAACTCGACGGATCCGAATCAAACCGTGTTTATCATTTCCAGAAATTACCAAACAGTCTTCTCATAATTACCCATCAGTCGTTTTGGATCATATACTAACACCGGCATTATCATCGAAACCTTAAATTCTGTCCTTCGATAAGTTGATCATAATCGGACGAAGTCGGAGGTTCATTTTGAAAACGTAAACCAACAGTTAACGTAACTTAAACCATCGTTAGTAATTAACGCTGAAAATTGCAAATCCGCCTCAGTAAAAGGCTGCTATAATTGCTTTGATGGCAGACCATCCAAGTACGGTCTATTAAGTCAAGAACTTAAAAAAGACACAAAATAATTGAAGGGCATTCACGGCGTTATTTTAACAAAGATGGACAAAGTGTGGGCAGTATATCCACCAGACAAAGTGGATTGTGTAAAAATGTGCACCTTGTTCCTTCTAATCAATCGAAACTCGGAAAGGCCGGAAAGAAACAAGGTAGGGCAACATCAATAGGAAACAGTCCATTCGGTCTACCGCGCCAACTGAAAGAAACCGATGTGGTCAACGCAACAACCTTCAAGGGAACCAGATTGATCCGTGGGGTTATTCAAAAACTGTATGAACTTTCCGGAGGTCTTAATGATGGACTGACAAAGACAGTTCACTAAATCTGTGTTTACTCTAATAGCTAGTTCAAATATTAGAACCAATCAGAGGATAAATAACTCCGAATTTCCATTCTACTGAAGTTGTTTAGATGCGCAGGGCATTTTGGTAGAGTTTAACAATTTACGCCTAAAAATAACTTCTAATCTGAAGAGGCAGAAAGAAGATGCGTTATGTTTTCTTGGTGCAGCAGTGAACTGCCAGCTGGATGGATTTATCCAACGATACATTCGTAAGGAAAAGATGTGGATGGAGCATTACACTGACTTGGTCCGTTTCGCTTCGCTGAAACAGAAATGAGATTTGCTGTGCTGTCTAGACGTTAGGACAAGAAAAACTGCAACACCAAACCCCACGGACAATGAATTATGCCGAATCCGAAAAACTTTGAGTCAGAATCGATTGCCCAAAACAGATTTTTACAGAATACAAAATTGAAAAACACATGGCCAGCAGTAAAGATACTAGCAAATAATGACAGTTTTAACTAGTTTGGCATTTAAAGGCTATGCAGATGGCGATTTGACAAGTTGTAGGTTGCAGGTAACCCGCTGGCTAAATGCAACAATGCTGCGCGGATCATCATACTATTTAACATGTCTGCAGTGCGACTGATGGGTTTTGAAAGCAACTTTCGAAATATTTTCCTGTTACTTTGTGCTTAGTCTCTCACATGCAGTTGTCAAACTGACTGCATTTGAAATTCAACTACATGACTGTCTGAGAGCATCCGTGGGTACCTTCTGAAATGGATTTGCAGTGGTGCTTGTTAGCGGCGATGGTCTTTAACTCACAGTTGGCAGTGTTTTCAAATTACTTTTAGTGTTGTGCATCCGCCCTAGAGATGTCACAGCGAAACTGTTATCTACGGCATAGACGTTCGCAATCAGATTCCACAAACACTAGACATGGTCCCCCAAGAAATTTTTGTAGATCCTACACCTCCCATGTTAACCATGCCTAAACCATCTAGTTATTTCACCTAATGATCCAATCAACACGTTTTCTCTTGTCTTTCACGTGGTTCGTCTAAAACACAGTCTCCAGATACGCATTCAAGCAATCACCCATGACGATCAACATGCCTCATGACCCTATTTCTGTTCAGTTTGCAAACCGCCTGTAATCGTATGTGGTTATCGGAGACAGGTGTTTGCAACCCAGAATTTTGACGTCTAAATGTGTTGCAAAAATTCAAGTATCTGTCAGAATTCTAGCTTCATTTTGTCGCATTCTTTGGGAAGCGTAGCATGTACATGTAGATATTAAATGTCAAAAATTATAGGGATCGAGAGAGAAGTCTACATATGTTTCAGTTAATAGTCGCTGCCTCCGAGCCAATTAGTTCGTTTTGTTTGTTAGAATTATGGTCGTGAGACTGGAAAAACTTTGAAACTCAACATCCGAGCCGTCGGTTAACAGTCAGCAGTTTTGCTTGTGAATGCCAACTAAAGATAGCTGGTGAACAACACACAGTTAGCTGCTCTGTGTTGTTCAACAACTTTGTCGTGGTTAGGTTTTCGATCGACTGTTGGACACATTTCATACTGGCTGTTCGTGTTTCTTACTGGATTTGAGGTGCATGAATTAGCTAAAAATAACTACGTTATGAACTGGTAGGATTGAGCTAAAATGTTTTATTAAAAAAGAACATTATGGTAATTGGTTTATGTTAAGCGTTTTGGCTTACGAATCAGAACAAATAGTGATGCTTACATGCATAAGCAACTCCATGTTGAATATACTGTTTAACAGCTCATTTTCCAAGTTTGTTGTCAAACACGTTTATGTTAGATGGTGTATCTTTTTTATATAAAAACTTTGATAAAAACTCACTGATTAGGTTTTCAGAGTAGATCATAACATGTAAAATATTGCCTCTGACAGATCAGCTAGTTTGGACCATTTGTAAACAAATCTCGACACCTATTAGTCCACGATACAAAGATCTGTTTGCGTACACCCGTTTTTCCCTGCACTGATATACTTAGTTCTACTTATTCCTAAACTGACCAAATAAGGTAACAGTGCTTCTTTTCCATTGATGCCACTTGTGGCAGATCACGGGATTATTTATGAGGTTTGCTACAATCATACTAACTATATAGGCTGGGTTCTATGAGTGGATAATTCACTGACTGAACAAAAGTCAGTATTTATCAGTTAAAGCGTAAAGTCTACAATTAATTTGCTGTTCCTTGAAACGGGGATGAGATAAATTCATTGAATTTGCTAGCTATTCATACTATTATCTCTGTACAGTTCAGTAAGAAGTTTGCACAATGCCGGAACAATGTTTGTGGGCCGAAGTCCTGTCGTGAATGTTGTCAGTTCAATGGACTGAAAGGCATATTAATTTGTTTCGATGTATGGCAAAACAGATCAAGTGTGTCCAACACAATATTACTACTAAATACTCCACGGATTCCGAATCCGATAAAAGTCCTTCCTGACAATAAACATGTTTCACCCTTGTTAGAGGCCACCAACTAGAAAATGAACTATCTGCTATACCTAACATAACTGTTGATAGGAGTCACTTTTGGACAAATCATTTACCATTAAGTTTCATAGGAGGTTAACAGTTGATGAACTGATCATGTCGGATATGAGGTGGTTAGTGCACATTTCAGCAGGTCAGTCACAAACAAAATACAGCCCTCAGCCTGGTGAAGAATATGTACTGTTGACAAAATCCGGCTTGTGTAAAACTGTAGTTCGACTCATCGTCTAACAAGACGAAGACATACATCTTCAATTTGAATGAGGAGACGACAGTTTGTTGACGCTCAGTCGACCGCCCTATTTTTTGATAAATGAAAAAATCTTAATACTTACCAAGCAAGTGGGGAAACGTATGCTATTGGGAAATTCACAAAGAAGTTAATTTTAACACAGTTTATCGATCCCGGTTGAATTGATTTTCAGCATCAAGTACAACACACACCTCTTTTAAAGCGAATGACGATGTTTGAATTTTGTGAGTTATCTCATCAGATTCACTGAATTGCCCTTTCGTTTTGCTTGATTTTGCTTAGCTACTGTTTATCAACTGATGGAAGCATGTGTAAAAACCGAAGTCTACTCAGAAAAGTTTAATCAATAAGTGAACATAATCGCTGAGTGAGATGCAGCACTTCAGGAAAGATAAACAGAACAGACCTTATTCAACTACTGAACCAGCTTGCGTGTTTTGTCGTTAGTTGTCTTAGAAACCACCAGCTCATGAAACAATTTCTCTATCGGACCATGCTTATCGGACAAATGGGAATTGTTGCCTAAACCGCGCAACACTTTTCAACGGTTCGGTTCTCAAGTGAACCGCGATGTTTCATTTTCAACTAAACAGAGTACGAGTTGGTCAATCAGGGTGTTGATAATGGGAACGTGAAAAGAGAAACTGACAGAATTTGGAAGAAAATTACAATTCTTGCAGTTCAAACGCACTAATAGGAACTCAAAAGTTTCATTTCGACTCCAACAAGTGAACAGATATCGGTTTAAGACTCAAGACACTGTTCCTTTACCTGACTTGGGTTGCCCAGTCCAGCGGATGTGCTGATCTATTGGTCGTGTGTAACCAGTAAATACAGTGGGTTTAAATCGAAACTTTTTATGATGATCATTTCAAAACAGCTGAGTGAACATGAATCCAAATATAAAGGTGGGTTTTGCCCCGTAGTTTCACCAGTAAGCAGCGGATTCAGCGCACTCCACTATTTCAATATGCAAGTTTGGGTAAAACCAACTGTGGCGCTGCACGACCTGTGCGGAAAGCTGGAATTCAGCTCTTCGCACAGGATGGCACCGGATTCCCACACTTTTGTGTTATACCTTCTAGTAATCAGTTCACCAAGTGGCCTTCATTAAATGCCATTATTGCCCAGCCTACCGATTTTTGTTTGGTTATTGCCTCGTCTGATTTTATGGTGCAGCTCGTGCATTGCTCAAGTTTGAACAAAATATGACAAACACAGTCAGGTTTGGTGTTTGTGAGTTACTACCATAATATGGGGTTTGCTATTTCTCAATAAACTCCGCTGCATATAGCCACTTTGGTAGGCGGTAATTGCCTAGCAAGTATGTTTTTAACTCTTTATATATTGCCTTAAAATTTGAAAATTTTATATGTGGAAACGCTTGCAGTTTCGTACGCGTTGAGCTGATTCAGTCTCAGTGACCACAAAGACGTTTAGGTCAACTGCTCGAGCATGTCAGGACAAATATACACTACAGTGAAGCAAACCGAATATTTATCTACCGTGAAATTAAACAACTTTCACGTGTAAGGTTACAGTTAATCTAATTGTTCTTTTCAAGCACATAACTACGTGTAATCAAGCAGAATAGCGATGGTTGTAACCACGAGTAAGTGATGATGATTAGATAGACGGCCGCTTTCGTCCAGCCTCATGCGAATAATTTTTACGGACATTTCAAATGCAATGATATATTAACTCCTGATGACCAAATGATGCACCAGTATGTATAGAGGAAATTACACTTAGTGTAACCGAGATCAGTGCACCTTATGTAAGGTGTGAATCTTTGAGACATGTGAGCTATTTACTACTGACCAACACACGCATTTTCGTTTAATAAATTTCGAGGGTTTTTTTTGACCACACAACGATAATTATCAAGCCACGAGTACAACGTTTGTTAATGTGAGGTCCACATGATTTTACTCTTTGAACTGCGTTGATCATTCATACTTTACTAGCACGTAGTACGGAATTTCATTTAATATTGAATTAAATGCTATAACATTGTTATAAATTTTCCTATTAATCTCTTTTGAATCGAAACTCCACACTTGAGTTTTGCTTTTGTAATATCTCGTCAGTGGTGAATATTCCGGTTTGATTCTACTCCGATGAAACATGCATCCACATAAGTGTTTTATTCAGCTTTGCCCACTGAGATTTTCACCTACGTTTATATGGGCAGAATCTTCCAGACATAAATCGCCTGGACATGTAATTTTAACCAGACTGACCGTTCCAATCTGATCGGTGAGTCTTTTCTCTCCGAACTTCAAAAATCACATCTGGACCAAGAACACCAACAAGTAGATTACGTAAATCAAACTATCTGATTGTTTTATTTTGACCACACCATCTGACTTATGACAACATGAACGCATCGGAATTTGAACGCGCACCTTACATTACCAGATTTAACAAACTTTTGTGCGTGAATTGCAATTACTCGTGTGTTTTGCCTCAAAGGCGACTGCAATTCACAAAAATGGTTTTCGCTTGTTGCCACTTGAATAAAATATCATAAAGACCGGTTCTTCAGGTTTGGCAGGAAGCTGATGACGTGTTTACTTGAAATGTACGTTACAATGAATTTCAATCTGGATAAGAACTTACTGCTTGTTCATTCAGATATACCTTCAATCGGATGTAGTTTATCGCCTGTTCGAGGATGAGGACATTCATGCACTGCCAATAAACTTCATCAGCATAATTCTCGCTTAGAAAAGGGTAGTGTTGAAAGCCTCATCTGATTCCAGGAACAAAATACGTCGCTATTTTACAACTTAATGAAGTAACAATTTCCAACTATTCACTGATACTGAGCCAGAATCAAAAATGTAGTTTCTCAATACGTAACTGTTTCAGGTCGTAACATAAAGTTACGCTTATAACTGTCGACACAGATTGGAATGGTCTGCCAACTTGGCGTCAACCGTCTACTGTATACAATGGAACTTTTGGCCTGTTCAGACCGTACCTATCTCGAAGTCAAGTTGTGAATGTAAACTTCAGCCAACGAAGCATTTCTAAATTTCTGAACGTAATTTAGACCATTCGGACTGCAATCAGATAACCAACAGTTGAGAAAACACATGCTTAAGTTGGTATTGCACCCAACCTTATTAACTTCAGGGTGTCCGAGATTATATCGAACAATACTGACTGTGAGAATGGCTTCCTTAACTCGGTTTTCCCATTTATTATACAGTCCCACAATTTCAAAATTTTAATGTATGGATACTAAATTCTTCAAATAATGTTGTCGAATTATTTGTGTTTCGAAGCCATTGAGATTATGAGCATCATCGTCAAACAACCTATATTTATTGCAGTAGCAATCAAATATGTCGCAATACGTGCTCTTCATTTCGCTAAACCATGGTATACCATATTCATCGGTTTCTTATGCGGTCAACCAACAGTATAAACAACGGTATTGAGTGCTACTGTTTACAGTATTATTTTCACATTGTGTTTAATCAACATAAACGTTTACGAATGCATCCTGTGAACTATAACACATTCATGGAATAAGTCCCATCTTAAAATAGATCTTGTCACCTAGACTAAGTTCCCCATGCAAACAACCAATCGCCATTAGTTAATCAACTGAATTAAGTTTACTTATTTCTGTGTAAAAAGAGAAATCGTCACATGAGAATTCACAGACCTGAGGTTGGATAAAATTATCGAATTTTGCATCCTAATAATCAATGAACCACTTAACCATTCGGACGATTCAGCGCTGGACAGCTTATTTACACGCAAAACAGTCACGTGCAACTGTCTTATGTCTGTGCCTTAGTGCCTGTGAATGCAAACATGTGTACATAGGTGTGTTCGAATGTCAGATGAATTGTTGAAATAAGTAAACACACATAATCGTAAACAGTAGAGCTGAATTGAAAAGTAGTCGGCATTGTTCGAATGAATAACTAGTGGTCGTAAAAATAGGGAACTGTTTGGCACTGTAGTTTTCTATAAAAGAACAGTTATTTATTGAACTTCAACGGCTTACCTATTCATATCAAGTTTTAAGATTGGGGTTCTTACTTTTTTTTGAGATATTTGTCTACGTAATGTATAGTTTAAAATCTATCGATCATCCAGTAGTATCATTTTTCTAAGTAGAATGGGGTTAGGTTTCTGACATAATCTCGCTTCAGTTCAGCAAAACAATATTTTCAAAACTAACAGGTTATTAGTAATGTTATTTATGGAACTCTCACAGAATGAAGTTTGGTTCGGCTTAGCTTTCGGTTTTACGCACTTTAGTTTCCCAGGTCGTCAACACAAAGTTATAGTGCACAGTTATCCCCGTTTTGTGTCAATCGAAGGTCGGTAATCGTTGAAAACACTTTTCTCGTATTTCGCTCCTCTTAGAGTTCGGCAATGTTGTATATATTGACAGATGACCTTCAGCCACGCGTTCGTGAAGCAACCGTGTTGAAGAGTACGTCAGTGGTCTCACATTATGCGCGACCGAATTGTCACATACAAGCACTCGGCTGCAATCGTAGTTTCCATACGACGATTTATTGGTTGCAATGACTGCAGTGGTCAACACGGTTGCCTCAGCCGGACAAACATGTAGACTACTGACGAGCTGAGAACATAAGAGTGAAACTCTGGTCTAATATCTTTGTTCACAAGCGGCCTGCTAAAACGTCAGTGGGACAGCAAAGGCTAAAATGAGCTGTGGGTGGTGTTCAGTTTGTAAGATTCAAAACCGTGTGCTACTCACCAGCTACTGTTGGGCTGTTTACGCCTATGACGAAAACGTTTACATTTATGAACAATGAAAAGCGGTCGCGAAAAATATCATAGGCAGGCTGACTGGACATTGAACGTTTTAATGCATTAAAGTAGCCGGCTGACACAACAGGATGAAGTCGGACACAGTCAGACATACAAAACTGGATATGCTGGATGGTCTTTAGGTGTAGCTCTGCCGATGCGTGTTTAGATGTTTAGAGATTTTTTTGCTTAAGTCTATTCTTGGAGCCTTCAACTTCTTAATGGTGATCGTGGTGTGTATACATTCATTCAGAACCGAACGGTTCTTTTGGTGGCACATCCCTTGACGTCTGCTATGGAAATTACATCTCTTTTCATATTCAGGTTACAAGTTTGAAGTACTGATTCATACAAACAAACATATAGAAAGAACGATGTCAGATCATTCTATTCAAACCAGAAGCTGCTGTCTAGTATCCGAAGTGGCAGCCTGATACCAAACACACACCCAAATCCAAACGGCAACAATAGAAGGGTTCGTCAGTTGCTTCGCATTTTTCAAGAATGATTCGAG
>JTDE01000132.1:168047-241257 GCA_014338405.1 Paragonimus skrjabini miyazakii
ATAATTTGTACTCTTAAAAGTTGATAATACAACTGTAGAATCGTGTGGGAAAGTTCCAATAACCACATAGTATTCACTTTATTAAAAAGTTAACCACTAATCATGCTATTACTTTTATGCATACATGGGTATATTCGACGTAATGGTAAAATGAACTTTCGATAACATGCTCTGTTCATTCTTCCTGTGGCATTTATCATGTAGTGGTTTGAGCGTCGCGCCAGTCAACTTCTACGTTTGAGGGCGTGACCTAAAGTCGACTCAAATGTTCTGTGTGAGAAACTTCGACTGTTTTTAATTCTGCCTCGCAGTCTGGTTTCCTGTTCCAATAAACCTCAACCCACATGGTCCAATTTTTGGATAGGCCTTCTTTTGTCCTCTGAATAGCTACAGTCTGATGAAGTTTATGCTTTTTCACCAGTTTCTGTTAGTAACGGTTGTTCCATCTGATCGTCTTCTGCCCCATTTGCATGAAACAACAAGCGTGAGCGCCAATAGAACAGTTGTGTCCGATGCAGTGTATGCGTCTCAGGTGAGTCAGCAAATGTTTCGCTTATAATCTTATGTTAACATGTCTATAGATCTAGGAGGTCAGACCTGTGCGAAATGACCGATACAGGTGTGAAGTAGTCAATACTAAGGTGCTGCTTATTTCGGGAAACAAAAAGAGAATGAAAATCTCACAACCACGAAATTTCATAAGAAGCATTCAGTGTGATAACCTAGTAAAAGAACAGGTGAAAGTGTGTTCGTTTATTTTGGTATATTGACATATACACAAGCCAACTGTTAGTAGAAGCCGGTTATTTGTCAATAACGTAAAAGGTGCTTGGAAATGCTGGATAACGTAGGATGCTGGGATAACACGCAAAGTACTGCTTAGTATGAGAGAAAAAACAGATTGAGCATCTGTATTCGATTATCTACATTGAACGTGATACACTTGTTAAGAATATAAAAAAGCCTGGGTATTTATTGGTTAGCATTACCAATAAAATAATCAGCTCTAACTAATCATGCTACGGCAAACTATCAATGTGTATGCGAATAATTTGGAGACAGGGAAATCGTACTGTTTATATCGTTAACGAAGTCCGCTGTCTTACTCGCCTAGACTGAGCATCATTATCACCGGTTTCTAGAACATTCTTGTTATTCACCCAAATGGACGTCAGTTTAAGCATTACCCTTGAGATGTCCAATTAAGCGGATCTGTCCTACCTTTGAACAGGGACAGACTTATCGCTTTATTTCCACTGAGGTGACTATATATCATAGTCTCATTGAACCTCTACAGCAAAGTATACTTCCTATTATCTTGCTTCTAAAAACCTGCCCAGACGACATGCAGGATGTCTATCCTTACTAATATACTTTATACCAACCGTAAGGAATGTCGTTCGGTTAGTTTCAATGCAGCTTGCTTGCACCGCCTGCTAATGACCACTATTATAGTGGCAGAAAAAACTGTGCAGCGCAGACAGCTAATGAATAGTGTAGCAGATTAATGATTTTAGATGAGATCCAACTCTGAAAAGTCAGGGCTTCGGCTGGATTCGAACCAGCGACAGAAACACCATGCCTCAACGCTGATTCATTTCCAGACCCATGCTTGGTCGCATTCAAACAGGCCAACTGTTTGTCTACCACCGCCGAAAACTTGTACATTACACCTTCTGCCGCCTTTAGATTGCAGATTATGGAATCCGAAAAAGCAGGCTTCTCTGCATATAAATTTAACAATCTCACCACGATTGGAGAAAAACCTAGCTCCATAAACAAGTGCATGTATAATTGTCTCATCCTGCCGAGAGAACTCATCGGATAGACACGTCAAGAGATCTGTAAAGTTCCAGTGAGTCAGTCTGGGAAGTACTTACAGCAGAATTACAGAACTGTCATGACTGTGTAATTTGGCATCAATATGCCGATTCGCATTATGTCAACTTTTGTTCGTCTAGGCCCTCAACACCCCTAAAATTATATCACACAAAAAGGCAGAGCGTCCAATGAGATATCTCTGGAATTTTTATAGTGAACAGAAAATCTTGAATCATGTGGAAGTCGACTATAAGCTAACCCCACGGAAACCACTGTTACTAGCAGTCTAACATCAGTTCTTCGAGTTACAACTTCATGTGCCTCTTAACAAACATTGTTCGTCGACTTCATGACCGAGTGTTCACAATCAGTGAGCTGTGATGATGCTCGGTCACCAACATATTGGTATCCGACATTTAGTGTACCAGAAGGATTAATTTGTTCGTTTACTAATAAATGGATTGAGGGTAAAACAACGTTGTGTGCAAGTTGTAGTACTCAAAGTTCCAACCATCTTGACTGACTTGTCTCAGTAGTGGAGTTCATTTACCCTCATTGTATTAATCATTGTTGTTGACAAATTAATCAAGTTCAGATTTTAGGCTAGGTAACAGATAAGGTGATGGCTGATTAGTAAGTTGCATCTTTACTTCTCCTCGGAATTTCACAGTGAGCCATCGTTTTGTGTTCTTTAATTTGCCTGTAACCATTTTGTGTTGTGTATATTGATGCTTCTAGCTATGCTTCTCAATCACAGATGCTTCTAACTCCAGTTCACACGTAACTATGAACCATTAGCCCTAGTTTCACTTTGTTCCTTTTGTAATCATTAACAATAGCAAATGAGCTCTGTGTACAAAATTCACTGACAACCATCCATTGATATTTCTCTGTTCATAGCTAATGAACGAATGTCAACCAAAAAGTTATTAACATAACCACTGAAGCAAACTTAATCGTTGCGAAAAAAGTGTACGATTTTAATATGACGATTGGTACGACTGAAACTCGATTCGATGACTGCTAACATCAACGAAGCTGATCAGATAAAGGTTAAGCCTGAGAGTGAGTTGGTTGACAGGTGAGAGATACTTAAAATGGCTATATAATCTATGTATGACCAGGTCGATGTGAATGCTATCATCATCCGATCCCGGCTCAGTAGGTCGACGGTTTGGTGAAACACAGCGATAAATCTCTAAAAGCTCTATATTCTACTGATTACAGTTCAATATGATAATAAGCTTTCCTCCTCTTTTAGTACCACGTTTTGCATGTAAGCATAGTTCAACGAAGTGCATCATATTAATTTTTTGATCCAAAACTACAATCTACACTGAGGTGAAGACATTTACCTGACTTTTCATCTGACTAAACTGATCGTCAAATGAAATGATTTTATCCAAACAGACAAACATGAGGACTATTTGGCACATGTCAAACGCTTCACTATGAAAACACAGAAAACACACTGTCTAATTGTACTCGTATAGACTTTCGTCAAGATAAAATATAAATTAACAAAGCAAACAAATCTACTTTCGCCACGCGTTCTGAACAGATTTGAGATTTCGTTACCTGAGTATACATAATATAGGCATTAGATTGTACGCCAAGCTGATCCAATTTGAGTACGACTAGTGGCCAGAAATTATGTTGTGAAATGACTTTGTGCTGCAGCACCATACGCCTTTGAGATTCCATCATTTTCCACTTCATGTTCTAGATTCAACCATATCTACATACGGGCCTGATAAAACACTAAGTTCATCAGATGCAGTAGAGGCCATGAACCATCATAAGCATGTTGGATAGAAGGGGGAAACAGATTAACGAATGAAGTGAACACGCGATCCGATGCATCAAACCGACCAGGCACAATTTATCTAAGCTAAACCAGGGTTCGTTAGATGAAAGCGTCAAGTATCTTCATCCCAGCTGAAAGGTATACTCGTCAGTACACGAGAACATTTCACAACAAACGTAATGTGCACTCAAACCAAACAATACATTAAAACTTTTAACAAGCAAATTACAAACATCAGAGCATAAAAATTACCTCTTTGCAAGCGAGAATTTGTAATTTATTTTGGATGTGTGTGACACAGTTAACCACTTAGAGTAATATGGTTACCATTCACTGAAATCTCAGTTCGATAGATCAGTACTCTACACTTCTCACAGCACATATTGCGTATGCTTGAGGTGTGGACACCGTATGTATTCCGCTATGGTCATTATTGTTTCTGATCACATCAGTGGGACTTGGCCAAACCTAGACATCATACAAGTGTTTGACCGGCAAGTACAATGTGGTTTAATGAAAATCGCACGTGTATGAGTAGCTCGACAGCTCATCTCAGATGATCGCCTGTCTCATATGCCTGATAGACGCTCGATTCCAAGAGGACCCATCATATTGGACTTTAATTTGATTTTTTTAAAACCAGCTAGTCATTGTTGCAAACTACCCATTAGGGCGAACCCAGAAATGTACGATTGTGATGCACGCTTGCAGGTAAAGGACTGAACAACACAATTAAGGTAACTAGTTCTATTCAAACTTGGCCTCCTTTCTATCAGGCAGTTTAAGAAATCATGCTTCATAATTTCAATCTACAAGCTTAAGTATAATATTAGTTTCAAATTTACCCGGACGGTTACAGTTAGAAGCTAGATACTTCCACCAAGTCACAAATGAATAAATATGTAAGTAATCTGATACATCACATACACACATGACCGAGTATTTACAGCGCAAATCTAAAAACGATGAACGAGGTAGTTTGTACATTGTGATCACTTAATTAAATTTACTGTAAAACCTTTTTCACTCAGCGAACTTCAGTACAATAAATAAATCACTAAAATGACACCTTTCTACCTTTTAGGTCATAACGGGTAACCTAGGAATGTCTCGGTATGTCAGGATAAGCAGCTGGAAACGTAATTGCGGCTTACATACTCTAGTAACACAGACCCATTCAGTAGAAAATTTAACGAATTCTGCCTCTGGTAACTTCAGGTTTTCTCTCCTCTGTAGTGACCACATCCTAGTTTTGTACCGCAGAAATCACTTCGGCAACAAGACTGTTTTGAAATTGTTATTGAAACTTTCCCATGCGTTTTGGTAAACATGTTAACTCTCGTCTTACAAACTACAGTGACGGTTCTGACGGTCTGATGAAACGTTTACGTATTGTTTTGGAGTAATGTAGAATTTTTGTCTGAACAGATGCCTGGATAACCACATTTGTTTCGTGTACTTCGTGTCTAGATGGCGTTGACAAGGCAAAACACAGTTGTCATGTGTATCTGAACCACCATTGAATGCTATTGATACGAATCTGTTTTTCGCTTTACCGAGCTTGCTGTCAGTGTGTTCGTGTTCATTCACAACAATGTAGACTCATTTCTCCCATAATGTTGGCAAGCTACTAGAATGCTTGTAACACCGGAAAGGGATTAAAAAATTACCTTCAGATAAGGAAATCTGACCATAACATACCACTACTTTCAGGGTAAAGTAGATCTCATTCAAAATACGGTTTACTTCAACGGAACAATACACTGTAGAATATCCGCACCAAATTTAGTGCGAATGAAGTCAAACAGTATGGGCGTCGTGCTTAACATGCTATTGATAAATGGATTGAGAATAACATAACGTTACGAGCAAACTGTAATACTCTACGTTTCCACCACCTCAGCTGGCCTTCCTCAAGAGCGTTGTAATCGAAATCCGGTTTCGATCTTCGTATTTTTTTCATGCTAGTCGGGCTAGCCGAATGGCTTATCTGGATGTGAAGGCTGCGATCAATTGTGAATGATGTTCAGTTTTGGAATAAACCACACAACTGTTATTGCCACACGAAGGTGTATTTTAAGCTGTTTGCATTGGTGGCATTACTCGGGTATACGAAGATATAAAGTCCTTATCTCATTGATGCTCTAGTGCTAAATATGTGTTTAAGGTATGTTGAAACTACTCTGTAAAGTTTTACATCGGTCACCCTGAAAAACCAAGCTTTCCAAAGTTTGTAATTGGTGAACAATATCATCTATCTTTAATGGGCGTGACCGCATTGAGCCGGCTAGTTATAAGCCGGTTATATTATTATCAGTTCCCTCAAAGATCACGGGAAGCTTGATTGACTAAAATATAAAAGAGAGCTTCGTTCGACTTACGCTGCTGTCGCAGAGTTCACACGAAGTTCAGAAAGGATCCTCGTAGGTTATCAACTTACTTGCCGCTTCATAAGTCTAGAGAAAGGTGGCTGATGAAGACAAACTAGTTTGCGTATTTTTTCATTTCTGTAAGGTATTTGACAAATTGACGCTCATCTTGAAGCCTCGTAACTATGGTATTGAAAAACCTCCGTTCCTGTGACTCACCGATTACCTTCAAGGCTGCTGAATTAATATCAAGCTGGAAGGAACTTCTTCAGATTGATGTTGTAAAGAAGACTGTGTGCCACAAGGTTCCATACACGGATCTCTGTGTTCTATTCTGTTTAATGACACCCAAAGGTGGCCTATACAACGTGATTGTGGCTGGAGGTGAGGAGATACTTAGTGACCTAAACATACTGCATTACTAGACCACAGATAACCGCTTCCCACTGAACACGATTGAGTGTAAAGTGAATCATCTCCGTCATTCGGACCACAGTACTTTTTGGAGAACAAAAACTAAACAACAATGCACGCGAACGCGATTTTCGCACGATCGCCTCAAGTAACACTAGCTGGTTTTCATGTATTGTGTCTATGGTCAAGGAAGCCAACTTGATAATTGGCTTGCTCATTAAACTGTTTCGCCGATTCCATTTGAACTGTTTATCTGTTACATCTAGTCCATTAGGTCTCCCTCAACTTGAGCTAAATACTCAAGCTTGTCGACCTTATCTCTTGAAAGACAACATTTTTGTTAAAAAGGCGTAATTTAAAGCAACGTAACACCCTACAATACTGCGTCCTCTACCCTATTCAGGAGGGTTATGGAAATTGGGACATATCTGAATTTGTCACCAACGTATTATACTTGATCTTGGTATGTAGGATTCCGTATCAACCCCAACGTCTATTAAGGAAAGTGCATGTACCTAGTAGGTATAAACATATCAGGGTTAGTTTTCAAAAGCTGCGGATTTGCTGACCACGATCTTAGCGTTCAGATGCCGTTATCCTACGCTTGACGGACAGTGCTAACATTGTTAATCCGCTCGTTATTCTCTGTTTTTCTCTCTTGAAGTCTTTGTATTACTAATCCTTTGAAATGAAAATGGTCTTCCAAATTGTTTTGCTCTTCCTAATCGCCCATTGCAGATTCAGACTTATAGCAGCATTTTCGGCTACTCCTAGTCTGTACACGCTTTATAAATCCCGCTGATATTGTGAGTGACCAAAATGTGTTCTGAAAACCCTCGATTTCAGTTAGCGTGAAAGGTTATTTTTAATCTTGTAACCTCCTACTGAAATTTACTGCAACCACTTTTCCGTTTATACTAATTTAAGTGTATGCCCAGCTTTTCGTGTCGATATTTTTGTATGGAAAATTGTTTAACCGTGGATAAATGCAAGACAGGACAAACGTATTCACTTACCCCAAAGGTGTGCATTGGGCCCCGTCCCCCGTACTCAATGGGAACAATACCATGCTCCATTTGGACGGGCGTCATTGATCCACCGCCTAGCGATCCCACTGTGCCAGGAGGTTGTGCTGTTTGGGGTAGGTAGACCAAACTGGCTGCATCACTAGGTGCAACCATTGCACCATAACCCATGACACTCTGTCCACCTAGAGTGGTAAACATTTGTCCGTCTTCCATTATTGGACTACCGAGTGATCCGTGCGTAGTGTAAAACTGTCCTGTGGTATATAACCCCATCGGAAGCTGCCAAGAATTAGGAGGTAGTGATGAGACCATGCCTTCTTTGTTGACGTCTGAGCCATAGGGTAAGTTAGAGTGGCTCGGGGAGACAGTCCCGTCAGCAGTTGTATGCGTACGGGTTGGGGTATAACGCACGGGTCTACGACGAACGCAAACGATTCCGATTATTAAAAATAGCGAGACGATGGCGGTTATCGTAATCATGACCAAAATAATCGTAACATTAAGTGTTCCGTCTGCGCCAAAGTTAAAAAAGGTCGGATCATCACTGGGGTCAACAAACACGTTGATTGTGAGCCAAGCATCTGTTTGAGATCTTGGTGAACCTCTATCTTGTGCTCGCAGATGTAGGTTTATCGCTCCAGCGGTGAGAGGCTGAGCCACCCAAATTTCTCCGGTGGAACCATTCAGGTATAATGGACCGAGACGGTAACCGTTCTCATTTGATTCCACATGCGGTTGTTTTGTCACTGCACTTTGTGTGTGAACTGTGGCTTCTTTCGTATCTTCTTTCTGCATGGTTAAGCTATCAAGCAAACCGTCACGTAAACTCAAGCCTTTAAGGGGTTCACCCCTTGGACCGAGAAACATATAATCCACCCGACCAGCATCGCCTACGTCGGCATCTTCTGCACGTAGCCTACCAGCCAAACTGCCTGGTTTCATCGCGGTCGTGAGATTAATGGTCCGGTCTGTGGGGGTCGGAAATACCCAGGAAGGAGAATTATCATTAACGTCTAGCACTTCAACGCGAAGCAACGTTGTACTGGCCAATGGCTGAGCTCCTCTATCCTGCACTCCGATTTTCAACATATAAACGGGCACTGCCTCACGATCCAGTTCGACCAGAGTTTCAATCCCACCGTCCGGAGTTATTCGAAAGATTGGTTGGTCTACAACCTTTCTGGTTAGACCCAGTTCATCGGGAAATTCTGTCGCAATATCATTCTCTAGGGACCCATCGCTCACCAAAGAAGCACCATGTTGGCTCTGAAGATGGCCATGCCGAACAGGCCGAGTGAAAGCATAGGTGTCTAGCAAGGAAAAATGAACACGTCCATTGTCACCCTGAAAAAAAGGTAAAGTAGGTTGATTTTGTCTATGCAGGTTAAACTCTTGAAAACGTCTGTCAAATTCACCTTTTTCAGATATTCACGACACTCAACTTGCGTGTGTATGTAAATGTAAAGGCACTAGATGCCAGCAACTGTGTTATACGTTTTCTCAGTTTTAAAATGTGTTCATTTGCATGGAGAATTTCGTAAACGTCCGCCCTAGAGAGACATATTTGCGTGGTCAAACCACTGAATATTTCCAGAAAACAAGTAATTCGAGAACAATAGTCTGGCATCTTGTGTTTCTAATGGAAATAAGTCCATTCCAAACAGAAAGTGCTCATCCATCAAAGCGTTCTTGAAAGGTGTTGGATTTCTTTTTTGTTACACTTTTCTGTTCGGAGACCAAAATAAGACCAAATTAGTTTCAAATAGTAATGCAAGCCGAACACTTTGAGTGTTTCTGGTTTAATTTAATTGTGGAGAGGAAAAGGAAAGCATCTGAATCGAAACAGAACAATCACCCAATCGAGGTTAAGTAGCAATTATGAATTTTGGCTTTGTGTTGAAAAGCATTAGTATTCTTTGCTTGTCACACCCGAAACTCAGGATAACCGGTGATGGCAAACCAAAAATTGATAAAAATTTACCCTGCATACTTGACGTTTAGAACGAATGACACATGGCTTCACCTAGAGATGTTCTGCTTACACGACAGGTGTTCCGGCATTTTCTGAGATGTTTGGGACAGTCATTAATGCGAACATATAAGAAAGCGGATAACGGGGGAAATCCAGGTTAATCGATCATGAACCAAATCTTGGCAACAGATATTCCTATCAACCCTACCAGCCTCAGTGGAGGACGTTAATACAACCAAGTCAAGTGTTCATTTGGTTGAGTTTTTTATAACTCGTTTAGTTTGAGCTGAACATGCAAGGCACCGTGATGCACATGGGGCAATTTCAACAAAAGATAAATTCGCAACAACCCCCCCCCCCCCGATGCAGATGCCTTTGGCGCGCACATATTCAATAAGACAAAAGTCCTAATACAAAAATTTACTACTCACCTGATCTGGATCCCGAGCCTCAAGCTGCTCGCTAAGTCTGGTAAATCGAGGTGCATTTTCCATAACAACGAATGGTTTGGCTCGTAGACGTTGTTTACCGCCACCCACTGAAGTAACCGGTTCTGTTGGGGGATTGACAAAGACTGGTGCGTTGTCGTTTTCGTCAAGTACTTCAATGGACACAGTTGTTGTTGCAGTGAAAGTTGGTGGCAACTCGGAATCCGTGACCAACACAACGAGGGTAACACTGGACACCGTTTCGCGGTCAAGTGGTATCTGACATTTACATAGAATCAACAAACGCGAATTGACAATTGTGAACTCCCGAAGCCAAACAATGCTGACTATTAAAATAAACAGATTATTTTTACGCAACTACGAATAGCATCTGCGTTGAAGTATTGTGAAAATTACAAGTTGGCCAAAGCTTACCAATCTCCGTAAACACAAATTTGCAAATGTTTCTTGGAAACAGCTATTTTGAGAAGAAAAGTATTCCGCAGAAAATTGTTTATTTATTTTTCAATGTTTTTAGCTCATAGTTACTTATGGGTAACTAGCAGTGTGCAGATTTTGTACTAGGTTAACTAGTTTGCATGCAGCCACAGTCCAGTTTCGTTGAATAAGCCCAATTCAAGACCTTGGTTTGAGAATGCGACAATACGAAACCAGTTTAGTGGTGTTTGCTAATTTATTTGCAGCGCGTCTATTTAACTGTCCATTTAATAAAACGTGAGTGTTTTAGTGTCACTTCAGACCGTTCGGGATCACGTTTGAACTAAACACTTTAGACAGCGTTTTGCCTAACTGGTTCTATGTCGAGGTTAGATCTTCTACGCGTCCTTAAAAATTTTCCTTCGGATGAGACTATGGGTACATCCTGACTTATATGCTGTGATTTCGGCAGGATAGCTCACTGAACATGGGCAGCGGTAAACCCCAACATGACTGCGCTCGACTTAAACAGCCGTACAATTATCGATCACTCATGTTAGCTTGTGGCCGTAAGAATGTAACGAAAGTCCGCGCGGCGACTTTCACAGCTAAGGGCTTGGACGGTTCCGACCGCGCAATCATACTTGAACTTTATTTGTGGTCTGGTGATATCAAAGTGAACTTGTGGAATGAAATTGAAACTGAATGAGGTTTAGTTGGGTAGAATCAGGGACACAGCATGGCATTTAATAACCTATCTCGAAACCCCTTGACGATTTGTATTAGGAGGTTGGATTTAGACGATATAAACAAATGGGAGCACTATAACCTTACAGAAATTCAAGGAAGTTGTTAAAAATGCTGTTTAGTAATTTGGATAAAATAGAATGTCTAAATTGTAACTGCAACACAACAGACGCTGTCGTTACCAACGATAATCTGAAGATAAGACATCAACAACGTTGATTAGAGAGTTGTTTAAAACCACTTAGGGGCAAGCGTAAATGATTTCTCTGAGGAGTTTACTCAACTGTGAATGAACTTGATTTTTTGCGCACTCCCTAAGAAATATTTGGTGTTGAGGGGCAACAAACTGACTTTCTCACTCACAAGCAAAACGCAGTGTTAAACATCACCTGTCTTAGAAATACTTAAGTCAGAATCAATGGTGCTTCGAAAAAGCTAATCGTTCAACTCTTGGAACTGACCAATTTTTGCCTAAAGTTCTGGATTAACTGTCACAGCACTCGTATATTTGTTGACCTTGTAAAATTTCTCACCATTTATTTAAAGCAACTGAAAAGTTAGACGAGCGTATTCAAACTATTCAGTATACTGGTCTCAGACAATGAGACAGTCTAACCAATATGTGTAGGTCTAACAGTTTGCGTAGTTTTAATCCCTTTGCAGTGGGTATCCTTTCACATTGTTGATACTGGATGAGAATTACTGGAAGCAATCGGCAAAGAAAATACGTCCCATTTAATCAGCGAGCTGAGATTAATTGCGTTTAGAAAGAAGTGTAGATTAACCATTAGTAATTATCAACCTACAGCAGCATGATCGGCAAAAATGCACGTTAAGCAACGAAGTTCTGACGATTCCGTGATAACGTGGTTGAAAGCAGTAAACGATAACCTAATATGCTACATCATGTTACAAAGTACCAGAAATAATCACATTTTACTGAAATATGAACAAAGACAACATTCAACTCCCAAAGCTCCTAACGGGGCAAAGTAAGGAGATATCATGCTCCCTGTAGATGGTTTCTGCAGAACAGTGCATTGTATACTTCAGTCTGTGATCAATATTTCCTCCTTCTCCTCAATTTGCCTAAAAATTATCGCCGTACACAGTTTAGGAATGATGTGGTCCTGGTTTCCGTGTCTACTATCAAATGCTCTTGATATTTAAATCTTTCACTTCCTTGGGAATTGAAATAAACTTGTTTCTTTTACAAAACATTGAATGATATTAATGCACATATATTGTTAAAAGATTCGACATGACAGCGATGAACACAGAGGAAGGGAACAGGGATACATCTACCAAACGATTGTCGAGGTAAATTAATATTCCTTCCTTTTAGATGGTTTAAGTTTGTTGTTACTCAATGTTTTCTTAAGACATCTTTGGTTCTAGTAGGTTAGAACTGAGAAATGAGGCTTTCATAATCTCAGTTATAAGTTGGCTTTAAATACCAGGGGAAATTGATGGTGTTCTGACCGCAAAATACGCTTGGCCTGAAAAGTAGTTTGCCGCACAAACTCCCGTACAAGTCAGACATGCATTCACAAGCATCGGGTGACAGTACGTTGTCATTCGCTTTGCCATAGCGTTTAAACACTATTCCGATAGTCTCTTCTTGTCCGTTGTCTCCCTGGCGTTCGAAGCTTGCCCTTTTGTTCCCCAATGTCGCCTGTGGATAATATATTACTTGTGAGAAGTATACTACTCACAACGAAACTGCTTTTCATACTACAATAGTATATTCAGGCTTATTTATCTTAATTAGGTGGTTTCCGTTTCAAACAGGAATGTAGGTAAATTTTAGATGAACTGTTGACACAGCAGTCAAGTCCTTCGTTTAACGCACATCTTGACAGTTTTTGTCACATTGTTACAAAAATATCTTAGGCGGTTAGTTCATGTACGTCTCGTTTCCATTAACAAGCTGTGTACACGTCAATTTCCAACTGACTGCAGGTCAACTTTTGTTTCTTTCTGACATATGAAATGCAGTAAGGTTCCCTTGTGATCACACAATAGCGTGGACTTTCGCAGGTAACTACTAGCCGAACGCACAGCAGGAAACCTCTTTAAGTCAATGTATTAACGTGAAAACTTTTCGATTTATTCGCCGACCACCCTTAGTTTGTATCAGACAACCGTAATCCTAAGAGAGCGAGAGGGTGAGACGGAGTGAGAGAGAGCGGCACACCATACAGTACGAACACATTTGCCTGCACACCAGTGTCTTCATTGTTTGTCTAATGAACTGCAGCTTGGTAGTGGTGGTGGTTGACAAACAGTTGACGGTTGTTTCTAAGACAGTCTATTGAATTTGGTTGGCTAGTTTAATTCAATTGCTTTCCTAATCTTGTTTGCACGCCTGTGTACGCACAAATGTGTGTGAATGTCCTCTTCCGTTAAATTACGAGACATTCCCATGGGGACCCAACTCTAGTATTGCCGGTTCGGCGAGGTGATGAAATTACAAACCTCAGCACATTTGCATATGCGTGTATTTGTCCTGCTGTGTCGATTATGCCTTCTGTTCATAAAACCTATTCAACATCCCACTGCCCCAAGTAGAAATAACGTTGTTTGACTGATCTCAGTTCACATCATTCATAATAAGAGAGTAGACAAAGAAAAACGATGTTGGGGGATAAAGTGGAAGTGTTGGTTCTACAATTTCTATAATCAGTAATCATGTGGCTAGACTGCCACCCTTGGTAAGTTGATGACATCGGCTTCCCGAACAGCAAAGTAGGTGAGCTTGACTAGTATCAAAAAACACTGTTTAGAACTGAAGTCATACTTTACACTCTATATGATGCGGATACCTACACACTTGAATACACCAAACTTCTTTTGAATTGATATCGTTCACAAATCCGATACGAACATCCAGTAAATACCAGGTCAGCAAAGTTAGCTAACACAGACTACTGATGTCAATCCGAATTGCATAAATTTACCTGTAATGGCAAGTTATACGTCGGATGATTAGTTTTCACTGACTGTTGACATTGGTGAATAATAATGAACGAATTTTCAAGAAATTTGGGTGTCCTTGGTAAAACAAATGGGAATTTGACAAAGTTAAATATTTCAGTATTTTTTAAATAGCAGTACTGTTGATTACACCTCCATATTGTATATACTCTCGACAAACACAAACGGTAGTGCTAAGGCAGTTGCTGCCCAGCTAAAGTAGGAACTGGTTTTGGTTTCCTGGCCAACATTATTTGATTGAGCACTAACCGAAAAAACTCGATCTTTTTATTTTGGTCAGGTTTTTCCGCACAAAATCACTTCATTTTCCTGAGTTTACTATTTTCAACCGTACATAATCTATACGTTTCAAAATAACTTTCATTCCGACTCTGCATAGCTCGACAGATTTAAGAGAATTCGTCATCATGCCATAGGCATTCCTTCTTCCCTTTTCCGGATCTGATTGCCACGTTAATCGGAAGTACTTGCATAAAATAGCGGTTTATATATTATCAGTTTCTCAGTTAGATATGTCGAAATGAAAAGAACATTATACGGAACCTTTGGCTTACGAATTGTTAGAAAACATCAGGTGAACTGTATCGAACCTACGGTGTTTGGATGTGTTTTACATTTGGCAGTTCTAAATGGAAGTGGAACGGATATGGAATTTGTTAGTTTGAATTAATCCAAGCCAATTAGTTGCGCTTTTCATGGAAAGTCGGTTAACTTTGCCTGGTGCCATCAACTGCTCTCTTATCCACTTAATGGAGAACGACGTTGCTTAAAGACAGAAAGTGACCATGTGTGTTGTTGAGTTTTCCCATTTTCCGGTCTAACTTTCTCCTGGCTGACGTTTTCACTTAGCTGTGGACATTGTAGGCGTCAATACTTTTAGGAAACAGTTCTGCAGCTAGTAACTCAGTTAACACAAGCTGGATAAGACAACTAGCAGCAATAATTTCTGTTCTAAGTCAAATGAAGCAAGTCAATATTTTTTCCAAAATAATCGTGTTCCAGAACGATTTGCATCACAATACTAAGTTTCTGATTATGTATCCTACAAGACCTGTATGGCAGAGCTTGCTGCGGATAAAGCAAACATATTTATAGGTAATAAAAACCTATTTTTACGTATTTTCTCCTCTCTCGGCGTTACGTGACCAGACGGTCCGTATCTAGTCGACAACACTCTATCTACATGCATGGACGCATGTTCAGATACACACATACATAAGCTCGTCTCCCGCAATGTCAGAGTGGTAGGCGATTGCAACCAATCGCAGAGAGCCTTACAGGTGAAACGATCTGCAGGCTGAACATCACTTGCATACGCAAAGTATGAATGAGTTCCAGAGAAGTGCATTTTAATTCCAGTTCTTCAATTCATGCTACGGTCGTATTGGATCTGCGAATAAACGCGGTTGTTATTTGACTCAGCGGTGATGACATCGATCACACTGCACCTGTTATGTAATTTCATTCCGATCATCCACAATAGTTTTGTAGCCCGTTACAGTTCACCAATTTCCTTCAGACTAACAAAATGATCCTTCGTCAGATATGAACACCGGCAAAACCGCCATGGACGGTTGTCTAATTTTCAGTAGGTCTGTATAAAACAAGTTAACTATTTGTGACCAAAAGAATAAATATCATTTAAAACGAGTCAGTCGTATGTTGGTATGGAAAAGGGATTTCGTGGAGTTTGTTTCACAAATTGAAGTACACTCATCCTCTACAGAAATAATCTACTCCAACCACGGCTGCTTGATTTGCACCGTTTACCTCGCAACTGACTTATGCTCACTACCTTGTAGAAGAGGTTAGCGTCTTTCGGTGTGAAGTGTGACCAAGTTTTTACGTACGTGGACCCGTCCGATAAAAATTGTTGGGCTGCAATTGGGACCATGGAACCTCCTTAATGAGAGCGAGATCCTGTACGCATCGGAACACTGATATCTCTGTGCTCATTGGTTGAAACTGGAAGTCAAATTGTTGAAGTTTCCTACCCCTTACACTTTTGAGCAAAGTTTTGCCATTTGTTATCAATGAGGAATTGATCTTGTTTGCAGCAATCTTCACATTTACACAAACCGAATCACTTCAAAATTCCTAAAGTCTCAGTTGTGTGATATCGAATTGTTTCTGGTAGGTGGCTGGAAATCGGGGCCTGATAATTACTGATCATTTGTCTTTAGAACAAGTAGTGACAAGATTGGTGTTTAACTGCCATCTTCTGCTTTTGTCCAGCTGTAGATTATATACTCTGGAAAAAACGTGTTTAAGCCGTTTGATTGAATGATCAAATAGTTATTTCGCTTAAGCCGTCTGCCAGTATTCTGCAACAAATTCCAGCTAATTACTTTCAGCAAGAATGGTTAAACTTTAGAAAAGTACAATTTACTTCTTACCACTTTAAAAAATAGATTTATTGTCATGTATATTTTTCACTGAACAAACCGAAAGGCGTTTACGTTTACTGCCTGTTAAACAGTGTGTGCTTCTTGAACCGTGTGAGCAGAACCCATCCATTAGGGTGCACATACTTCCAGTTTTAACTGTTCTCAGTTCTGCGTGGCCGATATTTATACAAGGGTGAACGAGTGTTTCAGTTCACGCAGCTTTCTTCTAAAGACGCTTCCACAAATCGGTAACGGTTTGACAATTTGCGTTTTTGATTATTTGTAGACATGTTGTCGTTATGTTGTCCCCATCTTATTAAACTTGTTGGCGCCAACATGCCACAGGATAGCATTTAAGCTTCGTTCCGTAAATCTCAGAAAGTATGGCTTCTGCTTATGCTGTATGCAATCAATTTTTTGTTTCTGTCGAACACACGAACAAGGAAAACGGAAACAGTTGACAAATGACCTTTCTGTGCAATGAGCCGACGACGAGTGAAGTTATTTTTAATTCGTGCGAAAATTTAATTAGTTACTGAATGCAGGGAAAAATACGTGAAACCCGTCTGGTCTCAATGGAGATATAATTATTTACTTCTGTGATAAACCGGATAAACTCAAGTAAGCATGTAATGTTACGCTAATAAAAGATTTTGAAATTTTACGATAAGGTTTACAAAGCACGTGTCACTTGTAGTGATTTCTAAGAATGGCAAGTAACGATTAATCACATGGATCACAACCGACTGGCTACATTGATGTTTGCTGGGTGTGGTTTCAATAGCAACTGACTGCTGACATCAGGAAACAAAAGCCACAGCTCTGAATGACTTATCCTCATTCAAAGGTCTTCGGCCCTCCTGGAACTGAGCCCTTGAAATGCCGTCGGTTGATGGGCAAACGAAATGAAATGGACTAAGATTTTCTGTTTCACATTAACCTACGATACAAGAAAACCATACACGAATTAGATTTACAGTTCGTACGATGATATCATATAGAGAAGAAATCGGTGTTACTTTGTAGAAATGTAACCTGACGTTGGGTTGTTGAACATATGTCCACTATTCTGTCTTATTAATGATTCTATAGGATTATTAATTTTCCGACCCGTCGCATATGATATTAAGAAAGAGTACTGTGTTGGTAACTGAAGTGTAGATAATATTCTGGCAACCTCTTCGAGAGGATGATGTGTAGTAGTCATTCTGGCAGTATCCAAATTGCGGCGTTCCTTCTAACTTGCTGGTCATGCACAAAATTGTCCAGGCTTGCAACCCTGCCATGTTCGAAGCAACAGACAACTAGTTGACTGGAATAACAATAACTTCTGGATTAATTACGTACACAGTGCAGCCAATGTTTATAGATCACGATCGTCCGGAATTAGAGATAGCCCGCCTCATACAGAATCAGGTTCCATGAACTGTCAGAGCAGCATCGGGAAGCTTTTCAAAAGTTTCCGTCGCAGGGCGCAAAATAACAAAAGACAGGACAAATGAATCAGATCCTGTCTACTCTCATGTTATACTGACAACAATGAACTGTATGTGCACATATAATCTACTGTCAACAAACAACATTACTTGGTTTCAGAGGCTTGCAGACGATTTCTGCAAACTTTATGTTCCTTGGGTAACAACCTAAACGGTAATAAAGGCCATCGATGAAAACGGGCCTTTTGTGATATGATAGGACCACTGGTATCAACCATCTGTGATCAGTGTTTTAACGTTTCTGATAGCTATGTTGATTGCAAGAGTCGTCAACTCAGCATTAATAATGAACCCTGAATGTCAGGTACACTGTTGTTTACAGTGCGTTCACTGTAATGGAATCGTGTTTGTCTTTAATTTTTGACCATTGAGAAAATTGAATAGAGCTTTTAATTGCAACTGAGATGACTTTTCGAGGTTCTTTAGGAAATACATAAAATAAACAACCAATTTTGTCTCAGGTATTTATCACGTCGCCTAATGAAATGATATCGTTATTCGGAGATTCAATGTTATTCCTATTGTAAACTAAAGTTGTTTCATCTAAAGCCTACGTTACAGCTAGCGGAAGAGAGGACATTACTGACGGGAACCTAACCACGTGTTTCATTTGAGCCTAGTTTAGGCAACTGCAATGATAAGACTGTTTGCGTAATTTGCTTTTGCCAAATAACATGTAACAACATTCGTTCAGAAACCTAACCAGTGCTCAATATTTCTGAGTAAACGGACCAGGCGCTCATAACGTGCTAAATGCAAACTAAAAATCGTCCAATATTTTTCTGAAACCAAGTGTAGAGTAACAACAAACTGAGTTTTTTTCCTTCAGCTAACTCAAACAGAAGTTTGTGAAGTTGAACAGTGGTTTGGTTGACTTTGCAAATGATAACGACGGTTAACCGCCAAACTTAAAGCAATATTTACACAGTTCTTATGTAAAGTCTGATTTCGAAAAGGTTATCTCAATTTAGTCTGAAATTCTTCAATCTGCATGCTTGGCTGATTTGATTTTATACATCATGTTAGTGACTGTTGAAGTTATCCATTGATAAGAAACGACAATTTTTCACCCTACCAACAGAATAGACTTAATCATATTGGCTTATGTAGTCACTATCACGGGAAGTAGGAAACTAGTGACACTGATGACGTAGAAAAATTAGATTATAAAATTCAGTACATACAAGATATATTTCAATTGGTATATCGATAACTGTGTTGACAACTGGTGTTATATTCGGGTTAGTAAAACATTCATGCAAGTTATAAGATGAGATAATTGAACCCGTTATGTCTAATTGCCCGGTGAATAAAATGCGACCGTAACTTTGGTGGCTCATTAAATTCAGGCAAATCATTCTAGATTCAAGGTTTTTGGTTTTTTACCGGATTCTTAAAAACGACAACGATATAACTAGATTTGTTTTGAAAACCAGTTTTTACGTTCAGAAAACCATAAACGTCAAGCCTCATTGACTTAGAGTGTCTCTGTTATAATGCTAAACACCTCTCAAATTCGATCGTCGCCGGAGTACTTGTGAAGAACTTTCAACAGGTCACTGTGAAAACCAAGTTCTACAGCCGGGACATGCTTTGGTCGCATTTGCCGGAAAGAAAGTTCCAACTGGATTCTCATGAAACAAATCTATTTTTCACGAGACGATCACCGCGCTTTGGGCACGACGGAATAAACCATGCTTATAAGCACATCAGTAACTATTCAAGTAAGTTTTTCTCAATAGGTCAAATATGGTCTAAAATTTCGTCCTAACTGGAAGTTGTTAGCGCAGAGTCACCGGTTGGGGTTAGCGGATATTAATTACGTACCACAGTGAAACGATTCAGCAGTCTGCTACTTAGCCACAAATTTGTTATATGATTAAACATAAAAGTCCGACGCACTGTATGTCCTACTAAAGATGCGCTTATAAACACAATTACCCTGTAAGAACAAAGACACTAATTCAAATCCCAACCATGACAGGAGTGCAAAGAATTAGCTAAGACGGAAAAGGTATTTAAGACATGTTGACTAAACCCTCCAATTAGCCTTCGTGATGTTTTTCAGATTATTTCGTGTTATCAATTAATATTTACAGACCAGAACATGAAAAATAAGTCTTCTGCACACGATCTTCCAAACTGTCTTAGAGAAAACCATGTTCGGGGCAGCATAATTAATGCAGTCACCTTGGTACTTTCTAACCGTCCTTATTCGAACTTCAACTGAAATTGGAAGGTAGTGCATTTTACTGGAGGGTTATTTGAACGAACTTGTAGTGAAACCAGCAGGATCTAATTTAAAGAATCAGTATGTGGCGCTCAGATTTAACAAGTTGAAGAAAGGTGGGTTGTTTTACAACAAGCAGGATTTTTAGTGTCTTTAGTAGAATTTAAAAAATTCAAACAGTTTTACTGATCATTTTTGTAGCTTCAATATGTCTAATCATAGATTACTGCATGGAGAACCTCTTAAAATGCTTTCCTTCTGCTTTTTTTCATAATCTGTTCATTCCCGTTGTGAAAGTTAGCCTGACCTAAAACCTGCAGTTGTTTTCTATGAGGTTCATTGCGAATGAAGCATTTGTCTACAAATGCTGTGGACTGGAGGGCCGAAGAATAGGTCAGTTCAAATATTTGCTGAATTGCCATTTAATACTCAATTGTCATCGGATCAGAGATCAATGTGAATTCATCGTTAAGAACCTCATCAGAAAAACAAAGTATCCCCTATTTTTAGTATCGTACAAGTGACGTCACTTTGAGACAATTTGCACACGAGTAACGGAGTCTAGGTTTTCCTTTGCAAGTCATGTACTGAGCAAAACTATGAATATCGTCAATTTTCAACAAAGTTTCAGTGTCACGTTTCGTTCTACTCCGTGGCTTAACGGGTCGGTTCGAAGTGTCCAATGCCAGAGACGGTTTTATTAGTGGTGTAAAATTATCGATCGCGAAATTTCGCCTGAAATCTTTTACTTATATTTTTCATAGTCCAGAATAAACCACCAGAGATTCCCATGTTAACTCTTAACCTTTTGCACACAAACCATGGTTCTATAAACGCAACGTTTTACGTTGCAATTACACTTTTTCTGTTAACTTGAGAGGTATACAAAACTGCTTATTACTTTGTCCAGTGTACAATGTTTTTTTAAAAAAGCAGTAGTTTAACTCACAGTACAACTTTATCTTCGGACATTATAAATGAATAATCAAACATTTGCAATTAAATTTATATTTTATTAGTACCAAGTGATTTTCTACAGCGTAACTCTAGTCGGCGATTTTTTCAACATTACCACTATTTTCAGAATGTCGTAGGTAGGATTTTTACGGGCGAACATAATCTTGAATTTGGTTACTAACTAATCAGTTGAAGATATGGGGTCAGACTAATGTTTAACGGTTTCAATAGTAACGTAGGGTTTAATCTGTATAAAAACACACTGCCTTAAGAAATTGTGGAAAAAATAGAAAGATAAACTTTCTTTCCGCCGTTTTCATGAACTAGAATAGTGAGGGGTCAAACGTCAGCACTATAGTTTCGTATTACACAATGAAGTAATGAGTATATTTTCGGAATCATTCAGTCGGAAACGAGTTATGTAATAAACGTCAGCTACATATAACATAGTTTGAATCAGTTTCTACTGGAAAATCAACTATCAACGTTACTCAGGTGGTCAGTTTTATTGTTCGAAGATGCACAATAGCCGAAGAAGAAAAACATATGTTCAGATTTTATAATGCTGTTTGCTCCAGGTTGAGGTCAGTATAGTAGAACGGTGTTTGTTTTTCAACCACCCAACTGGATGTTAAAACGCCTGTCCGGATTAAATTGAATGTAAACAATGAGTTTTAACATAAGATGAACAAGTGTCGTGATTTTATTCAAATTGGGCTGGTCGAAAATACACGCTAACTGCAAGAAATCAAACGTGTATGCGGGTTAAATAGTAAAGCCACGTGTCTAGCTTGAAGGTATGCCAAGTGTACTTAGTAATATTTCAGTAAGTAACAGATATTCATTTGTGGTACAAAGCATCCCGTAAGCATGCTCTGATGTAAAGCATCTAGTAATCACTTGTTTTCCGATTATTAGGATGTGAGAACATAAGCTGTTGTCTCCCCTCCATGTGATACTAAAATCAAATAGCTCGCTAAACATTTGGAAGCATATTGCTGTCACCAGCAAATGATGCTCACCATCCCAACTGAAACAAACTAAAAGACGCGCTTCATATACTTTAGTAGTGATTCACAGTCAGCCAATATAATGTTATCATGAGCTTAACATTTGTGCCCTGTTTACTGCCAGGCTTTGTGTACACTAATGAAAATCAAAACGCTATAATCGATCTGTTAACAATTCGCTATCATAGACCGTCTAAGGTCAGGCAGTTTTCTAATAACTTTTGAGAAGTTTATTAACATAGCATACCTCGAAGATAGATGACGTACTGCGCACCGTTATAGCCATACACAGTTTAAAGTTACAAAAGTCCGTTCACTAGTAGTCCGGTAACCGCTGGTAACTCAATTTGCATGGATCACCACTAGAATATAGCGCTTGAAAATTGGGTGGTTGAAGGTAAACCACTCGTGGTTCTCTGAGCGATTCACATGTTAACGCATATGTAACCAGACAGCAGAAGAGTATTTGTCGAATTCAAATGAACTGATCAAACCAAGTCATCCTTCACAGATTTTATCTAGCCAAGAATCACTCAATGCGTGAACCCTTCAGTTACTAATGATTACCGGATCAGCCCGATGATATTTTGTTAGGTTAATGTCTGAAAGACGAGAACTTATGCGGTTGTGAACGAAACAGATTTTTTCGTAAAGGAGGACAGAATCAATATAACCGTGAGTGGATCACACTTACATGTGCACAAACAAATATAAATACACATGCCAACAAATAAACAAATCACTTTATTCAACTGAATAATTTAGGCACTCAATCAACTGATTTCAGTTTGCCGGAAATGTCGTAATGCTGAGTTATTTGCAAACGTATCCCAAGCATGCTGTCAGTTGCAATTGATCGATAAATCAAAGTAGATATACAGATAAGGCTTTTGCTTTTGTTCATAATGATGATAAAAAAGTATCTAAATGTAGGCACATGAGAAGTATTTCAAAAGTTCTGACCCTGTTTGTGATCTAACTGTGCATAAATCCCAAATTGCCACTAAGGTATTTTGCACTATTTTTGCGAGGTTGGAGATTTTCAGAATGTGTAACATGTTTTCCCGGTTTTCGTTTAATTTTCTCTCCAAAACAAAAAAAATATAATTGGAAACGAAGTTGCCAGCGGAAGATTATGCTCCAGAAGGTATACCAGGACAGACGCAACGGCCCTTCTTGTGCTACAGTCAACCGTTGGGCTGCGGGGCCTGGCTGAAGAGGACAGCTTATCGAACATGAGCCCTCTTTGGACCTGCCCATGGATGCAGTCTCCAGGTAATTTAACACTAGCGTAAGATATGTGGTAGGAAAGATACTGACAAATGTAGTGGCCCGAAATACAAACCGCTTAGGACATTCACTCTGCTAAGTTGGCTTAAAACGTTTAAGAACGCTTGACTACGTCCAAGATTTGTGCCCACTGCGTTCTCAGAATTTCGATGCCGCTAATTCAGCAAAATTAACTCCAACGTTGAAAAAAAATCTAAGTTATACCAGCAAGTTGTTTGATTAAAGTAGGAATCTAATCATTAGGAATGAGAATTGGACACCCCAAGCAAATAAATATTTCAAGCGTCGTAACCAGTATGAGTATCCGCGTCCGAAGAATGCTACACTCAGCCCAAGCTACCAAGAGCGTACTCAGCGTTCTCTTTACTGTTGAGGGTTTTGTTTGAAATGATTAAATACCGCAACGGTCAGTGTCTCTTGTGTTGATTTCGCCCAGTGACTGCACTATAAGACGAACAATGGATGAGAAGTTTGATTGCTGACATCTTAGCGCCCTGGTTTAGTTCTCCGACTCAAATGGCTTGAGTAAAAAAAGCTGCCACTACTGACATCACACGCCAGGCAATTATCTACCAAACGCATTAGAATCAACAGACTCTCTGCGACCTTCCTGTACTTACAAACAGAATGTTAATTTCAATTTGAACATCACCCACAATTGATCGCAGCTGTCGAATTCCCATAGACTATCCAGTCGGCCCCTTTCGAAAAGAAGCACTAAATTCGAGTTTCGCTCTAATTAGGGTTCGTCAGTAGTGCATATCCTCGCCACTGCCGAGACTAGAACCACGGACACGCTGTTCATTAGGCAACTGTGTTTACCACTGCGCCATTGACCTCACGTTAGGCACGACCAAATTATCATATGTGAACACTCAACCCCTTGCATTTGTGAGTAATGATCACGTTGCTCGATCGTTTCGAAATGGAGAAACAGTAACTGTCCTGTTAACTCCAATCGATAACCACTCGATTAGGACTTCTTAGACAGGTTGAAATTTCCGATCTCACTAAACCTGCTAGGCGATATTTTAGATTACTGATGAGTAGTCGGGGATTGTGACAGATGTGATCAATTGCGGGTGATGTTCAAATTAAAATAAACCAAATCCCCGACTACTCATCAAGAATGTTAATTGCCAGAAATTCATTTTTCTCCGTCCAAGAATTCGTGGTTAAGAAAAAACCGTTAGTTAATGGGTTAGCAGGTAGACTATAATGATTAAAAACGTTAGGCAACTAAGAGAAGTAACCGAAGGAAGTATTGCTGTTCACTAGGATGAATGACCTCAATTTCAACACAAATACTGCTTTGTTAGTGCATTGCCATACGCATAAAGGTGGACTATTCCGGAACAAACCCTCGTATGCACATCGTACACACTACTGATTTGTTTTGTCGTATTGCTTCACCCGTTCTTTTTTTACTCTGGATAAATTATTTCTTAAAATGTGAGACATTACAGTAAAATTTTAATAGAAAAATGTGCCGACGCACTGTCAAAATTTCAACACAGTTGTTTTCAGTTTGTAAACGTATGTGCAGTGTAGTGTGACAACGGTATGTTTCTCAAGACAGGCGTTCTTCGATGTCATCTACCGAGAGACTGAGTGAAAATAAGGAAATCAATCATGAACACTAACAGATGGAAGAAATATAAAGACTTTCATGCTTTCTCAAAATAGAACTTACGGTGTCCTTTTATTTAGATGTCAATCTAGTTCACCACACTGAGTTCTGATCTTATGATTCTGTCGAACTTATCTACCCACCAACATTTGGACGTTCACGTTAAAGAGGTGCATAGTGATTGAGAGCAAGTCTGTTGCAGCTGTGGAACTAGCCGAGCTATAATTTGGAACTTTTGGAAACCACTAGACCATATAAACAAAGTCTGCCCCAACTTGTTAGGTCTTTGTTTGCAGTACAAGCAGACAACCTTAGGTAGATTGCCCACGGTTTGCACGAGGTGCTGTAAGCCAGTCAATCACTAATTATATTACCTCAATAGAACTGGTGAACCCGTCTGCCTAATAGTTGAACTGAGCGAATTGGAACATTGGCCTAAACAGTTATTTTTTGTCTGCTACACCAACCTGACAGTGGGTCTACGGAGACCGAATAGAATTTGAGCGTAGCGGCTTGGAATACAACACCATTCCGTGCTATTCGTAATACTATCTGCAGTCAATAACAAAAGTCATACCATGATATTTAAAGTCTAACTTTGAAAGAAACTAAAATTGTTACATGAAAGAGTTCACTGATACTGTCAGATTTTTCAAATCTACATGCTAAAAAAGTGGCCTTATTATTAGACTCATTTACTGAACGACTCTTGGTCTCATTAAAACATTTAGCGAGCACAAACAGACCGTCAGCGAGTAAAACCAGAAGAAACACTTCTAAATGAATTATCTACTAAAAGTTTCAGCAAAACTATGCACTTGTCAAAAGGAATATAGATCATCACTTTGACTTTCATGTAACCAGCAAAAGGCATCTATATGAAATAAGACAGTTTGTTTCCGGTACATCCTGATGAATCTGGCATAGGAAACTTGACCCTTGACTAATCATTGGTAAGGTAATGTTGAGACATTGCTAGTAACTACTTTAGAGTTTCGTAAAATGTAGTCAAGCCATACGAAAAGAAGCCCATCAATCACCAGAGAGCTATTCTTCAAAATTCCTTTGTGAAGTTCATCGTTAATGGAACTTTAACTGCTCAGCATTCTCCCAGTCAACTTCTTTTAAGCATGGCCGCGTATGTGCAGTAACTGCTACGGAAATGTTGTCATACTAATGTCCGTTGCTTTGTTCACGATAAACAGTCCGCATATCAAAATTCATAAAGTGGTTGATCGAGAATGAGAAATTATACGTATGGAATCAATGAAGACATGACTAAAGTGCTCATTGTGATACATTTTACACTTTGAAATTGACAAGATTACTTCAGGGCTAGCTGAATGCAAATGGAATGCAAATGGTTATTAAATTCTTATTGCTAAATGCTGTTGATATCGACCCGTTCAAATGGTCGACCCAATAAACAGTGAGGTAATAAACTGCAAATTCCGGGCTGAAATACTCAATGACAATTGTTCAACCAAATTGAAACGCTTGTTTCCGATGACCACAAAACACTATTCTGTCGTTAGCTTATTCTAGAAGATTTGAACCGTTTATGATAAGTGCCACTATCCGATTAGGTCCGTTGGGTCTAACAAAAAACACCAGTTTTCACTGAGGTACTTTGGAAATGACATCTAAAAGCAACATTGCACTATAGAGCTTACCAGGATCAACTGAAGTTATATGCCTCTGTTAATTGAGAAACTTCCTAATAATTTATCATTCAAGAAATTTACGCGTGAAAGTTGTATGCAAGTGATTCAGAACTAAGACATACAGTGATGACATTGGTTTGTTTTTCTTATACCGATCCTGTAAATGATAGCAGACTCGTTGTGCTCAGCTTCAATAATAAATGAGCAAATCAACATGCATTCACGTGCATCAATATTAAAACAACTGTTAATCATACTGAGCGTTGGGTAATGCAGTGGATGCGCTTTTTGTTAAACTGTCCGGTCAACCGCTGCAGAAGAAAACATGTAACGTAAGTGAAGTTTTGATAAACGGTCAGAGTTTTTATCGGTACTGATCTAACCAGCACTAATTAAATCTTTTAGCGGAACGTTTGACTAAGACGATTTGGTGATGCCCAATGTGCAGTCAATCGTACAGTTGGCGATACACATTTCAGTAATCCCTGACTGACCAAGTAATAGCCATCTAAATATTGTTGCTTTCTGATATGGAAGCAAAGTGCAGCACTGAGGCCATCAACCAGTCTTAGGTTCACTGAGTCCTCAAGGGTAGTTTTATACACAGGGATTGATAAAATGGAAAACCCAGAAGGCCTTGACTTGAGTGTTCGACTGAGCTTTATCTGTTATTTTTGTTCTATCATGAGACAATTGAACAGCTTGTTCTACTCAAGGGATGTTTATAACAAATGGTATACCACGTCTAATTGCCACCTTGACTGGTCATGTCGTTGATATACAGGTCTGTTGGGGTGGCTCAAAGTAATTGACAGTGCCTTTTAGCGTATCATCGACTGACATCTTAGGAATCAGTTCGTGTAACCAAATTTTTTCACAATGGTTTTCAAACGACTAGTTGATAAAGTGACAGATAAACAAGCTAGTAACAAAGTTTACAAACAACAGCAAACTGAACTCTTAGTCCTCCCCAGTGATTACGATATTCCTAAGTTACTACAGTGCAATTGATATTCTATGTATAACTGAGGTTCCGACAATTTGGATACACAAATAATTTCCAAAGGAGCCTCTTCATTTGTAGAGTTGAGTTCATAAGTCTTAGGAATCTTTAAGGGCGATGGTTAGTAAACACCTGACTATGACAATAACTTCACTTTGTTTGCTTGGTTAATGAAACCATAATCCGTATATGTCCCTCATCAGCGAGAGTTCAGCAACAAGTTTTATGAAAAATATTCACTGCTGATAAGTTTTAGCAAGATAGAAATACTAATCCAGTGTCTATTCCTGAAATAGACCAAGTGGAGATTTCACTTAAATTCACGAGTGCACGCCAAATTACAAGCCATTTGTATGCACTATTCCTGCTTATAACCTACAGACACTATGGTTAAACAATTATGTTGAAACAAAGAAGGTGGTAACTCTAAGGCATGGAATCCGCATAATGGTGTTCAACCTTCCCTAAGACTTTCCAGGTGAATCAATTTCAAAACGAGAGACTATAATCTGGTCTCGCATAATTTGATACGGAATGATCAATACTTTTTGAAAATTTTCAGCGAGGGTAGAAACTTCATGATGGCCAACAGTTGTAACATTCTGCCCAATCCTTCGATTTCCTTAATTCACAAACACGCACAAATGCAAATCATTCTATGCCACCTACATGCATGAAATTCAATCATTGCTAGAGTTGTCTGTCAAAATAGAAAGGGAAATGCAATCTTAGATGGACCGGAAAAATTCTGACTGATTTGCAGATGGGTACTGCCTGGCCAAGAATGAAGACTATGTTGTGTGTTCATTCTCAGACATTCACAAATTTGTTACTTAGTGGTTTCCGCTGGCGACCACAGAAATGGCGCCCGTGAATAAAAAAACTGTTTTAATTTAAAGGAAAATTCATTTCTCATAACGTGCAAGAATGCGAAACACGTATGCGAATTGTCACGTGGTCAAAAATACTGTTGGTAGGCTGTTTCCATATGCGGGTTAATCAGAAAATCAAAAATAACTTTCGATTCATTTGCTAAGAGTGAATACAGTAGGAGACGTTAAACTTCACATGTAAAACCACGCTGAATCTGAAGAATTTTATAACATTAGGGCAACGTTAGTTGAATTTGTTGAGGCTGTGGTTCACCCATCCGCTTACATAAATGCAATAGTAATTATAAGCAATAGCTCAATAAAAAGTAATTTTTAATTTACTCTAAACCTTTTACTGTTCCCAGTCATCTGATGGTGTTAACATTTAATGGAACGTTTTATGCATTGACCCATCTTCAGTGTCATTTTAAACATGTGCCAAACATTCAAGAGTAAGAATTTTTGTTTTTGAGCACCACGGCACGTATTTTTTCATTCAACCATCCAATCAAACTACTATAAAGCCTCCATTTTTTAATTTTCTGATAATTTGCTAATTGAGATTGTCCAGTTCAATCAAATGCCCGAATGTTAATACCCCACATGTTATCTTCCTCGGGAAAAGAGCATGCACCAATGATATGTGTGCATTAAGCTCCAAGTCCTTGAATGAATAAAGGTATCAACCACGCCTTTTGAAGTAAATTATCTTCCACCTGGCTACAGTAATTTGATCTCCATGGCTATCATTGATACACTGTAAGTGTTTTTCAAAATATGTGTATTTATGGGCTTTTGTTTCAAAATTGACGTTGTCACCAAACAACAAAGACGGTGCCAATGAGTAAGTTTCAAAAGACATAAAACATCTACCGAAGCTGTTATTTGAACCGATGCCTCTTTGTGCGACAATCTCAACCTTTTGTAGTCAAGTGGGACAACTGAATCCAATATAAAGTCACCTAACGGTAACTCGTTCAAAATGTTTGTCGATCATTTTATGAGCAATGTTTTGTTGTAGCATAGGTCTTTTAAGAATTAACATATAGTGTCTGAAAACAAAAAAAATATATGCGTATACAGCTAATGAGCTAAAGATATTGATAGTTTTCTCTATTAAAAAATCCTTGATATTGAAGTTGTGCCTTTTAGGCAAGATATATCAAGGTTTGTTCCAATGGAAAAGTCAAAAATTGTGGTTGACCACATCTGCCAATGATGTTTATCTTCGCTGACGGTCTGTTATTAGATCTTTTGGAAGACCTAAAGAGGAAGTATTTCAAGAAAAAGTATGTCTGAAAGCTTTTCCACTAACTTACCAGCTGATTTCTTAAAAAATAAAATAGTTTATCAAAAAATGAAGGTTTTTTCCAAGACCATTTGTAGTAAAAATGTACAGTGTCCAGCATGATGAGTTTGATAAACGAATGATTTTCTCTAATACTTCGAAGTTCATCATTTGAAGATCTATTTTACTGAAGATTGATCAATTTTGGCTATCATTTGTGAAGAAATTCAAAGGCTGAGTGCTCTCATGACAAACAATTGGGGAATTTGTTTAATTTCAATTTGAACAAAGCTCTCAATAAATGTAAAGGATGTAACCATATCTCAGTGATGTGCGACTTGAAGTAATCTGATGTTCAAATTTACGGCGATTTTTAATCTGTCATTACCGTGCAATGCAAATGATTGGAAGCAAATCGAATTTCTTTGTCTGACCTTACTTATGCAATATGTCTGGTAAAATTTCATTAACGAAGCAAGGCGAATCATCAGCTGACATCCAATTTGTCAAACCCGTTTTTGAACAACAAAATAACGAACCTTGATTTTCATGTTGATAACATCTGACGAACTCATTTCTACAAAGTAAAATTTTTCTGAATGATTCCCTTTGCAGCAGTTGAATGACTTGCGAACTGGAGTATTGCTTGCAGGTCTCCCGTTGGAACGGGAACTCTGTACTTTGCCTCCTTGACTTACAGCTAAGAGTCTTGAATGTAAAACCGCAATCAGACCTATTCTTCAGCCCATGCAATCGACGAGTATCTTGTCCATACAACAACTTGAGATTTTTGAGCTAATTAACAATATTTATCGTAGCCATATCTTGTAACTGCCGCTACTGTTGGTACCCTAACTGGGGTGTCAGTGGTCGAATATCCTGCCGTATCAATGTTAACCATACAAATACAATCAACATTTTTCCTTAGCCTGTTAACTGATGCGATTCATGATACCAAAATCTTGTTCACAAATGTATATTGGGAAGTTGCCTCATCTGTGGCTAACGTGATGGTGCATAAGCTATCAAAGTTTTTGTTTGATCTACCTTTCTCTTAACGCTAAGACTCGTTTAATTCGCTGTTTTGATATAATCCGTGAAAGCTATAGACTCAAATGTGTTTATTATTGACTAAGTAGAATAAATGGAACGTTTGTTCTGTGCCCTGCCTGTCATTCTTGCCAAACTATTGAACTGTAGAGAGGAAATTCAACAATTCAGCAGCAATTTTCTTTCCGTCCTTGTTAACAAAAAGAGGCTAATGTCACGATATTCTAGTATGTCTGACCTCCCCATACTAAACAACGCTTGCATTTGGTGTGCAAGCTGATTCTTCTTCTACAGTGTATGAAGGGACACGCCTGAAACGTGAAAAAGTGAGATTCGCTAATAATATATGCACCACTAATTTCCGTAAACAAAGAAAGAGATTACCAACACTGATGAATATAGATTTTCTATATAAATTCCACTTGCTACCTTCACAAAGCGCATGCCGCTTTTACAATGCAATAGTTTAGCTTGATTTCTTAATTTGCCATGCAACTGAAGTGGTAATAAGAATTTACTCCAATTATTAAATCTTACACTTCATTGGTTTCTCTAATTACCCCCTGAATCTGAGACAGAAAGAGTGAAGCCCACAGTAAATTATTAGTGATTCTGGAAAATTGTAAATCAGTTACAACAATCGAGGGAAGAATGCTATCAATGAGCAAGTTACAAAGGAATACAAACCACAATGCTTCTTTGTGTATAGCATATCAGTGATAGCTCGGCTGTGAGTTAATTTTGACATTAATCTCCAAGCAAGTTACCGCAGAAGATTCCGGATATTTAAACAAAGGTGTGTAACGCCACAGAATGCAACAGTGGTTTGAACGATATTCTACAAATATCGATTCTATCATTGGTGTGTGTCATCGGAGTGTTTTCTCTTAGATATCTGAATGAGTACAATTTCAATACTAACGTTTCACTAAAAGTTTGTTGTTCCAACGGCCGTCAATGGTGTGCGTACATTTTTGCAAATGTTCGCAGACGATTGACCGGCCTTTGCAGCATTACCACTAGTGAATTACCAGGTGAACATGCAGTACGGATATCGCTGTATGAAAGACGGATGACAGCGTTAGCGTGAATAACTTAGATTCGAGCTATAATTTCTTCCACTCCAACTTTTGCAACATAGTACACATATTCTTTCTACAATGGATGCACATTCATCACTCGAACCGTTCATTCAATTCTGACCGGCAAAATGTGACAATTCAACTGGTTTGTGAGGTAACCAGTTTGCACCTACCAGTACTCAGGCAAAAAAGCTGTATTCATGAAGAATCTGTTTTCGCTGATTAACTGATATGTGAGAAACTATTGTTCATGGTGCTCAAAGACTGCGAATAAATGAACTAGAATGATAAAGGTACAAGAAACGAGACAACTCATAAAATATGTCAATGTTTGCGAACAAAACATAATCTTTCTGGATATGGTATACCAGGAGTATGGAGAAAAGTTGGTATCGTTAGTCGGTTGTTCTTTATAGGACATTGCATGGTCCTATATAAACGAACGCTAGTCTTTCATTTAGCGATATCCCAAAGCAATGTCCCCAAATCTAATTCTTTGTATGATCAACGAATTTCATATACAAAGCTCACCGTGATATTTGCCCTTCAGTTCAAATGTTCCATACGATTGAATTCAGTACAAATGGACTATCATAACGAGTATAGGGACTGCCAGATGACCACGACTTATTCGTGCAGACGGCTGAAGCTTTACTCTAAAGGGGATTCTGCGAGTTGATTGTCTCTTCATTTGATTGCATCAACTTACACTTCAGAGGCAATGGTTCATCAAGAAAACACTACCTGTATGTGTGATACAATGTTTTTTTTTATACGAAATTCAAGTTTCCGGTCACTAATCACGTTGGTAACAGGACCAGATTGATACCAAACTATACACTGCCCCTCAGGTCAAATGGTGACATTTTAATCGGACATCAGAAAAAAAAAGAACTTTGCGATGCCAATAATCTTTAAGGTCAGAGATCAACGAGGCATGAAGTCAATACTTAAACAGATTTTGTGATGCCCGAGTGAGCTGAAGCATGAATGATGCACGTACGCGTCCGAAATGACCTAGTCAGTGATCCGAGGGTTGGGGAGGAAACAACGTACAGTGCACAGACAAAGCATACGTCGGTACCAAATGTGTGGCCTAGCAGTTTGCGGAACCCTTAAGGATAGGTTAGAGGGAAAAAGTGACTGTGCATCAATAGGACAAATGAGTCATATTTCCCCCTCAACAGAGGAAGTCTTTGTAAAACTGTCAAGCTGGTTAGGTTAACTGTGCATACCAGACAAGGGAGTGGAATTCAGTATGTTTACCAAATCACGCTATTCCAAAATTTAACTATTTTATTCCCACCAAGCTTTATGGTAAAGATAAGTGGAGTTCTAATTTCCCACAACGTAGACATCGATCGGCCGAGGTAACAAGTATAACTGTGATGTAGTCCGAATGAAAATGTTGTGTCGTAATGGAATCTATTAGAACAGATTCATAAATAGGTGTATCTTGATGGAGATCAAAGAAGACTAACAGTGGCATTCGATCATGGTACAAAAATCTCTAGTTTTTATGGAGTGCATGCACTTTTATTGATATAGTCAATGCAGGGGATAAAACGTTATTTGAAAATAGTTGTTTAGAAGCTGTTAACTCAAGTAAATGGAATTACGATCAGTAGTGATATTAAATCAACACACGTAGACTGCAGTCATCTGAAAGTTCACGAGACCACAACCGTTTTTGTTACAACAATCTACCATGCGGGACAGTTTGGAAAGTTGTATTATGATACGTATTCAATTGTGACAGATGATTAAATGTATATGTGGACGTAAAAAGTGAGATTCAAATTGGTTGTTTCTACTTAACAATGCTTTCAATATTAACTCAAATTATTTGAAACACAAGGTTCTCCCTAACCACTTCACTGGTTGTTTAGGTCATTAACGTAAGATGATGCGCAGCTCACCTGAAGCATCTGTAGCTGTGATTCAATTGGTTGTTTAGCAATACCATCCCGGAAAATTATCGATTAACATGTGCAGATTTTATACTTTGATCAGTTGCTTATGCTCAACGTTTTTTCCAAGTTTAGTACGGGGGCATCAAGTTTCACCTTTACTAATTCTTTTTTAAATGCCCCGTATTCAATGTGCACACAACTGGAACACTTTATCTTAACCGTGTCAACGGTCACTGCGTCGAAAAAGTGGAGTAATTCCAACCAGATCATTTCCGCTTCACAGTGAATGGTCAACGCACCTCATGGTCAGTGGGCACAGAATAGAACGCAAATGGGCTAGTCCTAGATGAAACTCAGCTGACTATATTTTGACCTCAACATGACCTATTGATTGTCTTCAGGCATATTTTGTTGACGTGACCTGATTCTTACGTTCTAACGCGGGTTATTCACAACAGATGGCCTGTTTCCTTGTTTGTCCGCCAAATACACGCGTGTTAAGTGGCCACAATTTCCCCAGACGCGTAGTTAAAAGACAAGAGCACGAAGTTTAAACACACCCCAAAAGAACAACAGTAATGAAAAATTTTCATTGTTTAAAAAGTACCGTGACCTCTGCGCACAAACAGAGTTTGATTGTTAAGACAAAACCGCCGAATGAAGGTTGAATGAAATATCCCGACAGTTGAGCTAATCCTGGGAGTATTGCTTGTCAACAGAATGCAGTCCCTGCCTCATTGCAAATGTACCTAGACTAATCGTGTCTGCCTCTGGTCGAAAATTATCTAGATTTACTGAATTCTACAATTTTGCTTTCTACTTACATGGTCTAAACCTGATCGGCTATTTGCAACAAGCTTACAAAACAACATCCATCTGCCAAGGCCCCGAAAATATTCCTCAGACGTTTTGCACCTGGTTTAGTCCCAATAACTAGACGGTATGGTCCAGAAAGCATGGAGATCCACTACCATTACACCACCGTTTGCACACAAATCCGACATTCTGAACTGCTTGCTGTTGGATGAAATATTGCTCCGTATTTGCATAAAACCGTTCGCTTTTTTCGATTCAACCTACACAAACGTGTTTTTAAATCCATTACAGTTGGACAGGTTTGTACGCACACAACCATCGGTTACGATAGTTTCTCGCTTATGAGGATCGTTTCAACCAGATCACTACCCCACTAAACGAACATAAAATTGGATTTTAACTCAAAGATTCGTGTTAATTTCATCTTAGAGGTTTTAACAAGCCCTAACAGAATTGTGTGTAACAGTGTCCTAGTGATGTTAGTCATAGTGCACCTGTACGGTGCGCACTTCGAGAAATATGCCCTTTCAGACCTCAGGCCTATGCATGATACTCTGTAAAGCCTAGTGATCGTAATCTTTAAGAGTGGAGTATGCCAAGGTGAGAGCAATTACCCGTTCCCCTGATATACTTGTAAAGCCTTTCATTAGATAAATGCACCTTTGTTTACATATATGCTGAAAATGGTATTACATTATAGTAACGTAGTTTTAATAAGGTTGAGGATTCAATCATTCATACAGAGCATTAAAACAAATCTGTGAATCACTGATCAATGAGGAACTCAGTTTAGTATCTCCACATATTTGTTTAGTATGATTTGAAGTGAGTGACACCTTTGAAAACCCTTCATAACAAGCACCTCTAGTTTGTCTAAGCGATGTGTTCTACGCAACGACCAAATAACGCATCATTTAATCCAACACGGTTCCGTTCTCGCCGCTGTCCCAGTAACCCGCCTGTATAACATCCTAACAGATGGAGCATACGCATACAGACTAGTTAATACTCAACAGTTCATCTGCTCGTTCATACGAGAACCACCAGAGATGCATTTGATGTGGATAGATAAGTAAGCATTTTTCCATAACGAGCAAAATGAGGACAACTTTGATTGGCAAAACGAGGCTGATGTCCAAAATATATGTACCACCAAGTACATCTGGTTCTGAACCGTCCAAGATATTTTGGGCAGGCCATGCTAATGAATGCACAAAGTCCCCACCATGAAAAGTATGTGGGAAATGAAAACGAATAAAACCACACAATAATATTTAGAAATCCTATTCAATGTGTTTAGCCGTTTCAGTTTCTCCTTCGTACCGCTTTATTCTTTAGATGGTTTAACTCAACGCAGATTTGCAATAAACCAACAAGTATACTAAAATTAAACTTAATTTAAAAAGTTTATGAAAATTTTTACACAAAATCTTTCTGTATTTACAAACCATAACCTTACTGTAGTTAAATTCAAATAAAGAACACCTTAGTTGGACATCTAGAAGTGAAGGAAGTGAATTGGCCAAAATTTGTCCACTTCAACGGGGCAATGAATTACATCACAGCACTCTCGTGGTATCAGCTTACGATAGCTGTCTTGCTGAAATGTTTGCGTCCTTCTTTAGTAATTGGTCTATTATTTCATCTGTTTGTTTGCGCAATCACTCTATCGTAACTGGCCACTAATGATGGTGTCTAACATCGCTAAATGAGCAAACTTTCTGTCTCTAGTAAAGTCCAACTAGACTTGCTGACTGATCCCACAAATTCTTCTCATCATATCATGTCAGCATTTCCGGCTATTACGGTTTTGCTTTAACCCTAAAGAACATGTGCAATCCATCTGATATCCGGGGATTCCCTAACATCACAACACAACTTTTATTGATGACAGTTACCAATGAATCACAGAACAACCAAGGAAGTAAATGCTTTTCCACTGATTCTTCACCAGATCAGCTGAGTTAGCAGGTTTCGACGAACTTACTAGTAAAGTAAACAGACAGTTATGCATATGTCTTGCTGATTGCCCAACTTCAATTACCACAAAAATCCTCCAGTTGTAAAGTCGATAAAACTTTCAAAGTTATAATCTTTAAAACAGTGTTACGCGCTTGATTCAGTGCAATGTTCTTCCTCAAACTGCCATCAAAAGGCAGCCTTTCTCCTCAACCAACCCGTACCCGTGTATTCTTTCTGCCGTTATTGCACGACAGATTGTGTTGGTTAAATGACACCAGTTTTGCCACCTAGCCTGAGAGCAATGATGACATGCGGACGAACAACACAATTGTATAATGTCTGATTAAAAAAGACCATCTTACTGAATTCAAGCACGCGTTCTATATAGGACAAGTAAATCTGCTCGAGCAACTTAGGATGTCTGGGTAGCGGATGGCGACAAGCACGTGGTCGATCGCTGTCAAGCTAAGTACTTCTGTTTGTTCTCCCCAAAGACAGCGTGTCCAATTTCTGTGACTGCCCAAACCACAGGCCAAACCATAGTTTCCGTGTCCTCCCTTCTATGATGGTAGGAAATAGTAAGATAATATTAAAGATAGTGGTGGTGCTGATGGGAACTTCCGGTGGTCAGGTTTCAGTTTTGTGACGTAATTACTTAACAGTCTTCAAGTCATACAGCACCAAAATTACTTATTTTCGGAAAGGGTGATTGTGTCTATATCGCTTCCTGTTTGTTCACTGGGATTGGTCAGTTACAGCCATCAAGCTATGTTACTAATTGCATTAAAAATGTGGATTTTTAATTACTTCATACAGAGTTATCGAAAGCGACTCTTCGTCACGTTGTTTATCCCATTGCTATAGTTCCGTATGCAACTGCAACTTGACTGACAATAAGACGTGTTAAATATTAGCTGTAAAGTAGATCAATGCAAACATATTCCTCAACAAACATCTATCAATGCACATGATTAGGCGGGGCCAGTTACACTGAGGAATTCTTTATATTATGTGACCGTCGCCGATTGTTTTTCTTCTTTTGCATGCTAGACATACCCGTATCTGGAGGACACAGAGATAGCATCACTATCTAGCCGAGTCTGTTATCATAGGCTGCTGTTGATAAATCACCACGAGGACTGACCAATATGTGTTTATCAAACACACACACAGCGGGAATTTAAACGTTGAACTACTCGCCCGTACATGTGTATGCGCATACAAACGAGCAACATATTGGACAGGTGTGGTAAATACAAAGCCGACATTACATTTTTTTCAGTCTTGATTCATTCAAACAGTTTCCATTTAATGATATGACACGTTATCCAAGTTTTGTTTACATTAGTTCGACCATTTGTATCTCGATTTCGGAGCAATATTTACCATATGGCTAGTATGTCTTCGTACCGAAAGTTAGCTAATAAGTCACTCAGGTATTCCAAACAATTCTGTCGTGATCAAGTGCTTCCTGTTATTTCTATCATAATTTAGTAGCAGAAGTTATCGCATAGGTCACAAGTTCATAGGGTTTCACATTAGGAACAGAAAATTTACCTTTGTTCATAACTGATGATGACCGAGAAATGAATAGTGCTTATCGGTACAAAACTGGAATGAGCGAATGCAAATAGAAGAAAGCACGAATGAAAAGTCATTGAATGTAGCACTATCGTTGTCACAGACTAAATAATAGTGAAATGCCAAGTTTGACAAATTTTCATATTTGATTACTTGAGAGAGTCGGTTTAGGTCTTTTAAAAGAAAACCTTTCCGGACCTATTAACTTGCTGTAAGCTTCGGGTACCTTTCTTCGAGTACTAGCTACAGTCCTGTTCGTCCGTTTCGAAATGGAGAACTATGAAAGTGTCGAGAATGTTAGTGAATAATGCAGATAGTGGTCAACTTGCATGTTATTTTTACCGTCCATCTCATACTCAGTGCAATCCGTCGACCATTACAGACGTACCAATATGGGTTCCAATGAGTTACTAGCTTCAAACATCTGGGATTTGTGGTGGCAAGTTTCACCGTGCATGAATAATTGACAAGCGGTTCAGAACAAAAACTGTCTGTGTGTTTTTGATCAATTTCGATCATTTGACACTATATAGGACGAAACTGGAGGTTCCACAGACAAACGAAGAAAATATGACGATTCAATGTTAAAACGGTCATGAAAGTGTCCACACACTCAACTGGACTGTCGGTTATGAATCTGACGGACGGACTAATTCAAAGTAATCTGGCAAATTGACACCCCAGTATGGTTTCGCTAGCTTCATTTTAGTAAAACACAAGTTGTCGTCAAACTATCAATACAGTTTGGCATGTTTCAGCGTATATTAATAAGACATTAATTTAATTCATTTTTATAAATACTCTTTACGTAGTTGTATTCCTACTGTTCTTATCACCAATGTTGGTCAAACACTGACAGTTGGAATGAAAGATCGATAAGACCCTTGGTGGTCAGTTCAAGTATATGCTCTACTGTAGGTCAAACTGAAAATTGAATAAAATCGCGAGGGTGATAACGTGTACTAGTTAATTTCGGAATCTTGAAGTCGAACCAGGATATCAATTATCTAATTATTTCTGCGAACACAAAACCCTAGCTTTCGTGATCTTAAACCAAAGTTGCGCCAACTAATGAAGGTTTGACGAAGACATGTGGGATTTAATTGGCTGATGTCACGCATTTCTGCATCAGAATACTGAAAACATGATAGTATTCACATGCAGCTACCACTTTTCCTCATAATGTCAACTGAAATACTTCTCTGTAAGAAATTTATGTTCAGCGGTTCTATATTTCTTAAACGAATGAAAATCAAACAGTGTCCCGCACAAACCATATGATAGATCACAACTAGAATAACGAACCTTTGGTAAAACACTAAAATACTGTCGATCACGTCAAGGTTGGCGAGTCTCAAATCGTTAAATAAAGTTCATTCCAATGATCCAGAGCAAGGTGTGGCAACAAGAAAAGAGTTTACAACAATGAGACAGCGTTCATATAAGGCGGACAGTTGACTCCGGAATACCACTTTTCTAGTGTAAGGTAGCGCAGTTTGTGATAACACAATTTACACTCAATGGTAGCTGAGTAAATATGCAACTTAGCGGACCAAATACTATATGAAAAAAATAATTCATCTACATTCGAAAATAGCAAACTTCTCAACGAAACTGCGTTACATGTGATCGATTTCACTTTAGTCTTTGTGTTTACAACCATTCAACTCATCATGTTCAGGAACCTATGACTCATATTCACCTCTCCGTTCAGGCACTTCAAATCTGAATCGGCCGACTAATTCCCTGATTTTTTAAATTGATCTCAGCATTGTGTCTAGTTCATCTGACATATAGAATATCGCGTGCAATATAAATAAACACAACTGGGGACCACTTGCAAAATACCATGAACTTATACATTCTCACAGGTTTACAGATTTGTACGGGCGAATTTATGATCAAAACCGTTATTTACTAGTCCATTTGTAAAAATTCCGGCTTTTAGCTGAAGTTGAACTGACTGTAATGACAGCATGCTAAGATATGGCGAGTGGCCTACAGGATGATAACTTTAGTTACTGTGGGGGCTAAATAGTTTCATATAACGTGGTCGGATAAATGGAAGACTACGTCTAAATTTTGGACTTTTGACCTCCTGTCGCGAATTCCTTGCTCTTTTAGTAAATCCTGTTTGTAACTGTTTGTAACCAACGTTACTAAACTCCAGCCCAACATGTCATGTCAGTAATTCATTCTACGCAACGCGGAATGTGAATTTTCAGTACACTGGATGCTACTGATCAAAATGCTGTGAAGCAATCCTTTAAGAAACGCCACATTGAGAATATCCTTTTAAACTAGAACGATTTGGATACCGAAAATTATTCACAGTGTGACGTGTTGACGAAAACTTTAGTAGTGGGTTTCAATGCGCACATTTCTAGTAAAAAAATAATGCAACTCATTCTTAATTTCTCGTTAGTTTCAGTTAACTTGCCGACATCGTGTCAAACACAACATTTCCAGTGTTTGACTATAATCCTACTGCATTTGATACCGGTATTATCCGGCCCAACAGTAATGCATATCATTGCCGAGAAGGGGTGTTGAATTTCGGTCAAAGTTCCCATGATGCCACCAAACTGACGAGTGTGCCAGTGACCTCACATTAGATACGACCGAAGTAACAAATTTAGATGCTCAGTTGCACTCACTCATGATTACGGCTCAGCTTGTCCGACTGACGGGGTGCGTCTCATTTAAACTAAATTTCCAACACCACCATCAGGATTTATCTCCCTGCTGAACATCCCAGATTCCATATTATCAGCCCAGGGAAGTTTGAGTTGACACCGACGAAGTATCCGTCAAATCAACAGTAACTCGAAATGTCTCACTCAGCAACAGTGGTGAAGTCGGATTTTTAGAGTGATTTATAAATCTTTTTCATGATTCATGTTATCGTGACAATTGAATGGTCCGACAGTTATTCGCAAGTCACTATGAGTAAGCGTTTGAATATGAATATTCAGTTGTGTCTAATATGAAGCCTCCAGTGTGATGGTCGACTAGGCTAATCCGTTTGGACGTGAATCGATATCTAGACTTCAGTCATGACAGAGAGATGGATTACGTATGCTGACTAATCTAAACGAAACTTGAGGTCAGTGCCTTACTTCTTGGAGATTTGCAGCAAAATATGTGCGAGTACAAGTAGCATGATCAACTGTGAGTGATGTTCGCCTCAACTTTGCGGAAAATCTTGTCAGTAATAAATACACTACACAGAGTCTGCTTACTTATTAAGAATGGACGAGAATAATTTCAACACCAGCCCTAGGTGATTGTTGTTGTTTTCTCGTTCAGATAAACAGCCGGCCGCTGCTAAATAGGAATGCCGTATTCGAGTTTTGCCGGTGTTAAAACTTACCAGGAATGCTCGCCTATGAAGGAGTTTTCATATGAAGTTCAGCCGCGCTTTCCTGAGTCGATCTTCTTAGTTAATGTCCCACTGTCCTCATACTGAGTGCAGCCGAACTGTCATATATAAACCACCAGCCACACTCGCTTGTGAGGAGTTCTCAGGTTACTCAATCTCTTGGACAGTATTTTCAAGAAGATATTACTCTTGGGTTGAAAATGAACCAGAGTTGCTGATTTGTTTGTGAGGCCAAACTATTATGAGAGTCAACGCGACACATGATAAAATTATCGAAGTTTTGATTGGCATTAGTTTTATAATTTGTATTTAATATCATTATCTAGTAGATTCAGTTGGGCAGTTACTCGAAGGTTTTTATCGTAGAAATGATTGAAACTTATCGTTTGATTATGTGAACATCGTTTGTCGGAGTATCCCAATTGTCGAACGGATTGTCTGCTTACTCACACAAGAGCACCAATCCACAAAACTACTTTGTTTAAAAATAAGCACACAGAAAAACTTGCTGAATGTAAAAGATTCCATTATATATGAGTAGAATTCGTCTTCATAAATTTTTACATTATGAAATTTAGTACATGATCAAGATCCCACATCATTCTTTTAAGCAGTTGCTTTACGTGAGGTACGTTCACAATGTAACATAATTAAGTGAATCAGTAGAGCGTGGATTGTTAGTAAAATCAAACTTTTCATCACGTTACAACACTCACTGTAACATTTGTTTGGTTGGAATCTGTGTCCAGTAATCTCGATCGGAATGTACACACATGCACCGGTATTAACGTTGTCATAAGGAGTGCCTTCAAAAATTTATAAACTGTTTCTTAGAATGTTAGTCCTTTTGTGACTTTTTGTTTGAGTAAGCATTCTTCGCTTGTAACATATCTATCAGACTTTCTGTTGCCAACATATGCAAATTCACAGTCAAATTATCTAATAGAGTTCACTTACTTGTATGAATTAGCATACACAGCCATGTATTGGTTATCTACATTACTGTTTGTCTGTTAACTAATCATGAGAATAAAAAGGGAAAAGTAACACGTAGTTCGACGGCAACTGATGAACAGTAGCAAAGACGTCGTACGTAAACCAAATATATAAACAAAACTGAGGTAACAACACTATATAATCAAGCGGCTTTTTATTACTTCTTTGAGATTTTCATTCTTCGACCATAACACTTTTACCGAATACCCAAATGATGGTTAAACTCACAGAATAGTTATCCTGTTTTTGTGTTCATATTTTTGAATTTGTGTCAACCGTGTTAATTAATGACTACTGAGCAACGTTTGTTCAAAGTTAGATATTGATCTCCTAAAATTAGTTATTCTAACAAGTCATCTATTCAAAGGATACTGGTTCCGTAAGACAGAACAGAGCTGAGAAGGTCAACGAGCTTCCATATTACTTATGATCACTTGGACCGGTAAATACCGTATTATCCAAGACATACTTTTCACCTGCCAATCATTATGCATCACTTCTCACCCTGTGAATTAACTGGCACGTTACTCATCAAATTGAAGACGCTTCGATTGGGAATAGATTAAATTCATAGTTTTGCTCATTTCAAACGTCATACCGAGGCATTCTCAATATATAGAAGACGTTACTGTCATTTCAACTTGTTTGAAAGAACGAAATAACGACTTTATAAATATGAATTTGAACGCATACCTGGCTAGTCCGTATGGTTCCACTTTGAGGTTCGATGACAAAATATTTATTGACTCCGAATTTTTCAGCACTTGACTCTTCAGAAAGAGCACTATGCTCCATTCGTTTCTCATCCCAGTTTCCTTGCTGCACTGGTGGAGCAGCAAATCGATAAAGTAAAACTGCTCCACGATCACGATCTGTTGCGATTGTTGTTAATATTTCCATCCCAGCTGCTGCATTCTCTGGCACGCGGCCAACGTAAACGCGCCTGGAAAATTCTGGTTGAAACTCATTCACGTCGATCACCCTGACGGTTATTACCCTGGCTGAGGTGAGCTGTTGTGGTTTGCCATAATCATTGCAAACTACCTTTGTGCTCGCCGTTGGTTCCAGCTCGTAATCGAACTGGCGGGCCGTACGAAGGGAGTATATTCCTGGAGCACTCGGAGTTAGAATGAAGTCGTTCGTAGAATGATCACCACTTAATTCCGAAGTTGATTCGTTCAAACTACAAGTGACGCGTGCATTCTCTCCAACGTCAGCATCTCGTACGGTCAACACCGCAACCTGACTTGGAGCGGTGTTTTCCAGTATGCTTAACCTATCACGGAATGATGGCTCCCCACCATGAACACTCAAACTGTCACTCACCGAATGACGATCAGACGTTTTTTGATCTGTCGAAATGGTTGCAACTCCGGATGCTACTACATGAATCGTTGGGGCGTAGTTATTTATATCCTCAACAAGCAGTGTAATTTCGGCAGTTGAATTTTCATCTCCGGTGCACGACGGAGTCATAGCATCACAGGCGATCACTCTGAAACGATAATTGTCACGAATATTAGCAGCTAACGGCTGCTTCAGACGTATTTCGCCGGTAGTTTGCACCAACTCAAACGTTTCCAACAAATCCGGATCAACGCTTCCGGAAATTGAATAAATTACCCGCCCTCGTTCACCGGAATCGGCATCTGTTGCATTCAGCTGCAAAACCACATCCTCAACTTTGATATTTTCCATCAGACGCTTGGTGAATCGCGTGGTCGTAAACATAGGCTTGTTATCATTTTCGTCCATAACATGAATCTCAACAGTTTGCCGAGCACATGCACCCGGATCGCATGCTTCTAATGTTGCCGTGTAAGATGCGATTCGTTCACGATCCAAGGGTCTTGAAAGTTGTAACCGAACATTTGGGAGTTCATCTTGTGGGAGAATGAATGTGCCTGTAGGTTCAATCAGGTTGTACCGTTGAATTTGATTGGTAGGCTCAATGTCAGCATCTGTAGCCGGAACTAGACTAACAAAAGTACCGACTGGTGAAGCCTCTGAAATGCTGACTTTCTGACTAGGGCTTGTGAATGTGGGCCGGTTGTCGTTCTGATCTTGAATGTCCACTTTTAAATTGACACTGGCAGCAAATTCACCAGTTACTTTGTTTGTGATAAATATCCTGGCTTCTAACTGACAAGCCAAAACGCCGCAGCACAATTTAAAATCCGGGCACAGGCGTTCCCGATCAATCAGGCGAGCCACTCGCACTTCGCCGACAGTCGGAGTCACGGAAAAAAAGCTACTGTCTGTCATGAAATGCAATTTGGTACCCAAGTTGGTTGGAAGTGAGGGGGTCACAGAACCAATTTTGGTGAACGGGGGGGTTTCTTCACGCATCTGTAAATGCACCTGTATCTCCTCTGTGCCATGACAACACCTGAGAATAAGTAACAACATCAATCCAAGCACAATCAAGAAGTGTGGTGGTGATTTCACAGGTGGCATTGCTTATGAGAATATGTTCAGTGGTTAGCGTTCGTTAAATAAATCCGTCTGCTGTTCCATTCTGACAGTAAAAGACACAGTGTCCGTTGAGGCGGTTAGTTTTGGTAATATTCCTCGTACACACATACACCTAGGACGGTTAGCTCCATCTGGGGTTATCGGGAGACAAAGTTTTTCACAAAAGGTTTTCTGAAAGTACACAACTGAGAGACCTTTTTAGTAGTCTCGGAACATATCTAATTTTTACCACATCTGCCAGGGTCGAAACAAGTAGGATTTGTGATTTGGCCCAATCATGAAAGGGTTAGTTTATCTTCCTGCTGTGCCAGTACAATCGCCGAGGTAGTTTTTGTGGTCGTATTTGTCTCACGGACAAATGCGCGCCACAGGCACGTGCAGGCATGAGGACGATTCCGGTGGATGCTGTTCAAACCGTAGACTACGACTATCGTGAGAGATGAACAGACAGGTCATGTGGATGGGACGTGTTTGAAAACCATAGATAGAGAGAAGGACATACAATAATGGAGAGACAAACACGCACGAAATCGTCCGACCACTAAATTTTGTAAGGCGAAGGGACAGCGTGGCTGTCCCAGGTCAAAGGTGCTGACACAGACATTGCGGTGTTGGTGTTGGGTGCCCACATTACACACACATGGTCAAACGACCAGTTAGCTAAACAACCTATAGCATGTATCTAGCTTCTGGCCGCCAAAGGTGTGGGGGCAGTATAGTGGGCGTGCATCCAAAAGCCTTGGCACACTTGGACTATCGACCCAAACGATGTTAACCTCGAAATCATTGGGTTAGAAACTCTGGCCACGCGATTTGGCACGCACCATGAAGATTGACGGTTTCGATTTTTTACACAGTGGAAGCACGTAGTTGCCACGCCGTTGCCCTCAATCGGATAACAATAGATAAGAGTTAGAAAAAGATTGAACTTACTGTTGAGTAATTCTCTAGCAGAATCAGCGTTTTACCTCATAGGAAAACAGAATCACATGAAGCATAGTTGAAAAACGATCAGGTTTTGGTTAACTTCTGATTACATATGGAAAAGTAAGTCTGTTCTTAATACAGTGGAGAAAATGCAATTCTGCTGAGTTGTTCTCAAACGCACTGGTGAATAGTCATAACTCGCAAAAGTCTGGATAGCGTTGAGTGAATTTTGGGCGGATGAGTCAGGTTTACCCCACAAAGTCAGCTGAAATAAATTAACGTCGGTTTAACACCCAAAACAGCATACTTCTACTGTAGCATATCAGATCCACTTTTGAACACCAGGTTCAGTAATTGATTGCGTTGAATATGAAATCCCCAAATAAAAGTTACAAATATACGCCGTTGTACACAAACGTATGGGAGTAGTTAGCATTAATCAGTCGAGGATAACCAAACTTGAAAAGAACTTGGCTCCACTTCTCGACTGACTGCACTGTAAGCAAGTAGTTTCCCAATGCTCATTGCTGAAGTACTCTTCTGTGTCACACTAATGTTTCGAGATATCTGTGATCAAGTTGACACGCAAACTTCTTTCTGCTTGACCGGAAAGGACATCATGTTACCACAACCATATATAACGTTCAACAAATTTAAACAGACTAATTTTCCTCAATTCGTCGTGAGATATTATCCTCTGTGTTCGTAAAAAAACACGAGTTTAGTTTACCTTAGCTAACTTTAATGTGAGCTACAAATGTTTGTGACATTTTTACTGTGAGGAACATACTGGTTCAATTTTCCATCATAGCAAGAATACATACCGGAATCCCATGCGGTGACCGGCAACCGATAGATATTGACCATCAAACGGAGTGAGAAAAATTACATTCTGTCTCATCCACAGAATTCGCCCGTGCAAATTTACAGTTATCAGCATGTGACTGTTGTCAACAGCAGAATCTACTGCAGCCATACTTCACATTTCACATATATTTGTACAATAATGATATGAGTGAATCCATCCCCTTAGTTGGCCAGTTATACCAAACCACTCAATGTCTTAACAAGGATCAATCCCGATAAGCACAAACACTGGCCTCATGAGGAAGATGTGCGTCATATTTACGCGTCTAACAGTTTACCCACTCCTCTTTGGTAGAATGTGATCCATCCGCAATTCTGTTAGTTAATGACATACATTCCGTTTAGCCGGCTTAGTTCGTATTTGTCTTATATGAATGTAAAATCCCAATGAGTACGACCGAAACCCATACCTACTTAGATCATCTTATGTCGTATTTTTCGAAAGCTTTGCCTAGTTTAACGATAGCTTCAGATTATCGACAATGAAATAAAATGGGTCCAACGTGAGCTGTGTACATGCATCGTATGACAGTGTGGTTTGACCATCTACACGTTTCCGCCATCGGATTTTGTTTATAATTTTCCTGTTTCATAACGCCTCAACAAATCCAATAATATGTGGTATTTATCGCTCATCTATTTGTGTTGGATCGAAATAAGGTATGACAGCTGCCTGTGAGAGGTCAGAACTAGTAACTTGTCAAAAATTCCCTAATCAACACGGGTCGTTTAGGAGTTCAGTAACGAGAAGGCTAAACACGATTAGCATCCACCAATGAGCTCATTAACGCAGCCAAGTTGATCAAATTTCAATCGATGTATGTTGGCGAAACTGCAGCAAACATGGGCAGTACGACTCACACTCAAGCAGTATCCGAGCTGACTGGGTGTGATAAAAATTATTCCCCATATTGTTGCAAAATGACGTTTGACGAAACGGAAGAAATTGCGACAAGGCTATCACTAAACCATTACGACCATTAGGCCATATGCATAACTAATGTAAGTAAACATCAAGTTATCTGCCCCCATGTTAGCCAGCTTAACATTCTACTACATTATTTTAAGGGTAACGAATACACGTCTGGCGGCTCACCAAGACATGTTTTGATGCTGTGAGGGAGTGTCAGAATATACTTGCGTACGCCCAGTTGAAAGGTACCGAGATTAATATGCATTAGTTGGCGAAATAGAACAGAAGTCACGAACACTTGCTATAGCTTCATAGTTCGATCGATGGTGCACATGAATGTAGTGCCACGAAGCCTGAACAACTGGTTGAAAATGAGCCAAAGGTCAAACCTATCTCACGTCGATAACCATCATATTTGTCAAACCTGTCAAATTGAATACCAGTATTAAGTTGTACCACTTCTTTAATGAGTTACGTGAAAATGAAATACCTACTGTTCCTTCGCGAAAAACATTGCAGAAAATATAATGTTGCTCCAATGTTACTCTAGTACAAATCGTGGTGTCTTATCCAACAAAGCAAGTAAGCTAACTAAAGAAAAAATAGAAAGCACAATTTCAGAAATGGTGTTTTATAGGCATTCTGAAAGTAGTAGCAATGCCGTATATAGAAAATTTAAGTTCATAGAATTTGGAAGGGAGGAAATACTAACATTGAAGACTTCCCTTTGGATTTACCGGAAAAATGTGGAGTCGATATATAAGCACATATAGAAAAAATACTGACGGTCTGTTTCAGAAGACGGCTACTGTTGTCAGTAATGCAAATCAATATCAAAGCCGATAGCAGAACAAAAATCCTGGGGTCATCGAACGCGAGACGCATCAGCCAACTGGGTTCTCATTGTCTAATGGACAACCTTGACAGAACGCTCAGTGACCCATACAAAGTAAACCAATATTATGTGTAATACTAAAGATAATTATGCGATATTACACGTAATAAATTGCAATTCCAGTCTACGCTAGTTTTCACATATTATCAACATTCTCCTTTCTCCCCCCCAAGTGTTGTTGCAAGGCGTTTGGCGACAAAATTAGTTTGCCCACTCAACATATTACAGATACTTCTGCTGCACTAGGTTACATTGCTCAGGTTTCTTGTCTGAATAACTAAGATAATTGCATGTCATAATGTTAAAGAGTTATCTGACACCTAGTAATTCTTAATGAGTTAACGAGGAAAGTCACAACGGTATTATCGCTGGCAACGTTTCCGTCTCCATTATCTGAACACGTAAGCACAGGTCTCGTTAGTCACATGTTCACAAAAAGACTGTCAGTCGAGTCGATTTCACAAACACACACACCGGGATCTGTACCCCTCTGGATGAACCGTCAAGTTGGTGGTGGAAGAACAGCTCCTTGGTCTTATACAGCAAATGGATGAAAGCAGGCTATTTTTAATTCCTTCCTACCACACAGTACAGGGCCCAACAAGCTGGGAAAGACAGCACTCTGCATTAATTTAACGCAATTGAGCGTGTGAGAAAGCGCCTAACCTTTGCTGCTGCTACTACTGCTGGGAAGTTCATCTCCATAAATAACAATAAAAATGCGCAACCTTTAGTTAGTTCCAAAGGTGAAAAATGCAAGTTCATTCAGTTGATATCCAGTGTAGCAAAACGCAGTTTCTAGGTGAAGTCGTCAGCTGCGCTGAACGTTATAACACTGGTCACAAAATGAACCACATGCAATGTGTCGGACTTGGTTACAGAAAAAAGTAATACGTTCATTAGGAATACGTTCATCCTATTGGCTGATGATTCACCTTTTACATACATCCAACTGAAAATGTTTAAACAAACTGGTCCCGGATAGTTTGAACTGAGATGTGTTATATCAGTAATATCTTAAACAGAATGGGGTTCGCTCGGTATGAAGGCCAGCGGCAGACAGTTAACAATGGTCTGGGAACTACTTCGAATATGTTGTAATTGATTCGCGGGAAAAATGTAAGGTGTATCTGAAAGACTATAACCGAGAAGACTATAATGGAAAAAAATAATACTTTTATCACCGACTACCATTAAACTGTCAACTTTTTGGTTCCGAATGGTCAGTTTCATAATGTACTGTGTACACTTATTTCAGTGAGTTCAACCGTTCAACTCTGACAAGTAATTATCATGTGTCCCATGGATAATGTCGACACAGAAGGTAATTACCGTTCTGACTGGCTTGCACTGATCAAACCCATTTGTGCGTCATTTAAGACCGTCTTAGCATTCTCCATTGGGATACCGCTCAAAGTTGATTGAACCCATTGGAAAAGTCCTATATAAGTACGCTGTTTATGTACCACAGCGATGTAATAACCACTTTTAGTATGACAACATTTGGAACAAACGTTTTTAGTCGAAGCACCTGAAACATCAGCGTTTGTGCAGTGGTGTTATCTTGTGTAGCTCTGAACAGTGTCAAAAGCGTCAAGTGAGATACATGCTCCATCAAACTATCGTTCCTTCTTGCCCCCAACATACATGCAAGACCTGCTACTCCAAGTTATAAATCACTAAGCATTGGCAGATAAACGCTTGAGTGTTTCCTAATCAGCGTTTGGCACATTAGTGAGATCCATCCTGTTTACAGACCATCATACGATGGTCAGTTGTAATAATTCAAATTTTATGGTTTTCACACTGCAGGGAAAATAAGACTGAATGTCAGTGAAAAACCGTTTTAAGTCAAAGTATCGTAATTATTGATAGGTTTGCGTGGCACAATTACATAATAATTCCGTTTGCCATTTCGTTCCTGGCTGCTGTACAATGAGACTTTTGTTTGTGTGTTTGTGTGTAAAATTGCTCATCATCCTCGTTACATCAATTTGCCATTCGCTCAAATGATCACAAACAAATATGTTGAAAGGATTAGACAAACAAATTCAAATGGCAGTGGGAAATGAAATGAATTTATAATTCAAAGTCGTTTGATCGCTAAACTCGATGCTAGTTAGGAAATAATCAGATTGCAAATTGAGGCATCAGTTTGGCTAGCCAGCAAAATTCAGTAAATTTCTGCCTGTCTTGGTGTGAGTTTTGAAGCTATTAACAGTTTTTATTTGAAGCATGGTCGCGTTATGACCTAGCCTACGGCCCACTCCGAGTTTTCTCGAAGTTCATCGGGGTTGTACAGAAGTCTACCATAGGTACCTCGCTAACAATTTCTTTTCAGAAATGGTCGTAGATACCGCGTTTAAACATTAATATTCACCTTCAGAGAACTAGTAATTGTCACCAGAATTCAGGCGTAGAAGGCTAAATCTGAAGTCACGAGTGAAATAACTTGCGATTGATCTCGATAATTAGTTTTCTTTAACTACTTGTTATCTAATTAGTCAACAAACTTTTATCAAGTGGGCGTATGTTTTCTCAAACTAATTGCTGAGTGGTTCATAAAGAAACATGGCTGTATGACTCACAGGCTAGTCATGGAGTATAACCAATTTGATTTTGTGAACAGTACTCTCCGGTGTACCTTTCAACTGCTTCAGTCTATCCTTACCGGATGATGCTTTTAAGCACACTTCACTCTACTGATGTGGTCAGTATTACTAGACTTCAGTTAATCAACACAGCCCCTTTCCAGAATGTGATGCTTCGAGTCACGCCTACCATCAGGCAAGTCGGTTATTTCTTAGTGAATAAATGTTAAACTGCGCATTTCACAATCGCCAGGATACTCGGGCACAAGTAGAAATCAACGAATTTCACCTGTTACTTTTACCACTGGGATGCGGTAAGTATTACAAACATCGCGTATAGTGCTCGGTTGTTCACTACCCGCTGCTGTGAATGGATACAGTTCACCTCAACTATCAGTTCGCGATAAATTCAGATTCACGGATAAAAAATCACTTTTGCATTAGTTTCCGATGCTCAACCATGACTGAATACCAAAACGACCGGTTTTGTTTTTTATTTGATCTCATCTGAGAAATATTATTTGGATTAGGTTTACAATGGAACTGTTGTATCCACGAGCTGAATTTCTCTTATGCTGAACCAGTCGTTTCGAAAGCATTTCTACTGGTGAGACAATTAAGACAAGTGACCGACCGGAAAAGAACTTCCGTTCGTGAAATGAAATAATGCCAGTTCGATCTCATTCAGACTAACTGTATTTATTTAGTAGAAGTTTACACGAAAACGGTCACGCATTTTCTAGTTTTGGCGTCAGTATCGGCAACTCTTATGATCAACATTGGTTATACAAATCCTTTGATATTTTGGTTTGATTCACCACATTACAACAAGAAATTGTGTTCTAGGGAGAGAAGTTGAATAGATACTTTTCTAGTTTTCTCTCGTATGTCACCTACCACTTATAAAATTCAAAATAATAACGCGCGGCGTGTTAAAATCAACAAACTGTTACAAGTATCTGGTGGTGGATTTGTACGAAAAATCAATAAAAATTATGTGATTTTAGTTATCACAGAGTGAACATCAATCATATCTTATCACCACTTTTGTATTCTCCCCAGTTCTTTCGACCATCCTCCTTCGAATGAAACAGCAGGAGGCATTGAGCACTTCATCTTGGGCCTCGTGTTAGTTTTACGTGATATACGTTCACGGGTATTTTGTGCAGAACATAAATATATCGAATGCGCTGACCGGAACAGAATATCTGGACTTTATGAAGTTTGGTAGAAGAATACCCTTTTCCGGTCAGCCTAGTTGATTGAAGATTATAATAACCAATGCTGATGTTTTGGGTTTACAGCAACTTGTAACTTTTTTCAGTCCTCCCTATGAAACAGAATCGTTTAGGATAAATTTTTGAAAATTTAACACCCCTTGCGGAACTTTAGCAGTAAGACTTGAATTGCTGGTGTCAGACACACGTCCACTGGATTCAAACAAAATGATTGTAGCCCCCTATAAGAACGAGATTCTGGACACAGTCGTTGCATTTCAGCAGGCTTAATGCGTTACTCACGGAAGCTAAAATGAGAAACATGTTCGTTCGTATTCAGTCTACTGTTGTATCTAGCACTCATGCAATGGGCGGTCTTAAATCAATCAAATTGCAGCTCGCCCGTGCTTCTGCCAAACAAAATCCAAACGACAGCGAAGCCCTTGGCATAAAGTTGTGGAGTACATTATGAAAAATAAACGGTTACCCGCGAAGTGAAGTTCGGTATCGTTTAAAAAAATCGTGAAAATGCCACAATGGTTTTGAAGAAAACCACTCAACACAGGGTATAAATGAGTTGACAGCAATTGTCAGCGAAACAGAAAGTATACTACGGATAGTATAACGCATCCACGAGCAAACTTATTCACTGTGTGCAGATCAACGTTTGGTGTTAATAACAGAGTAACTTTGCCACGCTTGTTGCAACTTATCTGTAAAAATTTACATTTTTGGTTTGGATTAATCCAAAACGCAATTACGCTTAAGTCTAATAGCAAGTTTTAACGGAACTTGTTCATGCATACTCTCACATTTTTTGCTGTGGTTGGATGAGATAAATGTTAAACTAGCATACCTCATCATCAATTACTGTTTTTCAGGTGGAAGTTGGTTGCACACTCAGTACACAAAAGCTGTTGGTTGCACCAGACTGCATTATCAGGGAAACTGTTTATCCCGTATGAAGTAACCATATTATTCATGCATAAATAATGTACACTTACGACAGCCATGATATTCAAGGAGAGCCAGGCCATTTATGTGATTCTAATTAGTAATGCAAGATAACAACTGTACAATATTTGGCGGCTTACATCAAAGGCGTTTGAGTAACCGTACGCCTGCTACAACCACAAAAGATCTGCATATTTTACACCCGCTCAGAAAAGCTTCACGGTTCAATTGGGGGGTAAATTATGTTGTTACCTGCAGTGGCAATAGTACGTTCAACGACGTATATATTACCTTAGTAAACAGGTGCAATAAATGAACTTGCTTTCCGTTATCACGCCAGATATGCCGTAAAGTCGGGAAATAATGGTTGATCAACCGATCAGGAAGACATGATTTTGTGGCGTAAATTAAGTCACTGTAAGTGAAATTGCTTCGAATACAGGATTGTCAATTGCACTCAAGTCACTAAGGGTTCAAAGATCGATTTGTTATAACTTTCCTGTTTCGAATGCAGATGCAAAGTTCCCCATCGATGCAAAGACCGATAACAAAAAACCACAACATTCAGTTGCTTCTGGAGGAGAGTGGACAACTCTGCCTTAGTTCCACGTGTCTGCGATGCCTTATATCATGGATGAAACACTCAATGTGTTTTAGGGTAATTTTCCACCCATTTTGTGTGATCTACTGATATTTTGTCGTTTTGCAGTGCCAAATCAATCCGTAATGTAGAGGAGTAAACTTTGGCAGAAGATCCATATTTTTGCACACAACAAATACGCTCTGTTTGTCTGACGATTGAAGTATCCCACCAACTGAAGCTCATGTACGTGTTGAAACGTTATGATCCTAAATGATATCAAATTGTTGGCTATATTGGTTGTTCATATGAGGAAAAATGTACAGTTAACCAAACTTAAAGAATGCCGTTAGCTTGAATTATGTGTCAATTTTGTAATGGCAAGTTGATCACGTCTAAATTCCGTATTACCTTTTCTAGTTCACCTATCTTTAAGAGGTTTATTCTGCTCAAGGGATTACAACCTCTCCCAAACATCTGTGACTCTGGCTTCAATATTTTTCCATAGGAAACAATCTTTAATTGCACACATCAATGATATCGGCCTGTTATTATTTCCGGTGATTATTTTGACTCAGTGCATATAATTTCTGTCACCGCAAGATAGACAACTAAACCAAACGAGGCACATTTGTAGGTGAATGCCACCGTGTAAATAATCTTTAGATTTTCATACAACAAGAAGTAAAGCAGACCCTGTATGACATAGCCAGTGTTTCATATGCTTTGCCACTGAAACGGCAAGTACTGATGTTAAGGGATTTGTGAACAAGTTCAAACCATTAGTGAAAAAAATTGGTACACAAATGGTCACTTTACGAAAGGCACTCGTTGAAAGATTGGTTGTAGAAAGTGTACTTTGAAGGTTTGTCATAAATCGGTTAATCAATGAATCACGTTCGCTTGGAGTTACTAAGTAACACTTTCAGTTCCGTATTATGAGGTTACTGAGAACGACTGCTAAATTTGGCTAGGGTACTAGAGCATAATGAGGATGATTTATTCGAAACTATATGCACAACTGTCGAGAGCACAGTCATCCTTTAATGGCAGGCGTCATTGATGTAAAACACCTAACTTTTCAATGATTATCAATATGGCATTACATCTAGTCCAGATGTCTGTTTAAGCCCAGGTGTCTCATCATTATGAATATGGTGTGAATCCACATGTTGTCTTTTGTTTGTTCACGTCCCACTTCTGAACAATTTTCTCCTTTTTATTCAAAGGTGATTCAGTTCACTCAATTCAAAAGACTGTACGTTTTTCCGAGAACTTATGGCAGTAGGCACCGTTTTCGAAACGGTTTTTTGCTTTTTATCCGTCCACGAAATAAGGGAGTGCTCATTCTCAAGTTACCAATCGATGACCGGTAGGGCCGTTGGTCTAAATAGTCAGAAAATTCCAATGAAGTGTGAGGTTGTAGACTACAAACGTTTCATCATAATAAAAATTAGCCCTCATTTGTGGTTGGATTGGACCTATGGGTCTAACTCAGTAAGCCGTGTTTGTCTGCATTCCTGATAGACTGCAGACGGAACGAAAGAAGCCTGGAGGAACGTTTTCAAAAAGTGAATATTTTGAAACTTTCATAGAGTTTCACAACGCGGTGAACAAATGAGATGAACTAGTTTAATCGGTACGAAGAAACGATATGTTTCTACGTTTTTAACGCAAAGAAGGTCGTCTGGCATAAAATGTGTTTTGCTCTGTTTCGTATGGATCCGGCTGCCCACATATGCTTGTCTTAAATCACCAAAGCACGAGTTCTACACGACTGCAAACGCTGCTCGTTTGACTAATCTGCTTTCACACGCTTTCTACCATTTCAACTGTAGCCACACTGACGTATACTTCCGCGAATCGACAGATACGTCGTTGAGTAGCACACGTCCCAAAGTGGTTACACCAACTCGCAATGCAACAATCACGACCCGGTGAATCCGTTGTTCGAACCCCCATGTCACTGAACGTCAAACACCTCGTTACACCAGTTAGTCAATGTGATTCACTGAGCTGATTTTTAATTACGCTTTTAACCAAGCAATTTTGATCCGAACACATCAACAGCAGTTGTATGCGGCAATGTCAAGAAGGCACTCCATCGGGTTTACACGATGTTTGGTACGACAGTACAGGTGTCATTTCTCGTATCACCCTCTCTCTTTATCTCTGCTTTATGTCATCTTCGTGTTCCCATTTTGAAACCGACCAACGTAAGCGAATCGTTAATGTAGTGCGAAATGTGTCGGATTAAGTGAAACAGCTGGTAGTGAGTGAAAACAAAACCACCAACTTCGTCTAAATCAGAAGCTTGTCAAACTTTCCACTTTTATGAGATATAAAACACGTCCTTGTTAGGGTGTTCGGTTGCAAATGTAACAAAGTGAAAAAGTTTGATAAACGTCGACAGTAAAACGAAGGAAGAGAGTGTTAAACCAGAAAACGTTCTACTCCGTCGTGAATTCTAGTAGATAGTCCAGTGCCCCCACCGGAATCGATAACGAAAATCTGAGAGATATGAGGAACAATGATATCGTTAACGAACCGAGAAAGTATAACGAATGATATTTATGACTGAGGGGAACAAAACAACAGCAAGAATCAAAACACTTACTGAACAATATAAATACTTACGGATTGATTACTGTTGACCTCGTTGTAAAACAGGCGAAGAAGATCATCAGTGAAGTGAAGCACTTTTAGACTATCATTGAGATTAGCACAAAAGAGCTTTGGGAACCGCTGGAAGAAAACGCACACATCGTCAGATTGAACGGAATACTAGCAGTATACAAGAATGGCACCCCGTTGTTAACAGTAGCATATCTGCAATTGATAAAAACAAAAACAGGTTTTAGCTAAATGTTTATAACTAAGCCATTTTTTTCACTGATAAGGAGAGACATTCAAATAACAGAAAAGCGGTTGTTTTTCCGAAATTATAACAGTACTACTACTCATGAATTACCGTGAATTTCAACGCAGCGTTTAAACCGGTGATGTTTATACATCTTTATCTCACAGACTACTTCTGCATCAGGACTAGATACTATCGTAAAAAAAAACTGTTTTGAGTCGAACAGACTACTCCTATATACGCATATTTTTACCCCCAAACAGTATACAAATTTACCGCTACCTTTTCTTCCATGTTAATTATTTCCAATATAGCTGAGATTAGCGCACAGGACCAATAATTCCGTCAATCTCATTTACAATCATATTTCAGCGTTAGGGAAGAATGACCTCGCAGTCTTGGTCAAACTAGCCGAGACGCGCCTCTGAACTACGAGCACTGCACAAAATTCTGGTCTGTTTTTTGTAACCACAGGGGACGTCTCATAGGAAGCAGATGATGTAATCCTGTAATCACATGACGTAAGACATATAATAGTCCTAGTTCCACACCACTCAAATTACAATGGCGCTGGAGCAGTGCAAAAGACTGATCGACAAAGAAAAGCTAGACAATGAAAACTCATCTTAATTACTGCGGTGACTCCGACAGATATTTTGTGGGAGGTTCGTTGATGACAAGTCAAACGATTTTCCAACACCTGCCTGATTTCAATGATAGCACTCAGACATTCAAATGACATTAAGGGAATTAGCTGATCCGGTCATTGGTTTTATGTATGTTCTTAACAACTCGTGGCGTTCTGACCTAACCATGCATTCGCCATATTTCATAATGAATGTTCCGTGGCTTCTAACTGTGGTGCCTAACAGCAATTCGGAAATTTTAAAAACGAGACGAAGATTAAGGTTTACAACCTTAAACAACAATCACACTATTCTTCCAATTCAAAGTATTGCTTAAGCAATTATAATTCAACGTGTTCACTCACGTTTAATGTCTGACAAGGAAGTTGTTAGATGTAACCCATCTTGTCGGTTCAAACCAAAAAACTCGTTCAGAATCAGACATCATAGACAGTACTGCGAACAGCCTAATGAAGTTTTGCTTCTCTCTTATTGTTCGTAATTCGTTCGACTGTGTGCATCCATGCAGATATTTATGTTTAAATCTGAAGTTGACGTAATTGCTTCCGTCCTCATTCTAAGGCATAAGAAGGGTGGTAATAGAATTTTCGCTTTGTCTGCTTCTGTTGTAATGTGTAGTAAGTGCGACAACGTTAGATAATAATGGTTACTTGTGAACCGATATGCAATCGTAACCTGACAGGAGGCCACAGATTTTTCTTCCTATGGTTCAGCAGGGTGACACCCACAGCGGTTTACTCAACATTTCATTAACATACTTGAGAGTTACAGCCGTATAAAACTTATTCAAAGTATTGTTGTATGTGTTTGGACTTTGTCTGATCGTCGTTTCGACAAAAGTTTATTTGAAAGGTGCATTTCACTGGTCAGGTGTTTAGTGATATTATACATGAAAGGTCACACAACATTCTACACTGATCAATTTTGCATTCATTCAGAATATATATTGCGAAAATTAATGAAGGAGAAGAGACGATGAAATTAGTTCCTAAAACGGAAAGATATATGCAAGTTTATCGAACCGTATTTATCAGTTTATCAAAAAATCCAAGGTCAAATCGGCTGATGACCGAAGGATCTATAATGGTAACATGCCCGACTGAATTCATCACTGGAGCAGGCTTGCAAAAATTGGCGAATGCCAGATCATCGGAGGTTGAACCAAAATTGTGGTTGCAACGCTATTAATCTTCATTCGTTTTGTAACTGGGTACGTACACAATTTACTCAGATATATTTTGGACAGTGGTAGATTTATCTTGGCGATTGAAAAATGCTCCAAGCCTGCTGGCTTGATTGTACTTATCAATTTAAAGCTGACTGAAAACGGGATGTATCAGTTTAACAAAAGCCGACAGTTAGCGATCAACACCTTTCAGCTTGTCACAGGAGCACTTGCTTTTAAACGTCGTTCAGAAAGGGAAATTATAATTACAACAACATAAATTTGTGATGGAAGGAGGCAAAGTAATTTCATCGAGTACTTCTTGGAAAAGTCTAATCATACCATCTTCAAGAAGGAAACCTGTTGCAAAAGGAACGACAATGCAGTTCCACGAATTCACCAAGCAGTTCTTCACATCAAAACCCTGGCATAAATAGCTGTATATATGACCACAGGTGATCGTGTTAGCATACCAACTATTAACAGTCTCAGGTAACAGAACGGACGTTTCAAACCCACTGTTGAAATAAATGTTATATGCAAAGTCACATGAAACGATCGTAAGACATGGAAACAATAAGCACGAAACCACGAAACTTGTTGTCCATGTGCAGGTACAATCAACTCTCATTGAATATAACTCATGAATCTCAAACGTCAAATAACGGAAATCTTAAAACCAGGGAGACTAATAGTCAGGTGGACGTCCATTGAACAAACGAACCTGACGAGCAATATTCATTAATCAGTTGGTAAAACAAGGAGCGCATTTTGATTAACCAGAAGAACAGATTCCAGGATAGATAAAAGCCACTTTGATCAACCGTCAACACAACTAAACGGAACAAGCCTGACAAAGCGGATCCATGATCGAAGTTTGGCCTTGACCGAACGAATAAATATTTAGATGGTAGAATAGAACAAAACTAACTAAACTAAAGGTCAAAAGGCTAGAGTCAGCTAGGTGCAATCAATAGAACGCTAGTTTAGCAGCAAACATTAGCCTTGTTTGTGAGAAATGGCATCAATTGAGCATCAACAGAGTTAATGGTTAAACCTGAACCCAAAGATCAGTGAGAGTAAACCGTACAGCCGAGGAGATTGTCGCGTGCAGAAAAAAGTTCCAGTTCCTAATATCCAGCTCGGTAAAAATACTGCCCACAGTGAGAGGGTGCCCCGAATTCCAGCATGAAAGGAACATGAACATCTTCGGTTTCAGTTTGATGCATGCCTTAGTAGTGGAAAGTCCACTAGAGAATGTGTTTACAGGACGTGTCGCGTCAAGCAACAATTAACACTTGACCGTGAACACAACGGGTGTGTCACAGTAAAACTGTTAGGCCGATGACAATAGTATTCCATCTTTGTAAACGAAAAATAGATAATCTAGAGCAACGGTTAGATAGTAGCCAACTTAACTAGAAGATAGCATGTGCATTTGAAACCAACAGCTGTACGCCACTAATAGACATACTAGTAAGTAGCCTAGAAGATGGCTGTAGTGAAGAAAATACAAATCATTCAATTTAAATGAAATAAAGAGCCGAGTTCTTACGCGACCCGATTCCTACATCTCGTTAACATGAACAAAGTTGATGATGTGAAAGATTTCAGGTTCCGGCCCTTTACTGCTGAAATACTTCTCACGATTTTGGACCTTCGGCGGGAGAATTTAGGTCATCCAGGTAGCCTATGGTTAAACCTGGTAGATTGGAAGCAAACCAACGCAACAGGGAATACGGTGTTATGGAGTGCACGAATTTTTCGTTTATACCTTGGAAAACAACGGTCCCGAGACCCAATGAATAAATACGAATCAGTCAAGACACAGTTTCGAAATGCTTTGTATGTACACATGTTGTGTAATGAGTGGCACGGATGAACTCTTTGAATACCTGTCCATTGGGAAATGAGGTAAGCATGGCATAACTTGATCGCTGACGCCCTCCTAATTAGTGAACATAAACGCCTTAAGTATCCGTGTTAATAACATTTGATGGATAGATTAGCGTCGTTCTATACCTGAGGGGAATACGTTTTCCGTTTCCAGAAATGACCATCGCTCTCTGTCCGTGGATAAACATTCGTGATAGTTGGGAACTTTTGTAAAACAAACGCCAGTGGAATCGATGATCGGTTGAAACAACTGGTCCTATCAATCCATTTTGAAACGCAAATCAAAAGACGAAACTTGTAAACGTATATCTTTTATTGCGTTGTCACTGGCGGCAAACCTGCATTTTGTAGTGTATAAAAATCCGAATGAATCGCATAAAGTCAGAACAGCAAACAGAACTGAAGTTCCCAATCCTGTAAACGAACAATCGAAGCAGCTTCAACACTACAAGGTTATTTTTGTGAACACACGGGCAGGGTGTTAGACATAATCAAAGTTCGCGCCTGTTGCAGCTCGTCGATGCTCTCTGAAATGTACTTCTAAAATCGGGCTTATTTATTCAAAGGCAAATCAAGGTATTTGTCAAGGTGCACTGATTCTAACTGATTTTCATCACGTGATTGAGTACCTCGGTTCTGTTTGCTGTTCTGACTTGATATGATTTATCGTTTGTTGTATACTACAGAGTACACGTTTGTGGGCGATGGGAGCGTAGAAAACGATATCATCCCATAGTCTTTCCCTCCTGATTTGTGTTTCCGAATGATGATCAGATATTCCATCCTAATCTACGAAACAGAGTTTCGTCGATATGACAAAAATCATGAATCGGTGCTAGCGGTTAACCCATTTAGTGCAAATGCGATTCCTTGCTACAATAAATTAGCAGATAGAATGTATAACCTTTTGTATATTTCGGATGCACTTTATAACTGGTTTTATCCTTTCACCTGGCTCTGTATTGGTGAAAGGAAACAGAGCTCGGGTGCTAAATAATAACAGATCATAGTGAACAGCGTTATAAACATCATTCACGGAATGTCCCGCAATGACACGATCGCCTCTAGTTCGATTGCAATCGATAAGTGAATTGATCAAAATCAGGCTCCGCGATCACAAACCGTTTGCACTAAACCCCAAGAACACAACCTTGCAGGCATTACACCTTTAGTGGTCAACTGTCTATAATCTAATTATAGTTCATTCATGCCTGAGTAGCGTGAACTGAACGATTGCATTTTCAGGTATCACTTGGCACTTTGGCAGTATGCGCAAACATAATCGTACGCAACCTAGTCAAACTGTGATGCAGAACTTTTCCGGAACTGTCATTACCCCGCAATATCGTATTCTTTTCGTACCGTAATAAATAAACAACTCGCTGTCACGTGGGAATGTATGAAACCAGTTGTCAGTAGGTTAGAAATTTTGAGTAATAGAATAATTTATTGAAAGTATACTGAAAACATTTTGCACACAATTATCAGCCATTTGATTGAAAAATGCATCACACTGGTACACAGGTTTGCCAGACCAATGTTGGCAGAACTAACGAAAGTCAGTTCGTCTACCCACGCAAGATCGATAGCTTCTACTGCGCATTTTGAAACGTACGATACACTATGTGCTTGGCGGCGGTTAACTTAAATTTGAAATTGGTAATAAATGCACACAATTCTGAACTAGCGAACATTGCCTACTTCCAACTCTAGCTTGCACAATGTGAATTTCAACTGATTGCTGGTTAAGTTAAAGCGATTTCTTTAATCGCATTGACAGAACAGATTTTGGAAACACCAACTTACCAATTATTAACCAGAATTCTGCGGAGGTATATGACCACTTGCTCGAGTGTAGTCAGCCATCAGGCAATCATAAGCTTTACATTTGGATCACACGTTTCACCTTATAAACACACATATATCCAATTTAGATTATACTGGTTAAATGATTGGCGGTATCTTGCCGTATACCAGAAACTTGACGGAGTCCGTAGGTCAGTACAAGTGTCAGGAGCACGTATGAAAACTGTAAAAAAAGCTTAACGTCCCTGAAGCTCCTAAATGGTTCTCACTATATCACACAATGCTGGTTTATTTTATGTGTGTTCAACTATCCCAAATCCTGGACGAATTGTCAGCAATCAAAATACCGCCCGACAAATCTAATGCCTTCAGAGATTTCAACTTGAACAGAAGTACTTATCGAGAGACGGCATCGATTAGAATTGACAGGATGACCAATGTTTCTTTTTTTGGGGTTTTCGGACCACCTGACAGTTACTTACAGGCGATTGTTTTTGAAAGTTTGCTTACGATAATCTGACAGTACTTAACGTGGGATCAATGGCACCGTGATCAACAACGTTTCTTCATGAAAGCACGGATGGAATTGTAAGTCCAGCTAAGACCAGCACAAGTATACAATATTACAAATTACCTGTAAAGAGAAACAAACGTTCATTGTTAGCCAGAAGGCAGTGTTGCATTAGAGGATTTACCCAACTTGAAGTAACGAGATACCTTCTACTATTTACCAGTATAGTTGATAGTTTCCGCTGTAAATTTGAATAAGGTGAACGAAAGTCTGTCGTGACAGAATTTATCCTTGAATAGAGTTCGTCATATTACCGGGAATGTTTACTAGAAACGAGTTAAATATACAAAAAGTGAAACCAGAAAGCAACTACAAAATGATCAAAATTTAAAATCAGTTCCGTTGTTATCTACGCAGTATCTGTGATACAAACAGTTCTTTTTATGTATGCAGAATGGGATGGCGGCGTATGAATAGAGTAACCTTGGCATATTGTAGCAACTGTTTGCTTCCGTCCGAGAAGAGAACAAGAATGGTCTGATCTGGTTGATATGGTCCACTTTCTTAGGTTTTACTAGTGCAAAAACTCCTTGCCCTATCAAATAGCGTGCACCTCGGTCCTTTTTCTCATGTTACTGAGGTAAGACTATCAAAATGTAGCTACTGAACGGTCCACATATTCTTTCGATAGATAACATGCTGAACCGATCCATCCATTCTTTAAATTATGCTAATATCCAGGAAATGCTATTGATCATCAGTCTTACTTCCCAGAGAGTACCGAAAGTTTGGATGTAAGTAGTTTATTTGACTCGATAAATCCATCTGATCAACTTTGATTAAAATATATTTTCGAAAAATGAAAAACTGTCCAGTTTTTCTGTTGTGTGCATTTCTGTTCTTGTCGCAGGCATATCGTCTAAAACTGGACCAAGCGGATCGCCGATCGCGACACCTTCAGTTCGACGATAAAACTTATCATGAAAACTGGAGAGTATGTCAGATGTCAACATCAAACATAAGTGTTTTTCTTCACTTCATGGGATCACAAGCTTCACCTGGCCCGACTTAACTGATGCTATCATCCACAGCACACTCGTGGATAACGACTCTGTGTTCAATAAGGCTATTCTTTTGTTAAACATATCGAGGTTATTTTAACAACGTGACTTAGCGGAAACTTCCATCAAACTGTGATTTCTCATAGGTGGGTGCGGAGCATGTTATGCCAGCAGAACTGAACGTTAGCTTGGGACCACTGTTGGAAAACGTATACAATGAGTTCAACAAACGGGCATCCAGTCAAGCAGCTGAACAGCAAACATCCGGGAGCAACTAGTGTGCTCGATCGCGAAACCAATAGATGGAGCAACATGTGGTTTGTGCCACCGAAGACATTTCTTGTTCTGTCATCAAACCAAAACACAGTAATTGTCTTGTCAACTCCAGCCGATGAACCCGCGACGAGTCGCGCCTAATATGTGGCCAAGGATGCTGTGGTCAATACGGCTGCCTCAGGAAATCGTGGCCGAAGTGCTAGTCCCGACCATAGCAAGGATGTGCACTTGCAACGAGCTGTAACAGAAGCGAAACTCGAGTCTAGTGCTTCATTTTGAATGGGGTCTACTGGAAGTTCTATAGAAGTACGACAGCTGCGATCGATCATGGTTGCTATTCAATGTATAATGGACCTGTGTCCTGACTGATTCGTATTTATTCATTGGGTCTCGGGACCGTTGTTTTCCAAGGTATAAACGAAGAATTTGTGCACTCCATAACACCGTATTTCCTGTTGCTTTGGTTTGCTTTCAATCTACCAGGTTTAACCATAGGCTACCTGGATGACCTAAATTCTCCCGCCGAAGGTCCAAAATCGTGAGAAGTATTTCGGCAGTAAAGGGCCGGAACCTGAAATCTTTCACATCATCAACTTTGTTCATGTTAACGAGATGTGGGAATCGGGTCGCGTAAGAACTCGGCTCGTTATTCCATTTAAATTGAATGATTTGTATTTTCTTCAATACAGCCATCTTCTAGGCTACTTACTAGTATGTCTATTAGTGGCGTACAGCTGTTGGTTTCAAATGCACATGCTATCATCTAGTTAAGTTGGCTACTATCTAACCGTTGTTCACGGTCAAGTGTTAATTGTTGCTTGACGCGACACGTCCTGTAAACACTTTCTCTAGTGGACTTTCCACTACCAAGGCGTGCATGAAACAGAAACTGACATTTTCAGTGCACAACATCAAAGTCTTTCCTCATAATGTTGGTCATGTCAAAGAACACACAATCATAACCTAATGTTTCGTACATCACGATGTTAGTCTACAGCGATTTAACGTATGCCGGTGATATAGCTTTATTAACAGATTTGGCGTTGTTCAAATCATCCTTTTATTCAAACCTATCTGTTTAAGTATGCTTGGAATTTCCGTTTCGGTGTAATCACGATAGTGAGTCATCACCGTGTCAATTTGTGGTTTGTGGAATTCGTCATCGCCAGATTGGGTGTATGCGGCATTCCAGATGTATGTGTCCTTGGTGAACCACTGAACCGATACGTCATTTACCCACATGCCTCCCCAGTAGCCATGCATGGTTGTAAGTGCATTGCAAAAGGTCGTCACGTATAGCCTTCGATTTCAATGACATTGTACACCGTGTTTGTTTGATGAAGATTCCTTCCGTTATCCGATGGTAACATCTCCTGTATAGCCGCATAACTGTAAAAAACGACTATCTTTGAGCCCTTATCTAGCTAAAGCAGTGAGGAACTTTTGACTTAAATTCCTTTCTTGACTGCAATTACTGCTTCTTTATGGCACACTGGTCAATAACAGTCTTAATAACTCTATATACTACATTATTTAGTTTGGCTTTTTGACCGAATAATTGATCCAATAGGTGCTCAAATATGTTTTCAACGTAAATATAACTCAGCTTACACGATGGTATTTCCTAATCAAGATTTAATACTTATGTCTGTAACTGCAGTGAATTCACCTGTATTGAAGAACAGCTCAGTGCGCACGTACATCTAATATTTATTCAATGATACCGTGAATGTCGTGTGACAACACACTGCCACCAACAATGTTCTTTTTTAAAATGTTTTACTTACTAAACCGTTACCAGCAAGACTAACGTACACCGATGTCACTTAAAATCATTTCTACTGCTAGTGTCATCTGACAGCCATTACATATTAAACAAAAGCATACACGAATCGCAATAAATGTTAATATCACTAGCTTAACGAAAATGTGAACGCCTACAGTGTTGCTTCAAAAGATCAGCAAAGCAATACATATGTGTATGTCGAATCGAGATCAAAGTTTGAATCAAAAGTAGGGTAGGAACTGATAATGAAGTCGTGGCCATCTTAGGCAAATTTGTCCTTGGGGAATATACACATAGACTGTTTACCCATAACTGCTCTTGACAATATAATGCATAAAATGAACGACAAAATGGTCTAAACCACTGAAACGTTAGCGTGTCACCACTTTTAAGCAACCAAAGCAAAACCGACAACCTACATCATCGACTGCGCTACACCAGTTAAGTGCCTAAACTGAATTATCAAGGTTAATTGAAATGCTTAACCAGCAGCAGTGGATTACTACAATCCAGTGAAGTTTTTCTTAAGAGAATGATTTACCTATCTTCTGTAAGTCACGCCTAAATGGTGATAGTTTGTGAGCTCTGTGGTAGCAACTTTTGGCTGAGTGAATGTGCATGTGTGTCAAATTTCACAACTTGATCTATTAATTATCGGCATCTGCATCATGCGGATGCAAAGAAACAGCTGCGCGTTACCGGTAACATCGCGCAAATTATTTATATTGACTTCTACCTGAAAATCGGCAATTTCGAATATAATCCTGTATATTCAAGATAGTTCATTTAGAAGAAGAACAACTCAAAAATAACTGAGTCTTCGAATCGCCTATATCATTATTTTATTCAGCATAAGTTTCATATTTGTCGTAGTGTAGTGGAATACTGAAGACGTGCTTCCCTTTGCCTTGAACAGCCGGAATACCTTACGTGCATTAACATTCAAAAAAGAAATCTCAGGAAAAATGTTTACTTCAGACAAACCATCGCGTGAATTATTCTCCACTGAACTTTTGATAGCAATCATATTTCGCAACGATCCTTCTTTTGTTTCAATTCGATTCATGAAATTGTTACAATCCGGATAGGTAGGAATTTGAAAACTGCGAGCAGTACAAACTAACGAATGGTTGATTACTATCCATCTGAGGACCATCAAATGATTGTAACGCCTCAGATAAGTTAACAATCATAAGTTTGTCAAATAAATAAGCGAAACTGAAAGTCAGTGAACTCGAGCCTCTTAAGTCATTGATTTCGAGCGAGAAACAACAAACGTACCATAAAATTGAGAATATATATTTTTCAAAAGCCTGTAAACGAACCGGACGCCTCGTTCCTACGAAGGAAGCGCATGAACTGAAGTACTGTATACAGTTGCTTGCAAGCCCTCTGTCTGGGTAGCACCCTGTCAATGAATATGCTTGTAGACGGCAGCTTATGCTGGAGGCCAGCGGGACACGCGTACACCTAAACGGATTCCCCAGGACGGATCTTAGCCTGAACACGGAGAAAAAGTTTCTGTAAATGGAGCCATGATACTGTTTGTATTGCTGTGTGATACAGAAGCCTTTCCTTTACCTCAACGATAAGAGTAGACTCTCAACTACCGTCACATGTACGGCTTGATATGAAACACCTGCATCTAATGTCCGGAAGTTGCCCAGAACAACGATGCACTTCCCTAAGCGGATATGAACAAAATTGATACATGCTATTTCTAAATTACACTCGTGGGCCATAGCGCCCGACTGAGAGGATCACACGTTACAGCCAAAACTGGTAATTATGCCAAAAGATAGTACAGCGTAAATAAAAGCCTAACAATTAGATGCACCTAGAGAACGTCCAACACTTTGTAAAGACCTCGTGATGATGCAGTTCTCAACTGGACTGCCTGGAGGAGTAAGATCCAGACGTGTGCAATCATTCATTGCATGAATCTTCAGCAGTCATGATTTCAAGCGTGTGTACAACCGCTACCAGCGTCAGAAGTCGCTGTAAAGGGACTGTGACAAGGACGATAAGGAGAAGCCACCAAAACCAGACGGCATCTGCTTTCAATGAACGATACGTTTTCTGGACTGTTTATCGGCTGTGCTTATAAATCATCCACCTCTGTAAGTGAGACCATATGTGAGAAAGATGGTTCACCTATTACCAGTCTATCGTACCGACTTGACAGGTGGGCTGAACATATTGAAGAACAGTTCAGCTGGCCTCAACCAGATGAGGTGGACGACGGTACCCGAATGGTCAGTTATTGCACTCCAGAAGGTCCTCCGTCGGAAGCAGAAGTGGTCCTGAAGCTTAAGTTATTAGAGCGTAATAAGGCTCCTGGTCCAGACCTCCTCCCTCTTTTTCTATTCAAGGATGGTGGAGAGAGATTGATATCAGAACCAACAAAACTCCTCCAGACGACCTGGGAGACTGAAGAGGTGCTCGTGATTGGTGCCTATCAACAGTCATTCCTGTTTTCGAAAAGAGGGCTCGAAGTCTATGTGACAATCACAAGGGCATCAGTTCGGTGTCTATTGTTTCCCAGTTACTCACTGGTCTCATTTTACGTCGGCTCACTAAGCCCAGAGAAAACCAGATACGCGAAGAACATGCAGGATTCCGATCCGGCCGAGGTTGCGTTGATCATATTTTTACCTTGCGACCGATCTTGGAACATCGACGCTGTTACAGACAGCGACAGTCGTGGTCTTTTTGGACCTGAAGGCTGCCTTCGAGTCAGTTGCTCGTAACGTTCTCTGGAGCTGCCTTCTCCGCAAGGGAGTACCAGAGAAATACGTGAATCTATTGAGATCACTGTATGCTCACTCTGCTAACAGGGTGAGAGTTTATGGACAATTGTCTCGGGCGTTCATCACTTCTAGTAGTGTTCGTTAGGGGTGTCCGATTTCCCCCTTCCTGTTCAATTTTGTCATGGACGACATTCTGGAGGGTGCGCTTCGGGAATACAGTGGGCTTGGTGTTGAGCTTCTTCCCGGCGCGAGGTTGACCGATCTGGAGTACGCGGACGACATTGTTACTTAGCCCCTCTGCCGAAAACATGCAAACCATGCTAGACAGGTTGAGCGACAGAGCTGGTTTGTATGGAATGCGCTTTGCACCTTCAAAGTGTAAAGTGTTGCTTCAAGACTGGGGCACTTCAACTCCTATTTTCTTCATTGCAGGTAATCCGCTTGAGATTGTGGACAGTTTCACATACTTGGATAGTACTATCTCGTCAGTCTGTAATATTGCTGATGAGATATCAGCGGGAATCGCAAAGGCACGAGTTGCCTTTGCCAAACTGCGTCATCTGTGGCGTCGAAAAGACGTCCGGTTATCGCTGAAAGGATGAGTATATAATGCTTGTGCACGTTCTGTTTTGCTCAATGGTTCAGGAACGTGGCCTGTTCACAAAGAAGATATTAACAGACTTGCTGTGTTTGACCATCGTTGTCTTCGCCAATTAGCCCACATTAAGTGAACTGATCACGTGAGCAATGCGGCAGTTCGCCGACGCGTATTCCGGAACGCTTGGGATGCGCGATAAATTGGTCAGCTAATCATGGTACAAAGCTTGCAATGGTTGGGTCACGTACTCCGTATGTCATCTGATCGTTTACCGTGCCGGACATTATATGCTGAGGCCACCAACAGTTGGGTCAAACCACGTGGTGGTCAACCAGCAACGTGGTCACGAAATATGACGATCTTGACTGCTCTATTGAGCATAGTGAGTAGGTGTCGCCTGCTTGGATGGGGTTCTCGTGATCACTCAAACCGCTGGTTAGAGACACTATCCGAGATGGCGATGTGTCGCAGTCAATGGCGGACCGGTATCCATACCATTTCTGCTCCATCTTGTTAGTCTTCTCTCAATAATTTCCAGCCTTCTTAGTAACGTTTTCTTCTAAGATATTCCACGTCACTGTTGAGGTGAACGGCGGCCCGAGCCATAGAACCTTTTGGTCAGGCTCATGGCTGTTATGATGACGATGATGATCATGTCATAACTTGCTTGCTATTAATTCATACATTTTAATGTGAAACATTCAGAAGTATGTGTTTGAGTTGTTGATCAATAGGCTTTTTAGTGTAAAATATGTATCAACAGCCAGAAGAATTTCTTTCCCTTCTCATTTTCTGTCTTTCGTTTGAAAATCCCTACTCTCCTAATAGTCGTTTACAGTTGGGAGTCGCTGTATACCGGAAACCCTGGCCGATAAATGTTGGAAGTTGTTTTACATATTTCATTTCTACTATTTCCTTACAGGTTTCCATTGAACAACCCTTAAGTGTGTTCAATAAATTCATCGTCATAAATCTGTTTTAAGAACTGTAGTATCACGGGTGTTAACAGTTAAACACTAATTTGTGGCTGATTGCAAGCAATGTGAGCAACACTCTCTCAGTATACACTTTGAATGAATTCAAAGCATAATAAAAACCAATATTTGTTTAGACCACAACTTATCATAGATGGGGCATTTCTTTCTACCCCTTGAAACACAAATGCTTATAACTATGTAACTGCAATGAACACTCGCCATAGAAATCAGCGTGAAATATTGAGAGAAATAAACAACACGGGGTAAAAAGCTAATTTATCTAAATTCAGTTTGATCAGCTGGCGTTAACAGATAGTCAAGGGATAAAACCAAATTGAAAATTGTAACCCTGTTCCTATGTAGATTCTCAGTTGTAACCGACAGAGTATCATCGATCGTCCGCATTGTTTACACAAAATTGATGTTGATATAAAAACCGTTGAAATTTTGTTTACATAACGTTAAAACTGACAAGTGAAAAAACATTCTAATACACTATGATTAAATGGCTAAAATGAACGCACACGTACACACTCCGAGGTTCGGAATAAGGTCATGTTTTGCCACTTGTTCCTCGTTCTACAAGTGTAGAACAGTTCTGATAGTGTGGTTTCATCCTTGCTTGATTGCGTTTGCTAATTTCGAAAGTGAGTTCGTTTGCCAATCTATTAACCAGCGCATAGTACAATTTCAAATGATTTTTAAAACTATCAGTGATATATTGCAAAAGACAGCGTAATGTTGTGTAATATGGTAGGATTTTGACAGGCATCAGTAATAGATAAATAATAAATAAATTTAAATAATAAATGACGTATCAAAATTGAAATATCATTCGACGCTTGGTCGTATAACATCGGAAAACGTGACACATCAACAATAAGTCCACGCGGATAACTCTAAGCGGTTTATTGATGTGGAGCTTTAAATTAAGGTGGTCAACCTAATATCGAACAAAATGTGCATTTTGGACACTTGACTTATTGTGCTTTCCTGTCACAAACTCTTTAGAGAGGTATGCTTGCAAGCTGTTGATTATCACAAGCTTTTTGACTCACTAATCATGTAAACCAAATCAGTTACACCCGAGGGAGAAATGCTGTAATTTGACCATATACTAATAACATAAGATCGTATATATGAATCAGTTGCCAAGAGTGTTGGCGTAATTTTCAGCAACATTTCTATTTTGCCACCTGATGACTTTCTACGGGAACTGTTTTTGGAATTGAAGATATTATGTGACAGCAAAAATTACTTATTCTTGTTTTCTGTTACATCTTGTACATCCCGTTTTGCATGGGCGTCTTTTTTTGAAGATATCTAAAAATGATTAACCAAACCGGTCAAGAGAAAAGTAAAAGAAACTGCTTGTTAATAAAAATAAAACAGATATTCTGGACAAATTTTTCAGGTTCATCAGGACAGCTTTCAGTTCAAAAACAAGCTATGACATGGCGAACAACCTAATATATGACGGTACGCAACATTTCAAGTCTTAGCTGCTGATGAATGAATGAAGTTAACTGAGACAATCTACCATGAGGGTACTGTTTAGAGGTAACAACCCAATGATTTGCTTTGTGAGTTAGTCTCACATGGTTTTCTGATTTATCTTGGATCGTATTCAACAAAGACTTCATATTGAACAGACGGTTCACTTGCCGGGTGCACATCACAAGAATGTTGAGGCTTGATAGCTCAGTTTGCAGTACAAACTAAACTTTTACACAGTTTCGTGACCAAATAGATTTAGAACTCCTGCGTGACGATTCTTCACACAGTGGGCAAGATTAATCATTGTACTGGAATACAGTTACCACCAAGAAGCGAGGATGAGGTTTATCTTTCCACAGGATATATCCACTAGTTTTTCCGGGAAACTTCAAAACATTTCATAATTCGGATTTAAATTTACTTGCTTAGTAGGCTTTCCAACCTGAAGCTTGGCCGCTACGCCATCAAACTAGCTCGGACCTATGCTGGACTATCGTGATTGCCAAAACTTAATCCGTTCGCCACCTTCCAATAGTTGGCTAGTGTACATCGATCGCAAGTTTTTTTAAATTATTATTCTTGCCATCCAACTTTGAGGTAGTCTTCTACAGATTAGTTTCCGGAAACTTCGGTGTGACCCAGGTGACCAGTCAACTCTCTGTCGTTGTAAATGCGTTCAAACGGAAAACCCATTTCTCATTATCCAGTCGTTTTGAATAACACTTGAGGAGGGCTGTGCTTGACACAGTCGCGTGGCCAAAGATCTGGAGAACGAACAACACAGCCCCGGCAAAGCAATTTTTTATAAACGGTTAGCGATGATCCATCAAGACCGATGTGATCTTGGTTCTCAACGATGAGACTGTTTGTGCTGTACATATGTGCAGTGGATGTCCTCCGAAGAAAGTTTGTCTAAACGGACAAGGCTCCAGACTAGGGTACTGACCACCTAAATGCTGATGATCAAGCGGTCCTTCATACTGCAGAACACTAAACTGACTGAATGTCTTCCACTGATGTAGTCATATTTCGCAAAATCACGTATCATTCTGCAAATGTAGCAGTTTTCGATTGGGATTATCCCCAGTACAATTACTGGTTTCTGTCTCCTCGTCATTCTACTTTTCCTGAAAACGTGTGACTTTATGAATGGTGCTTAACGGTGGTTGTTGTCTTTTTTCGATAGACATATCTGGTTCAAGTGAAGTCCCTCATCTCAGTTTGTGAGTTTTGGCAACATTGGCGTTCCAGTGCACTGAAGATCCATTAATCTTGTAAACGTTTTTTCTGACTGTTTCATCAACATGTTTAACGGTGCGTTTTCTCTGATA